>RRCJ01000010.1:0-549740 GCA_004337975.1 Pyricularia sp. CBS 133598
TCGTGACAGGAGCTCATTGCAAATTGGGGGAGCGGTTTTATAAAGGGTACGTGTTTGTGTAAAGATTGTAAGAACAATCAAGATAAGGAAAAAAAACTGTTGGAGTATAAATAATTATTGCTTTACTACCCAAAAGGTTGGCATACAAAGTAATCTACTCGTATTTGCAATTAATAACCAATATCGCGGGATTTCCAATAGGTTCAAAATTTTCCAGGCAAACTTTTCTAAATATCGATATTAACCTACAGCCCCTGTTAATATTAAATTAAGCAATCATTGTTAGTGGGCTTAAGTATATATCGAGAAACATTTGTTAATAAGCTGCTCCAAACCAGCCTCTTTCCTTTTGCCGGCTCTTCATCCAATAGTCTCTGTATATGAGGCATGATTGTTTAATACTTCTCCCATGTTTCGAACCCGCCTCATGGAAAATGTTGCGAAACGAATTTAAAAAACACTTTCTTCCACCGTTCTGATTCGCCGAACTGCTGAATCCAAAACCTCGTACAGGATTAAACCAGCGAATGTATTTCCCAGAACTGCAAACTGGTAGATGGAGCTTGAAGTGAATAGCCCCGGAGAATATCTAAATCGTCCTCGAAACTTCAGTTATCGCCCGTATCTTTAAAATCGCCGTCTTCGCTCTTTAAGTCACTCATATAACTGCCGTTATAACCGTGTAGCATATATTCGGGAATATTATTCGCGTGGAAATAGCTCATCAGAAAGAAGGTCGGCTGCCGTAAAATGCTCCCGTCTAATCTGCTCAAACGTTACCTCCCATATTACCACGACAAAATTCGATACGCCTTCGTATCTTCTGATATTTCTTCTATCGCTTCAAAACAGAGTGTTTCTATACTGCTTGCTTTTCTGAAACTTGTCGAAGTATGATTGCACTGTTACCCGGGGACTCCGTTTGTTAATGTATTCCGCCGCCTGGTTTACGGCAAGCGGAACATGGTCGAGGGTGCGAATTAGGCGTAACGCATCAACCTCTTCCACGTCCTGCCCTAACTTTTTTCGGAGAAGATGAAGCGCTTGCATTCAAGATGGTCTTGCCGTTGCCCGTCAGCCTTTCTGCAGCATCCCAGCTACGCGACGTAAATAGGATTTTGCCTCTGTCTGTTTTGGGCAGATACGTTTCTATTGGCACGCCCGTACTGTTTTCACCACTTTTTTTTTTGGCAAACAGCACCTCCCAATCATCTGCGTTAACAACGATCATCAGCCACCGGCTTACATCCTTTCTTTGTAGCCAGTCGCGGATCAGCGCCAAAACATTAACGTCGGGGTCGTGGCGACGGGGAAGCGCCAAGACGTCTGCTATAGAGCGGTAGGACTCTTCGAATGTGGCTCTCGTGCTGGCATGGACCCAGAAGATGCTGTTTTCAGGTGAGATCCGGTGGATTTCGTGAGCAAGGTGGGCAAACTCTGTGGGAATCGCACAGATCCAACCAACAGTGTAGGCGTCGTTAGGCAGCTGCCGTTGGGTTGTCTCCTCGGCAACATGCTGACTTTCGGTGGCATCTCTGTTCGCGGCCATTGCGGTGAGTTGCCGATAACTCAAACTCGCTTTGAATTGCAAATTATGCAAATTTTAAAGGTATATTGTAGGTTTTAAAATCCTGTGGTAGAATAATGATTGTTCTTTGCTGAGACTTTCGTTCTGCCCCTCAAACCCATGGATCGAAATAGGACGGACATCAACCGCGTTTTTTTCACGAATTACTTTTGTCGTCCCAACCAATTCCATGTCATGGGCCCCATTTAAAACAACCGCCATGGGCTGAGAAGAGAAGTGGAGAATAGAAACTTGGCATGCGGCCAGCAAGGTATAATGCGGCAGTATATTTGGCCCAGTGTCTCAAAACCCTTTATCGGCCTTATCGGGTTATTACAATCACACCCTGGCGTCAATACGAAATCGCAATAACAGCCACATTTTTATTAAACAAATCCACATAAAATATAAAGCGAACAGGCATTAAAATTTTTGAAAAATGCAGCGATTGCAATAGCGATTGCAATAGCGATTGGCCATACGGATGTGCGAATTGTCGTCTTGCCACCTACAACCTTGGCACCTATTACAAGGTGCGTCCGGCCAAAAAAATGCATTGTTTGTGTACTATTAGCTAACAGGCACCCGAATCTGGCACAGTCAGTGCCAAGCGGGATGCCTGCTACTTTCCTAGAAATAATACATCCAATCGGAAGTGTTTCTTTATTTTACCGCGTTTTCAACTAACTTATATTTGACACTGTTGGGTCATAGGGGCTGAACATTTCGCTTATCTAGGCCAACAAAATTGATCTCGACTAGTAGACGATCCTCTATTGGTTGTTAGTATGCAGCCTATTTGTGTGCAGATGCTTGCGGTCTAGACCGGTGCAGAGGGCATACTTGCATCAAGCCCCTGGGCATTATTTTTAAATTTGGGGAAAGCCAACGGGTGCACAAAGCACAGAATACTTCCGTCTCTTTGCGATTGGAAACACTACCTGTACTTCTTTTATATTCGGCCGACCTACTGCCATCGCTGAAGGAGTCATATGATTAGATTGTGGACCTTTAGGACGGTTCTACGTTGGCCTTAGTTCTCTCTGTCTTTTCTTTATGTCTCCGAACCTGTCGACTGTTGTCAGTCTTTTTTTTCATTTTGGACCTTTTTAGGAGCTGTTAATTTGTGTCCTTTAACCAAGTGTCGAAACGAAACTAGCCGAACAAACTCGCAACTGGTAGGGCTGGTATCAATACATGACTAGAGTCTATTGCGTCATATTGCCTCGGCCTTTATGGCGTGGAACAGATTTGTAACGGTCGCTAAGTACCTCGAGTTTTGCAAAGCAAGGGATCAAAGTTTGATTGGTATGCTGAGCGAAAATTTCGAGGACCTGGACCGGTACGAAAACACGGCCAACGCGGTAGCTACAACGTGGCTTATATCGTTCGAGCAAATTGTACGCGACGCCCCTCTCGCAGCATTATACCTTCGGACTATCGCGTATTATGCAGAAAAAGACATCCCGATATCACTGCTGCATGATGCTGATAAAGATGACTTGCGAAAATATGAAGCCGTTAGCATCCTGAAAGGGTACGCGTTTATATTGGTTCGTGACACGACTGATCGATTCGACCTCCACCGCCTTGTGCGTCTTGCGATGCGCAACTTGGTTCGAACCAAGGGACAGCAAAGTCGGCACATAAGCAGCTGGTATGCGGGGGTCTGAACTGGAGATAGTGTCTGGTAACGATGTGTGTTTTAACAACGTTGTCCAGCTTTCTGCAACGGCCGTACAGCAGTCGAAAAAAGCCGAAATCGAAGCTGGGGTAACAAGACAGAGTGGGGGTACAGTGGCTTTCTCTATAGAAGTATAGGATATACTTAGAGCTGCAAATTCCGATTCTAGGTCATCTAAATTTATATTATGTTCCATGGCGTGTACAGTGTGCAGCGGTTCTAAAGTGCGAACAAGAACCAATCAGCAATATATATGCAAATTACAGCTTGCCCTATTTTGGGCAAGCTAGTAACAGCTTTTTTCTCGATTTCAGAAACTATGTTGCGTAATCCTTTCTTCTGAAAACAGGATAAACCCTGATCCTGCATCAGCTTCTGGTAACTGTACGCAATCCAGTAGTCGTGCCAATTACAATGTATAAAACCGTTTACTTTTAATAGTCATCTTATTCAGGAGGCCTTCTCGGTATTGTATTATTGACGTTGAGATTGTAAAGGGCTTTTTACCCATCCGCCATCCATCCTTTACCGCTATTTGGCCGCATCTGGTTTTGCTACCTGGCTTTTTGTTCCTAGCCCACTACCCACTTTTGAATGGGAGCAGCCTCAATGTGAAACTGGAAATGTGCATCGCCATGCAATCCCAAATATGTCACAATTCGGGCTATCCTGCCCCAAAGGAGGTCAATTCTATATTTGTCAGGGGAACGTCACCGAATTCATTGGTTGCTGTACCATCGACCCGTGTAATGACGGTACGGGAGTTTGTCCCCAAACGAGTCTTTCGCAGGCAAACTTCTCCCCAGACGCATACGACAAAATCCCTTAACAGAATTGCTTTCACCAGCATGTCCACGGTATATGGTGGACCTGTAAAGGCAACGCCACCACAGTGCCATTCCTCGGTTGTTGCACCAAAAACCCATGCTCGCCTGGGAGTTGCACGCTTAACGATCTGGTCCCTGCCCATTTCAGCGAAGACAGAACACAGGCCTCCGTTTTCCTCGGCTCACTACAGTCCAGTGCCACTGCACCGAGCCACATGCCCTCTAACTGGCTTGAAGTCCAGCCCGCATTGGTTGTGAGCGGGATTGCCCTCAATGCTACTGTTTTAACTATAGTTATCGTTGCTTTTTTAGTTTTAAGACGCTATTTGAAACAGGCCATCAACAATTCAAATTCATCTAATCTATCGTTGGAGGGGTCCAGTGATGGCATCAGTAAGTTTTCCAATTTTCCTAATCTGGAACTAGGCTATAACGACACTTGCTAAATATTCCAAGATACCTGGTCTCGTTTCCTCATCAAAAAGACATGGAAACCCAAAGATGACACCGACATCAAGTACCAGTGGCTCAAGTTCAACCTGTTTACGACGTGGCTCCCGTCAACAAACCAAATAATCTTCTTTGTGTTTGACCCCGTGCCCGATGTCAAGAACAAAATCCGTGATCGCCTCAAGAAAGCTATTCTAGATTGCCACCAGCAGCGAGATCACTTCTGGGTCTACAGCCAGATCCTCCACGACGTCATCAGCCTCCACCACGATGCCATCTGGGCTATAAGAGATTATATCCGCAGCACGGAAACGGCCAAGCCCACGCCAGAGACGACGTTCAAGACCACAGAAGAGACGGCGCCCAATTTTCGCCACCTGCACGACGTCGCCCGGCATTCGATCCACATCTGCGAGACCCTGGAACTGGCCTGCATCAATATGCACGAGCTGCTAGGCTTTTTCACGTCTTCGTCGTTATCGCAACGCAGTCATTTCACATTGAAAATCGACAAACAAATAGCCGCCACCGCCGCCAGCAAGGAAGCATCTCGAAATCGGCTGTTGTTCCAGCGGAATTCCTTGCGGAGCTACCGCCTCCGCGCGCAGGTGAATAAAGAACGGCTGGAAAACGAGATTGGGCTCACGTTCAACAACATCGCTCAGCAAAACGCCCTGCTGGCCGTGGAGATTGGCAGGGCCACCCGGACCGACGGCTTGGCAGTCAAGACTATCGCGTTTGTCACGTTTGCCTTCCTTCCCGCCACGCTCATCTGCGCCATCTTCAGCATGCCGTTCTTTGAGCTCGAGTCGGGGACCGGCAAGCTCCTGGTCTCGGACAAGTTCTGAATGTACTGGGCAGTTACCATCCCCGTGACCTTGGTGGCGCCGGTGCTGTGGGAACTGTACAACCGACTGTCGATGCCGCAAGATGCTGGGAATACAGGAAAGGGGCTAATTCTATTGCCATTTGGATTGCGCAATATTTTGCAAAAGCTCTCGTCGCGAGAGAGGCAGACAGATATTGAAATGTCAGACCTTGGACGAAATTAGAGGAAATAAGGGGCCGGGGCTTCGGAAGATATATCGGGTTTAAAGACCAAAAACTAAATATTTCTGTTGCTTAATGCTTAAAATACCTGCTTGTTTGACCCATACAATTAATATACCTCGCATTTCCCATCCAATTTATTCCTAATAGCATACGACACGATACCCACTGGAATATAGGGCAAGTCGGTTCTCAATGCGACCAAAGAAATTAAGGCGAAAGCTATTAATCAGGCTCGGCAGCTGAAAACTGCAGCCGATACACGGATTTCCATGGGTTATTTCGGGGCGCCGGTCAGCTAGCTCCAGCATCGCTTAGCAGAGAGCGACTATTGGCCGGACCCTAGTGACTGAATGCTACACCTGCACCGTGACTCTTCATTCACACAGAATATCCGAGTGATAAAGGGACGTACATCCGCACCCTATAATCTTGGAAATACACTCAAGCGGAGAACCATAAAAAGAGACCAGCCTGCTGCATCCCGAACCATGCCATACACGCCACGCTTGCGCATCTTTACCAAACAATGTCAAACAGCTCAGCCAAGGTAAACAGCACCATGGGGAGCGTCGGTTGGATGCCGCCCCCATCGACCCGTGGTACCAACGATATTATATATCGCAAATATGTTTGGGCTTTTGTTAACAGAATAGTGCGACAGGATATGGTATGGAACATAACGGGTTAGCTATATGGATTTAACTGAGTTAAACGGATACAATTCAGGCCTCATGATTCTTCTTGAACGCTCGCTCCTGTTGCCTCGATGAAAGAAGAAAACGAATTATTTTCGAATGGGATCGACTTTACTCCACAGCATTTTATGGACGAGCATCTGTCCCAGCTTAATATCCATCCAATCTCAACCAATTCACCTCTGCTCCCTTGGACAGCAATAATATCCCAATCCGTCTGGACTTGTGTACATCTGAAATTTCAGAGCCCGATAAAATGCAGCCATATCTTTCGTCCAACGGTATGAAACCATAGGTCTTATTACATCTCCAGAAATATCTTTTGTGGACAGGTCCAACGTCAGTGAACATTTCAAATCGCACTACTCTGACATTAGTACAATATGAGGCACCTAACAGTAAGCTACAACTTTTCCAAGCCTTCTGCAAATTTATCTAACCATTACCAAAGATGTTAGGCAGGACTTAGATAATACAAGTCCACCAGACGCCCCCGCTACAAAGAATCCTTATCAGACAAAAGTTGCAACAAAGATTAGAAAGCGCAAGGCGCCTGAGGAGTCTCCAGTCGACCGAATAAGCAAAAGGTCGGGCCCGAAATTCGCACATAAAGGCGCCAAAGAGACCACCTCCGACCCGCAGACATTGGGATGGAAGCAAAATGGCATGTGCCTGACTTGCAAAGCAAGGGGGGATGCAGCGCATACCCTAGGACAAAACATAGATATTAATTGCCGTGGCGGTAGCCAAGCTGTATGTTAACTACGAAAGGAACGGTTACTCTGTTCCCGCGCCAGGATTGAACCACTGTTGCTACGTACATGCTATTAATCCATCGCTTAAGCACAACCACCATGGCTGCCAGCATATCCAGAATGGATCAATCTCCGCTCCCCTTCACACACACCTGATGGTAGTACTCAAACACTTACCTAGGATCGAAAACATATCCACTGGCAAACATTATGAGATTGGGCTCGGGCTATGTTACGTACATATCGGAAACGTTTGGGGCTCTCCAGCACCTCGTCGATTTCTTAATCATGCGAAAAAAATTCAAGGGTTTCACTCAACGCCCCCAGCAAGCCTCATCCGAGTTTCCTCGGAAACACAAAATCGAGGATTCTCAACAAGCAGCATCCAAACGACGCAAGGGTGATGACAATATCTTGGAGGCTATAGTCGCTCCAGCCACGAAACCTTCGAAACGTAGCCGATTCCAACCCTGATTTGTTTATTGTTCTCTTCTTTGTAAGCAAGGCGCACTATGCGGGAGCAATTAGACGACTTTGGTTTAGTAGTGGGCAGGGCCGAACCAGTTTAGGGACGTTCCTAAGCTTACAGAACGGAACCCGCGACTTTTAGCGTGGCCAAGGCGAAAGAGCTCTTGCAGATGAGGGCTATTGCAAAGATCACAAGATCGTCCCAGTTTGCCTGCCGGATCATTCATCTCACCAAACCCAGCCATTTGACGTCGGAGTGTTCAGTGTCCTGAAGCGGCGTACGGTCAAGAAATCAACAACTTCATCCGGGCCCACATTAACAGCAGCAGCAAAGTTGAATTTCTTTTGGCGTTTACAACCGTGTATAAAAATTCTATTACAAAAGACAATATGGCTGAGGGAAAGGCTGTTTGGTGGCGTTAAAAATGCAGAAACTTGCTGCCGACGCAAGCGAAACTTATCCATTGCACCTAAAACGGCACCATCGATGGCCTTGATGACGGCTTCTGGCAGCGTGAACTGCGAGGAAGAACCCTGAGTGCTGGTCAGCTTGAGCCGCCGACGAGCTACCTTTAGTCGCATGATCTCCGAATAGTCGCTGCCCGGGCAAATACCTGGGGCTATGCGGAGGATCCGAGCAGATAAATAGAGTGTGAAGGACTTATATATGAGCAAGCCATCACTTGGTGATTGTCGAAAACAAACGAGGTGCATGGTGACACGAAGTAACAGCCAAAGCGGCGACCGTCTCCATGGCATAGATTCATTATCCCATATGATTTCGTCTCGCGTGTTTTTCCAAAGCCCTGCGCGATTGACTGGTTCTGTCCTAAAGCCGATGCCATCCTATTGGCCTTTTGTAAGCTGGAAAATATACGGACAGATGGCGTTGTGTGCCTTTTTTACGTAAATCAATTCCTCGACCTAAGGACTGTTATCCATGATTCAGTGGTGAATCCTGGGAAAACGCCCGATATGATATCGGAACCAGTAGACACTTCGTTTGCTGTATCATCTGTGCCAATATACGTTAGTTATTAATATACTTCAGGCATTAGCTATTGCGCTACGAGTGCTTTCCCACTTACGTAAATTATTGGTTAAGTGCGCTTTATGGGTTGCCTCTACATAGCGGATGGGTGGCGAATCAGCTACGAATCCAGCTTTGTCGGGCAACGGCGCTGGTCGAGACACGTCCCTCCTCCTCTTTTCGGGTGCGCTAAAGATGCACTTATTTCCTTACCGGGTACAATTCATGCAGCTGCTATCAGAGAGAGAGGTTTCACATCTGATCTTCTTAACTCTGCAAGTATCTGTAATTTTGAGGCAGACATATTAGTCTTGGCGAATGCACAAGTTACGACCCTTGGGAGCGCCTCGAAACTCCACGACCAACCGCCCGAGTAGCTTACTGCATGCACGATTGCGATGGCCTCGTTTTTGGCTTGTGCCTTGGAATACGGTAAAATGACCAGATCCTGGCGGGGCTTGGATTTGCTGTTGCGCCATTTCCTGCCAAATATTCGGTGTCCCATATGTCTGGCGATCAGTGGCATAAACCGACCACCACCTATCGTTAGCATACTGCTACTGGACTTAATAGGGTTGAGAAGCACCCAAGTAACTTACATCTCAGCAATTCGCATGGCTGGCTTTGGTTTGCTAGCTTTATGCCAGTCTAAGTTTCTTAAGGCGGCAGTAGGATATCCAAAAAACTGACATGCTTTGATGGCTTTTATAGTAATTGTGGAGTAAATTACCCTTCTGCATGTAGTTTCTGCTCCCACCCATCATCTGTTCACTGCGTCCACCCACCACCCATCACCCCATCACCACATCACCTTGACCACACTCGCGTAGGAGGATGAAGACGAATCATACCTTACATCCGTGTTAGCCCTTGGTCACCCCGATCAAGTTGCTGGACCAACGTTCCAAGGACCTCCATTCATTTAATGAAATTAAACATCGCTAATAAAAGCTTGACAGTACCTTGGCAGTAAAAGGTAGAACCTGACTTCGACACACCAGATGTGGGATACAAATCTACCAAGATTCCCTGATCAAGGTTTCCTCAGACAACGTGTTACCAAGACTCATATCTTTTTGAACCGACATTTCGAAGAGGACTTTGCAACTTTATTTCCTTACAAGGAGGAAGACTCTGCGGCGTTTTTCCACCCCTAGCCAATATGGATTATTACGAATGTAACGAAATTGCAATCGACGATGACGATGACGAGGGTGCATGGGAGAATAGCAATTGCGATAGTCCTGGAAGAAAGGATGGCAAAACCTTCTTCCAACGAGTCAGCTCCAAGGCCAATCTGCTTTTAGGACGATCTCTCATCACGAAACATTTTCAAACTGCAACTACCACCGACGAACAAAAGCCGCATCTCACGGAAAGGACCCGAGAGGGCAATCAGCATCGCCAGACTTAACACTATTTGGTAGATCTGCGGCACAACCCTTTGCCAATCCTAATCGCACGACGATTGTGATTTCGCCCCATAAAGTTAGAAAGAACATAAATTCGACAGAACTCCCCGAACTCATACGTCTTCAAATCGTACGGGGACGTTCTGAGGCGTTTTCAACTGCCAACGCCGTAAAGAGGAGAAAAGACCGTCAGTGTTCGGATGTGTCGTGGAATATACAGGAGTGTAGTGGAGATTACAATGTTAGTTGCTGGTAGTTTAATATGAGAGCATCTATATCTGCCTGTCCCATTATTTGTATAACGCCAGTTATGATCCAAGGACTGCCTCGCAACAGACAACAGCATGTCTGGGTTAAGTGTTCAGGAACCGTGAGTTGGAAAGGATAATAATGAAATTCATATACTGATAATTTGTTCAAGCTAGTCAATACGCTATACTCCCTCCTCCGGTCCCCACATCTTCTCATTCCAGAGCAAGTATTTTAGTATTGACCGGCAGCAGAGATCCATGATGGAAAACAGCAATACAGAATCTAAGGCCGTCACTATCAGGGAAAAAGAGACCATCATCATTTCCACCTTTGGACTTTCCCCAGGTAAGCCCAAGTTATAGCTTAAATTCTATAGCGCCCTGGATACCTAATTGACAACCAGAACCCCCCCGGTGTATTTAGAGCCCATTAAGTAGTTTTTGGCCCACGCCCGGAAGCATCACCACAAGGACCACGGCGATAAAACGCTTATAATGCGGCCCAATAGCCTTCCGCAACGCCGATTCCACGACCGTGCGTGGAGAGAGGTCGCGAAACGTCCAATTCGTCCCATAAGCACTATTGTGCTCGACCAGGAGCAAAAGACGGTCGTGCTTTCAGATATGAACGAGTAACTTCAGCCCAAGACGGAACGCTGGTATTCGAACCGAGGCATTCCTTTGCGAAGGGGTTATCTATTCCACGGCCCTCCGGGAACGGGCAAGACGTCACTTTCCTTTGCGTTGGCCGGTGTCTTCGGGCTTGAAATATACGTTATTAGCCTCGTAGAGCCGCAGCTGAGCGATGAGGATCTATCCACTCTATTTAACGGCCTGCCGAGAAGATGCATCGTTCTGTTGGAGGACATCGACACAGCCGGAATGAGTAGAGCCGAGGGTGGGGTCAGAACAGAAACCAAGACAGATGGACCCAGCGAGTGTAAGGTTGCAGACCTGGCTCGCGCGCTGAAGGTCGGCAGGGGACATGGAGACGATCAAAAAGGTATCTCTATGTCAGGCCTGCTTAACGCCATAGACGGCGTGGCGGCGCATGAGGGTCGCATACTTATTATGACCACCAACAAGCCCGAAACCTTCGATGAAGCCCTTATTCGCCCCGGTCGCGTCGACTTACAGGTGGCCTTTCGCAATGCGACGCAGCAGAAGGCCAGTGAGCTGTTCCAGCGCTTGTACAGCACCGAACAAAGTGCTAAATCCTCGCAGTGTTTGAGTCAACTCGGCGCTACCGACAAAAAGGACGACCTGGAGATTTCCATCACCGATGCAGATGAGCTTACTGAAATGACAGCCAAATTTGGCTCCAAGATCGTTTCAGACCAGATGTCACCTGCCGAGATCCAGGGCTTTCTGCTCAAGAGGAAAACGTGCCCACGCAAAGCTCTGCGAGATGTTGAGGCCTGGGTTAAGACCTCGTTGGATCACAAGGCGAGCAAAACGACTTCCGGCTGAGGACGCCGATGCGCGCACGCCAATGTTGCGAAAGGCCAGGGCGGATTGCCACTATGCTAGAAGTTTTTGCCAGACTCGACAACGACCAACGAAAAAAGGCCGAAATTCTCCTGATTGTGCCAGGGAGTAGACCTGGACAGAAGGTGTGCATAGCATGGAGCACATGCTTCAATTTTCTATATGTGCCGATATACTACGGGTGACCTCATCCGTTACAGACTGTAGCTAGTTCACTTAGCTGACCAACTTTGCCTATCACATCTACATGCACGCCTTTCTCTCTCCGAACACATGCATTCTACTCAAATAAAACTCCGCGTCCGTGGTTGCCGATTGCTGAAATCCATCCCATTATTGCAGCGGTTGAGAAATACCGAAGCCTGCCTCGAAGAAAATAGAAAGAGAAAAAAAGCGCCCAATTCATCTGACCACAGCAATTAGACTTGTTTCCCAGACCATGGTATCCACCTCTCTCAGATTAAAAGTCCTCGGCTCGCAAAATGACAGCGTTCAGGATTTTGCCCATATGGGTCTTTTCGATCGACTCGCAGTCGCGACGGACCTTGGTCAGGTACACTTTGAGGAAGCTGACGGGACTATTTTTAAAGGAATGTTTGAAGATCTTTCCAGGGTTCGATGCCGGGTCGACGAAGCCGTCTGCGCAGACCACCATCCCGTCTTTCCCACCACCTTCCCAGTCCAATCCCAGCATGTCACAAAGCGCAGTGTAGTCAGCAAAGGAGGAGATGTAGAGTTGGCCGGCAAAGAGGTTTAGCTGGAGGACCAAATGCCTAGGCACGGACCACTCGGCTGGAAGAGCAGGCGTGGGATAGAGGCGAAGATCTTCAAGGCTGTCAAACCCAAGCGTTGACCGTGGTGCATACAGATGCAATGTGGTTTTGGCGTTTTTCCTGATAGTGGCCAGTAAAGCCTGCGCCTCAAAAGGACTGATGATGACGAGGTGCTGCACGATACTTGAGGTGCGGTCGGCACCACCCGTACTTGTCAGAACCCACTGGACAGGGCGAAGATATTGGTCTTGCTTGGCCGTCGCCTCGAGTTCGACAGTACTGGCAAAGTCCAGAGTGACTAACACATCTTGAGGAAACTCGCTCAATTTGGGTATAAGCTTGGCCGCGGTGAGTAGCTCCAGGGATTTGAAAGCAGGCTTGAAAGACGTAGACCCGGCGGGTAGAACCCCAGTCTTGGCAAAGTTGACGACAACGGGGTCGAGTTTGTGCGTGACTGGCTTTGCAGGTCGCGGGCGCTCAACCTGCCGTTCCTGCTCGATCTCAGGAGCAAGCTCGCGCTCCTGCTCTTCCTGCAGGACAGCCGAATCGAAGTTGACCTGGCCGAACTGCGCGCAGTGCTTGACTATGCTGGCCGCGCCCTTGTGGCTGGAGGCATCTGCACAACAAGGATTTGACTGGCGCTCGCCCGGCTTGTAAAGATCCTCAATCATCCGTGCTTCTTCCTCCTGGAATTTGATGGCTTGCTGAGGTGACATGGAGGCAGCACTCAGGTTTCCATTTTGGGACTGGTCCCAGAGGTGCTTCTGGTGACCAAAACGACGACCTTGCACCGCCCACAGCGGTATGCTGCGCTGAATGTCAGCCCAAGTCTCGGTGATTGCCCAGTGCAGAACATCAGCCAGCTCGATGCTATCGTCCTCATCCTTGTGAACCTTCTGGAGGATCTTGACCCTGATCTCGGGCGGAATGCAAAAGACGACAGTCTGGCCCTTCCCTAGCTTGCGCATTCTCATGCAGGCTGATACAAAATGTTAGAATAATGCGCAAATTTGACATTAGACACGGGAATAGAGCAAAATGAACAAGAGCTCACCCTGAACCAAGCGATCCTTGGCCAAATTGGCCCCCAATGTGACGGCGGCCCGAGAGTTGTCGGGCAGCTTCAAATCAGTGCCACGAGTATGAGCCTCATCCAGGAATACTAGGCAAACATCAAGTGCAGTCGCAAACGGGCTGGTCTGAAGAAGCTCTTTCTTGCCGCGAAGATCAACCACGCAGAGATTGTCATCGTCATCAAAGTAAACACATGCCTGCTTGTTCGAGGCAGGCCCCTGTTCCTGATGCATGCGAAGCCACTGCTTCGCAACTTGCAAATTTCCTAGCTCGAGAATCTGTGCGCCCACATCTAGTAGGACCTGCACCTCTTGCTGCATCTTCATCACCATAGTAAGCAAGTGATCCGCATCGCTGCCAGTTGTGGTCCGATGCGGGATGAGAGACACATGGTTGTCGTCTTTCAAAAGATAATCTAGGACCAGCGCATTAGTGTGCTTCTGGCTTGGGAGGTCCAAATGCGTGACAGAGAGAGGAAGAAGCTCTCGAGCGTCGTTTGTCCCACTGAAACCGCTGGTAGGTCGTATTTTCACCTGTCCGATATCCCAGCCCGATGCACTCAACTTGCTTGGGAATTCTTTGATGTATTTCGGAAACACAACATGTCCCAGGAAATAGTCCACGACCGCTTTTGCGTATCGGAGCTTCGGGAAAAGCAGCTGCACGCACTGGGGCTTGTCCTTAATATTAACTCCTTCAAGATGGTGGAAACTAGAGTCAAGGTTAGGCGCATCTGCGATCCAGGCGTTGTACTCCTGGTCGGGTTGGTCCGATTTGAGAAGATGTCCAAACGTCACAAAAAGGTCCTCATCACTGAGGCCACCGTAGTAGTAGCTCAAACTTGTCAGAAGAAGCACGACCTCTGGATGCGAGAACTCTGAGCGAGGCGAGGGCGAGTCCTTGGCACGGTATGGTACAGCCAAGCGCGTGGGAGGCTGTCGCATCGGGTCTAGACCATAGTTAACTCTCCAGCGTTTCTGGGCAAGAGTAAATGCAAGGACTCCGCCAGCAAGGATACCTCGAAGCAAAAGAAATGGTGCTTTGGTAGCATCGGACCAAAACCCGCCTTGTTGCGCACATTCAACTGCATTTATCTCGGCTGGAGTAAGCTCGACCTTTGTGAGATATGTCAGCAAAGCCGCCCGTGACTTCTCATTCTGCCGAGCGATCGGCAGTCCAGAAAGGCCTGTTGCACAGATCCGAGATGCTACTTCCTGAACTAGCGCCTGCTTGCCATTGACCTTGAGGATCCGAAGACGAGGGAAGCTGCCCATGCCGAACTGATTGTGAATTTCCAGAGACGCCGGCACCTCCTGAGCAACTGAAGGTGCGACATCCCTGACAACGTCCATGACATTTTGCACAAGTCTCCACCGGCCTGGGCTGTAATCAATCGGGCGCTGAGTTCCCATTGTGTAAACCAGCTCGAATTTGACGCTAAAATTCTCGTCGCTCTCGTCCACAATGTCACGAGAATTTTCGTCAAAGAACTGCTGTCCCTCAAGGAGAGTACGACCAATAGACTCTTTTCCATTGATGAGGCACTCAAGGCCCATAAGCTTAAACGAGAGTATTTGCTCAGGCTGTACCAGGAGAATGCCACCCTTCCGCATACAGCGATTGAGATCCGCAGCGATGTCGTTGACTTGGGCCGGATCGAGGCGCAGAGCCCGCGAGAAAGGTAACTGAAAGACGTGAACATCCAACAGCCCACCCAGCTTGGCTAAAAGCATCTGCAACATTTGCTTCGACTGCGGCTTTGCAACAATGACGCGGACCAGCTGAGTCCCATCGGCAAGTAGAGAAGCCACTAGGGGTACGATGACGGAGCTTTTGCCTTCTCCCATGTTGAGTTGCATGACAGAGTTTCTGTTATCCGGAGGGCTTGACATCTTTCGAGCAATGTCGAATTGGACTGAACGGATAGTGATGTCACTTTCGACTTCCATAAGCAGAGCCTGAGGATAGTCGATAGGGTCCCATTTCGAATGAGCGGTGTTTTTCAGCTCCTTTATAAAATTCACTGAGCTGCCGGAGGAGCATGCTCGCAGCAGTCTCCGAGCACGCTGAAGATCGTGTAGAGCCAAAGCAAACTGGATAAGTGCAGGTTTCCACTCAATGGGGAGCTTCTTCCAGTTGGAGGTTGAAAGCTGGGACAAGAAAAAGGTGCGGCAGATTCTAGGGCTATTAACGAGCCCCCCATCCCGAGCCCCGAGGCTCTCGAAAGCAGCCAGGGAGCGGAACTGTGCCAAAAAATAAGCTTGGCACTCAGTCCAGTACTTCAGTAGCAACTCTGTTTGCGGAGATGTCACAAGCCCATTTTCTGTGCCATCCTTCCGGTCCATATTAAGATCGCGAAGAGCGCGAAAGCTGCGTTCAAGGTCCCTGCAATACTTCCGCTCAAAGTCTGTGCATGTGCCGACTCTAAGGCCTCTCGAGAATGATCGAATGCAAGACGACGGTGACTGTTCGTCACTGTCGTCACAAGCTCGGCCCAGGTTGAGGCAAAGTTGAGGACGGTCCTCAGGCCTAATTATCGGCGGCTGGTTCTGAGCAAAGAGGTCCGCAGTTGCAGCGAACCCCTTGTTGCTGGCGACTAGGTTATAGGCTGGTAGCTTTGGAAGCGGGGGCAACTGGCCCGTCGGCGAGTCGATTGATTGGCGAGATACGGCCTCAGCAAGTTTCGTCAGGTATTCGTAGAATAAGTGATTTTGATACCAAATCTTCCACCTCGACCGCACTGCTGTCATTGTCTCATCGACGTCCACATACGCCCTCAAACCGGCGCAATCGCTCTCTGTTGGCTTTGTCGGCCTTTCACAAGGCCACTGAGACTCCAGGTAGGAGATAAACGCCTTGACTTTGAAGTTAAAGTTGCTCTCGTACGTGGTATGTCGACGCGTACTTGCATCCCACTCTTCCTCATGGGGAAGGATGGAGAGTTTGGCCTCCGCCGAATTACGATAACCATACCCACCGCTCTCTATGTCGCTGGTGATGAGATGTTTGACAAAAGAGTAGCCCATGGACAGATTGTACTGATCTGTTTTGGCTGGTGGCGCAACAGAAGCAACATCCGGGATTGAAGCAATGGCAAAAAGAACCTCGATCATGGAGCGTGTGTCGTAATCAGTGGTAAATGCCAAGGCTGAGAACCACGACGCGAGTTGGAATACCCCAAACTCGGAGCACTTCTTTCTGAAAGCACAATGAATCGCCAGCCAGTGTCGCGCGATCAGTTGCTTGTGATTATCGAGCCATACTGCGTCCCAGGATAGGCAGGCCGGTAGCTCAACCTTGGGCCCGTAAATGTTGCTTGCATCATGAAAAAAGGACCACATACTAAAGGCTTTGATGTTTGGATACCAGCCCGTCAAAAGCGGTTTGGCTAGCAAAATTGCCTGCGAAACTGTCATAGTCGCATCGGAGCGGGCTTCCTCTCGCAAACGGTCTCTGCTCTCGTAAACTCTGTCGCGTAGTGTTGTGAACTCCTCGGCTCCAAAGCCGGGCACTCGTGACCAGGAGCAGTTGATCATGTCCCGCTTGGTAAGCTTCGGATTCAAATTTCGCAAAGAATCGAGTTTCTTAACGAACCTGGGGCTGATGTCGAGCTGGCGGTCCGCCTGTTCTAGCAAACCCCTCACTCTGGCATGAAAATGAATGTGCTGAGAAAGGAAGCCCAGCCTTTTATCCCACTGAACCTGTTGCATCTCCTCAAGGTGTTTTGGGTAAAAGCCTCGCAACGGCGTGAGTGATGCTATATTTAGCAGTAGATTTCCGTCAGCTTCGGATAGATTAAAAACAGAGAATGCTGCTGCTGAGCTCAAAATCAAAAGCGCCTGCTCGGTGCCTGTGTATCCAGTCAGCGTGTCTGGGAGACAAAAGGATGTCAGAGCATGCAGGTAGGCGATGTAAATCTTGCTTCTAAAGCTCCCGTTGTCCACGAGACGGCCCAGCTGCTCGTCGATATTGTAACAATGAACTCGTGCCGAGCTGCCTTTGGCGACAAAAACTTCAACATGAGTGGCACTGATGTTTGTCGGATGCTTGCAGGGAAAGCAAGAAACTTCGCCGTCAGGAATCAAGATTGCTCGCTTATCCCCAGTGACGTTTATGAGAATGAGCTTGTTGCGAAGCCCCATCAGTGTCTCGACCGCTTGTGAGGGATCAATATGCATCCCACGAAACTGCCGAGAGAAAACCTCAGTTGACCCAGCTTGAACACTAAATCCAAGATGTAGTCTGGGGAGATCAATGTCAAGAGTTGAGCTATTTGTAGCAACTGACACATGAAGGCATGAGAGATCCTCGAGAGGATGGAAGATGGCTGCCATGGCTCTCAGGGCTCCGCTTGATCGAGAAACAAGCTGGTGGGTGGCATTTCGTAATTTCCACATCTCTCCATCCTTGAACAAGACCCAATTCTGTGGGGAAGACGTCCACTGCGTCCCAAGAGGTCGGAACTCTATCGTCTCAGACAAAGGGTCGTACCAGTGAAGGTGGCTGTCAACAAAAGAGGCAGGCAGCAATTGACCAAACACCCTGGAGGGTACAAGCTGCCATATGACTGATCGTCCTTCTTTGTCCTCCTCTTCTTTCTCTGCAGCCACGATTAAATCCTTGCCGCTCGGCCCTTCGAGGCCTAAGTTGACCTTGTGTCCATACACAAGAGCCTTGACAGAGAACTGCATTCCAGGGAAACTGGAAGGCATGACGTCCAGAATGCTCTCACCGAATAGCAGCTGATATGATGGATGTGCCTTGTAGTCTGCGGAGACGCGCGATAGTGGGACACCATTAACCAGTAGCTCGCCAGTCAGAAGATTGTAATGCACAGGCAAAGATCGACCATGAATCCCCGAGGTTTCGGAACCGATCCAGTACCTCACTGATTTCACAGGTTTCCAATCTTTACCCGCTTGATATGCCGGCCAGTACTGATGGATCGCATGATCGAATGGGTTGTTCTCCAAGGCGCCAGCAGCTAAAGTCATGAATGAAAGAGCGCGGTGACAGAGCCTCCTCCACCTTGCCACGAAGAGAGCCATGATGGAGCCTTCATCATATATGCCGGGTTTAAGACACTCTTGAGCGCTCATGCAAGCCTGAATAAATACGGATGTATCTTCATACTTGGCTAGAAGCGTTTTGAGATGGGGCTCTTCCACATCAAAGGTGGAAAGGCAGATAAGGCCAATCTCGGAAGCTTTTGACATGAGTTCCTGCCGGAAATCTTCGGCGACAGTCTGGGAGTCTGTTCTAATCTTTTTCAGCCAGTTGAATGCAGTCTGGCGAGCCTCGGCAAGAAAGTCTAAAGATGCAGTGTGAACTGCGGGAGAAGAAGAAAGTGAAAGCACTCGCGTGGCTACGGCGGCGAAGTTTGCCAAAGCTTGGCACGACTCCCAGTTTTGTTTCACACGGGCGCAAGCATGCCGAAGACCGTTGATGAGCTCATGGCAGAAAATTTCATCGTTGACAGTGAAGTGACCCTGTCGAAGATCGCGGTCCGCTTTTTCGTCATTTGTGGTCGAATCCGAGGGTGGACCGGCCTGATACATGACCTGCCACAGCGCAAAGCTTGTCTCAGGCTTTCGAAAATCGACTTCCGGCATAGAGAGCTGCAGAAGAATGTTCTGCCACTGCAGCTTGTTGCCCGATGGTAGCGAGCAAAGTGCCTTGAATTCGGAAACCGAGATGTGATCAGGGGCCTCAGACTGATTCGCGATGACAGTGTTGGAGGAGAGGCCGTCGGGTCTCATGCTTGGGCGGTACAAGAATTTGTTCAAAGCATCCACTGCCGACCGGTATGTACAGCTGCGGGACAAGGTATCCAAGACCTTGCGCTGGGAGAGATCTGATTTGGTCGAGGTTGCATCATCGAACAAGTGGTATGTCATACCATTGTTTAGACAAACATCACTATCGGTAACGGAAAGATTAACGGGAACGGTTCTCCTGTGTGTGCGGAAATGTGGTTTGGTCGAGCTAGATAGAACAATTCGATTGGCTCCTGGAGGCCAGGAGAGGTGCTTGGAGAGAGCCTCGTATTTGAATAGGTCGTTTTGATCGGTGCGACGGTCACCGGACCCGTTGTACTCGCAACAGAAGACTTTTAGCTGTACGAGCAGGGTTGCGTCTCGCCACGCCGCGAAATGTTTGGGAAGCTGGAGCTCAAATACTGTTGACTGGGCCTTCAGAGGTTCCTGAGGTAACGGCCACTCGTAAATGTCGATTTCTAACGAGTCCATTTTTTTATACGTGGCGCACCTATGGCACCAGCTCGGATGGGATGTATATGGCCTCCCATAATGGCTCACACCGAATACTTTATCGCAATCCAGCCTTTCGTAGTTCCCCTTCAGCGAAGAGTATTGCGCCTTGATTTCGGACAGCTCTTGCTTCTTTCTCTCTCGATTCTTGGTTGCCTGGTCTTCTATATGAGAGAGAGAAGTCTGCAACGCCCAGGACCGGGCGTAGTGTCGAACCGCGAAGGACTGTGGATGGCCAAAAGAATCAAAAATGTAAGGAAGGTTCCCGTCGGCGTCTTGGGATCTCTGACGAAGGTATAGCTCAACCTTTTGGAGTCTGATCATGTCTCGGCTGAAAGGCAAAACCACCGACTGCAACAGGTGCATCGGTATTTGGGGGTTATATTCGCGCAGAAGTGGGTTGTGGGAGATGGCTGACCTGTCGCATGCGATCCAGAGCTCCATGATGGTCAGCACAGTCATCGAAACGGCCTCTGGGTTCGCCCGGTAAACTTCATTTGCGGTGGATTGATAATCACAAATCAGAGTAGAAAGCCTGGAGCAGGTATCTTCCTCATCAATATGCTTGCCAGTCCAGCCCTCAAGATGGCTTGCGACCCAAGCTTCAACCGAGTGGATATTGAAAAGATCATAGTCCCCTGGCATCCCCATCGCACTGATACTTGGCAGAACATCATGTGGTAAAGCCGATATGTAATTACTTTTGCTGAATATTCCCTGGGTGGAAAGTTGCTCACGGTCTGATATCGACTCGAGAAAGGAGTCGAGCATGGGAAGCGTATGAAGGACATCTTCCTCAAGGTGAAGTTTCTCAAGCCGTAAGAGGTTGTTGGGTGGCGTCAAAGATGCAGAGATTTGCCGCCGACGCAACCGAAGCTCATTCATTGCACCTATAAGGGCATCATCAACTACCTTGATGACAGCTTCTGGCAGCGTGAATTGTGAGGAAGAATCTTGAGTGGCGGTCAGCTTAAGCCGCCGACGAGCTACCTTTAGTCGCATGATTTCCAAGTAGTCGCTGCCCAGGCAAGTATTCGTGGCTATGTGGAGGATTTGTGCGGAAAAATAGATCATGAAAGCCTTATACGTGAGCCAGCCATCATTTGGTGATTGTCGAGAATAAATGAGTTGCATCGTGACACGAAGTAAAAGCCAAAGCGGCGACCGCCTCCAGGGCATGCGCTCGTCATCCCACATGATCTCGTCTCGGGTGTTCTTCCAAAGTCCTGCGTCCTTGACTGGTTGTGTCACAGGGCCAAGGAAAGCTGTGATGAACTCTGTCACATGGTGCGGGCTGGGGGTGTCGCGCTGCTCATCATGATATTGTCCTGCTTTCCTAACTTTGGGCTGGGAACCAGGTGTTATGGAAGATGCCAGCTTGTAAAGCATGGAGGAAATCGACGAGACGAAGTCAGTTTTGCTAACAAAGTCCTCCGTACGCATGTCGATTGCAACACCTGGGAAATAACGACGAAGCCTCCCGGGGGATTCCATTGTATGTTTGTTGAGTGGGGACAGCTCAAAAAGGTCGAGCTGCATCTTATCCAGATTTCTGGTGATCATAACCCCAGCATTCTGTTTGACGATGTGGAGTGCTACAGATCCTATCATTATTATATATGGTAAAAGTCAATAAAAGTTTCTTGATCAATATAACAACAGATGAGGGCAATTTCGAGATAAGGAATGGTTTCGGAACACACCTAGCTTTCCGTCTACCATATCGAGAAGGTTTCTGTTGAGCTCGCCCTCATCAAGGTGAACAGTGCCTTGAGATCGAACATCAATCGTTGCCTGTACCATGCTGGCCACAGACGCCACCACTGCACGTTGATCTGGCGAAACGCAGCCCATGAAATCGACGAGCGCATCATGGACGGTCGAGAGCATGGCGGCCTCCTTTTTGGCAGAACAATCATCGCCGCTGGGGAGCTTTGGGGGTAAAAAAACATGATGGACCAAGTAGAGCAGATCATCCAGAGCCAGTTCGGCATTGACCTTGAGCTTCGACATGACGGATCGAGGAAAGCCTCAAGTAAAGCTTTTTGAGGCTCTGAGCTCCGTGCGTACAGGCCAGTCTGTTGAAGGTCGGGCAATCCAGTCCGAGCTGTTACGAGTGATGACCAGTAAGGAAGAGAGCAAGAAAAAAGTCAAAGGGAAAGGAAAATGAAGCAGCAGAACAGGACAACTGGGGGAGGGCAGAAGCGCAGTTAATCAAGTATGGCACACTGTAGTGGATGGAAATCAAGGAAAGGTCGGGCAAGAGAAATGACGGTAGTTGAAACAGAAATGGAGAGACAAAGACTGTGCCGAGGGATGGCAGTGGAAAAATCTCAAGGCAGAGCAACAACTTGTTTAGCACCAACCAAAGCAAACGGTCCAGTCAGCAGTGCAAAAGGGTGATACAAACGAGGGGGCACGCCCATTGAGGCCAACCTCAGCTGGCCAGAACCTGGGTCCACAAACCAGGCCCATACAACCACACTTAGTCAAAAAAGCGAGTGAAACAAATATGATTGGAAGAACACTTGTCAATGAAAGTTTGGATTGTAGTGTTGGTCGCAAAGACTAGAAGAAGCGAGATGAAAATGTAGCAGATATTATGGTGCACGGGGTGCCACCGTCCCTGGATATGTGCCGGATTCATCGTCCATAACTTCCCGATCCACTGCTCGGGTCTCAGGATGGTCTTTCTTTTTCTCTCCGTGCCTTTATCGGTGTCATTCTGGAGACAGAATTGCTCAGGTCATTTATCGTTAGTTGTGAACACAAGACTAAGAATCAAGTCTGATGGCACATACGGCATTTCACCGGGTTGCAGACGAGGATGCACGTGGGGGTACCAACGCAGGGGGAGGTTTTCACACGGCGGAACGTGCTAAGGATTTCGAAGATGCGGACAAATTGATGGCCAACACCTCGATTGGTCTAAAAAGGAGGCAACCGCATACATGTCCGTCTACGACGATCCTGATGCATGGAGGTAGGCAGGTATGAGAAAGGCTCGTGGGAAACACCAGGTGACCATTTCGAGACCAACGTCTGCGATTACCCAGGGCGGTTCCGGTACTGCATAGTACTGAAGCTTTGCGATAAGCTGGATATCAAGGTTTTCCACCTTTGAAAGGGTCGCAACCGCCAATACAGTACCTTCTGATGAAAATAAAACAGGTATTCGGTCAAAACCTGCGTGTTTGGCACGAGCTAACCGTGCAACACAGAGAAAAATGCGGTTTCAACCAACTATAAGATATTCAATACATGATGAAACCGAATACTTGAATCACTTATGCCCCTTGCGATCCTCCTTATTAGACACCATTCCAGCGTTTTAAAACTTTCCGCGCCTCGAGACATTCCTTGGCTAGAAGAGGTCTTGAGGTTGTTGCGACTGCCCTGTCCGATTTGGCTCTCACTGGCAGAGCGACTACATTTCGTCGCTGCCCACAGGCACAGCCTACTCTGCATTGTATAACAAGTGAGGTAACCAATTACCCTTGGACTTTTGGGGGAGCGGCGGTCAGGCTGAAGAAGCCAACAACACTTGGCGATGCACCTCCACCCACTGATGTGTCATTGATGCGCCGAAGGTACCTTGGGCGGCTCATTGAAGAGTGGAGAAATCTTTAAAACATTTCACAGAGCAAGAAATCTAACTGGCAATCTTGGTGGTCTCAAGTTAAAAATCCCCGTTATCGATGCCAGAAGCTCGTATGACCGATTCCTAAATACGATTATCAGCTCGGTAATTGGAAACCATGATAAGCTGGTCATACCATTTTCCTTCATGCATCTGCTATAGAAACGACTTCTAGGGGGCCGTAATAGGCGGAAACTTGAATCAAGTTCCCAATAAGAACATTGCGCAAATGACAAGCTACCATGTGCCTATTGGGCTGAAGATTCACCAATGCCTCGGCAGTCCCAGGAGCAGAGTATTTTTTTGCCTGTAGGGCTGCCTGTCTCTGAGATAGTATTGGTAGGAGAAAGCACGTACAACTTCGCTATAAACGTGGTAGTATGCGCTCCAGCTTGGCCCGAGTAACACCACCTCGGTGCCACCTTCAAAATGCAACATTTGCTGCCAACAAAGCATCCATGCAGCGACCTGCGATGCAATAATATAAACGGGGCTGCCAGATAACTCAGGCCAATCGAGTCCCCAGGTTGGTCACACTGCGTTATGTTGGCGACGCGGGAGGCCCGCCACCTCTGTGCGAAGCTCTGAGGAGTAACAGCTCTTGGCGGGATGCTTACAGGTACCTATCTAACTGTTTTTTGTGTCTTGAGCAGAAAACAGGGCTATTGCGTACCTACTATTGGTGAAGGACAGGGAGGGCTGAAATGCTGATAATTATAACCCAAGCGCGCCATCAATTTGGATCACCTATACAGCTCGCTGTTGGCGTTGAGTTTTTCACGATGATTGTCAAGGTTAAGGGGTCTTTTCCTGCGAACAGGTCCGCGGTGGCTTTGGTTCTCGCGCTCCCTATACGAGGTCCTAGGCCCTGAGAACCCGTTTACATTCATGACTATGAATAACCTGGGATTCTTGCTTGGTAGCCCGGGAAAACACGAAAAGGCAGTGCAGATGCACCGGAAAACTTTGGCACTTAGGCAAAAGGTGCTGGGCCCAGAAAGCCCGTCGACATTTAACAGCATAAACAACCTGGCATCGGTGCTTAACAGGCAGGGGAATAGCTCAGTGGACACGCTGTTCGCCGCTAATCATTACGTTAATGGACGACCAACAAATGTCTTCCCAAATGGCAGGTAAAACTAAGAACAGGCTAGGCTATTCCCCATATTTAGCATTCAAACAAACATCGATAACAGTTATGTTGATTAAGATAACGCATCATCAAAAAGCCATCATTGCTTGCGTTGGACAGTTGAGCGACGGCGAAGATATTATGTTGAAAATATTTTACGCTATCCCTAAAGGGAGTGTATCAACCCAGCTACGTAAGTGAATCGGCTGTGTCTAGTGGCTTGGGCGATAAATTGAGGGTAGCTGCGCCTAATGTTCAATTCACTCTGGCCCAACGCTGAGCAAAAGCATTTTCCTGTTGCATTGGGCATTGCATGTTGATTATGCGGCTGGGAAACAGTCCGCCCAGCGCCTACCGTTGTGGGATATTCTGGCTAAGACAGAAATCGCTGGGCGGTTGCGCAAGGTTGGTACTGAAAAACCGTCGGATTTGGGGTCCATAAATGCTTCGGGTCCATGTCCCCAACCAATCCTCCGCCTTACCGTCTTAGTCACGTCCAAGCTCCACACGACCTTGACGAGATTGGGGTTTAAGTCCTGCTCGCTGCTAACAGCATCAAATTTCTTGGCAGCGCTAAAAGATCCAATCCAAATGCCTTCTAATTGTAACGGAATTACAACTTGGCGGTGTTGCTCCCTTAGTGACACGACAGCAGTCTGCTCATGCCCTTCTGTCCAGGCTGTTCGCCCTCTGCTAGTTTAGAAAGCACCTAACGGCCCAGAACCGGGATATTGGGAGAGCGTCCCGTCGGCTGAACTAACACCTGGAACCTGGAAGCAGGCTCATCGTAGGCATTGGATCAATTCGCATAACCCTGCGTCCTGTTAGGGGGCTACGCCTTCAGCTGATGCCGGTGTTGCACCGACCCTGGCCACGCGCAACCACATGCACAAGAGGTCGGCAACCTACAGAGTTGATTCGCGATTAGCAGTACGCAGGCGCGCGTTATATAGCTTTCTCCCTCGTAGAACCTCAATCCTATCAATCTTGCACTTATAGTACGTCACCAAGGCAAAATACCCATACGTCCGATTAGTTACACCAATCACCTCGCACAAAATCACAATAAATAGCTAAATATACAAAGCCGATCGCCCACTCATCCAATGTTAAATATTTACAAGACCGCAGCTCCCCTAAAAAAGTCGACAAATCTTTTCCAAAACAAAATCAGGAAACGTCGGAAAACCATATTTCGAAAACTCGAGGAGCTACGATTGTGCGGAGCTCGTATTTACATTGTAATAGAACAGAACAACAAATATTTTACATACGATTCTGAGAAAACAGAATCTTGGCCGCCATCTTCGAAAATGCTAGTAAGTTTTAAATTAAATATAATATGCTAAGCAATTCGTAAATATTAACCATCACTTACTAGGAGAAGAACTATCCCTTGCCAAAGGAATATGGACCTGTAATAGCCTCACTGTCACAGTCAGGCATGGCAAAGTAGGCGGACAATCAGGGAACAGGGTGTTACCATCTAGGTAAACTAGGGTGGCGGCAGGTGCCAACTCAGACGTAGCTCAAACTACATAACGGAGGTTAAAGGCGGTGGCGCGTTGCTCGGGTCGTCACGTCGTTCGTGAGGAACGCGATTAAGGTCTGACCGATGGCGCTTAGTGGATTAAACGCAGCATAATTAGATTTTATATACACGTTAATTGCATTTTATAGCAGTTTGTGCCCTCGTTTACCACATTGTACAAAACCTATGTGGAGCGCAAGCATACCCAAGATAGCCGGGAATCGTACAGTACGGGCCTAATTAAGTAAAATAATAATGGAAATTCGTCTTGGTCACCTCGCGAGGCATGTTGCAAGCTCAGCCATGTTCAAACAATAAAATAATGAATGGAAACTCTGGTTACCTAAGCTGTCGTAACCAAATGCCCAAACGCCAGCAAAATTTATCATTTCAAAAGATATCCCAAGGTAATTTCCAGCCCAGTTAAAACCAGCACCAAAACCATAAATTGCGCGCACACATTAACACTGGATAAAGTGATAAAAATTCCACGCCATACCCAGGAGGTAATTTCGAATCCGTTTAGTCGGAGCTGGAGATAGTCCCGGCCAGTATTAAAACTGGACATTAAGTTAAACCCGACAAGATATATTACCATAATTGAAGCCTTTTTTATCGGACCGCTGATAGCACTCCTGTTTTATTTGTTACCCAGTAACATAAAGAGGTACTTAGTGAACCATGGCCCGGACATTATAAAAAACTGCACTGCTCTCAGTAGCGAAAGGAGGGGTATTTCGCCTGTGTGCTGACGGCTACTTGGCTTGCGACCACATCTTCAACCCTGCTGGCTGACGAAACCTGTCCAAAAGTAGAAGTCCACTTTCCATTGGACGAGACTTGCCATGCCAAATTAATGCAGCTGACAGACAGCCTGTTTAGTGGCTACAATGGTTGCTGATGGGGGGTCAATCAGACATGTTTGGTGGTGATAAGATTGCTGGGCCGCTACGTCCAAAATCCTGAACTTACAGGTAGTTATGAACTTATTGCCTTTTATTTTCCTATATAAAAACAATAGCTTATCGCTCCATTCGGAAGGACATACACGCTACTAAAGGCTGACTCGCTTACCACGATGCCGCCCAAAAAACTGAAATCCGCGGACTACCACGTCGCCTGGATCGCCCCCGTATCCAGCCTCGAGCTGCTGCCATCGCGCCTGATGCTCGACGAGAAGCATGATGCGCCCGACTACGATACTGCCTACGACGACAACGTTTACACATGCGGAACCCTTGCCGGTCACAATGTCGTTATCGCAACTTGCGCGCCGGGTATAACCGGTAACGTTAACGCTGGTCGCGTGACGGGTTCAATGTTTAAGACGTTTTCTTCAGTTCGTATGGCCGTTCTTGTCGGCATCGGTGAGGGGGTACCCCGCGCCCAATCCTCGGACGACCCGACCGAAGACGTGCATCTTAGGGACGTTGTGGTCGGCTGGCCCGGCGACGGAGGGCCGGCGTGTATTTATTACGATTCGGGGAGGTGGCACACGGATGGAGAATTCGAGGTGCTTGGGACGATCAACCGGCCCGATCAAGTGCTTTTGAACGCGTTAGGCAAACTCGTAGCGGACCACGAAATGGAGAAAAGCACTTTCGACGTGCATCGAAAGCGGTTGCTTCAATCGAAATATAAGCGAAGGTTCACTTTTCCCGGCCTTCAGCGAGACCAGCTTTTCAACGCTTCGTACAAACATGCTGGTAACTACGGGGATAAATGCGCCTGTTGTGACGTTGAGCAGCTTGTCCAACGACCTCAAAGAACAGAAGAAGAAGCGACCGGCTTTATTTTCCATCAGGGCAGGATTGCTACGGGAAACGTGGTGGTGAAGGACGGCGAGCGGCGAGATCAGATCCGAGATCAGTGCAACGGTGCTTTTTGCGTCGAAATGGAGGCGGCGGGGGTGGATGCCGGGCGGCCATGTCTGGTTATGCGCCGTATTTCGGACTACGCCGATTCGCACAAAGGCGACGTCTGGAGATCTTATGCGGCAGGGAATGCTGCGGTGTTTGCTCGGGAATTACTTAGCAAAATCCCGCCGAGTAGCGTTCGAAATTTGGCTATCGAAGGTTAGTTTTTGTTTAGCCAATGTACTTTATTCTGGATTTGGTCCCAATTTGTTTGGAGCTAATGAAAATAAACCCTGCAGTGCATTTTTCTGTCCCGTTCAGCAGGAACGAACAGTTTGTAGGCCGAGAAGAAATCCTGGGCCGGCTCCTAAAACGGCTGCCCACTATAACACACCCAGACGCCTGCCAACGCACAGTTATCCATGGCCTCGGTGGTATCGGAAAAACACAGGTCGCCATTGAGGCCGCCTACCATGTGCGCGATGCATACCCCGAATGCTCCGTGTTTTGGGTTCCGGCTGTGGATATAACGATGTTCGAGAACGCTTACCGAGAAATTGGCCAATCTTTGGAGATCTAAGGAATAGAGGACGACGACGCCGACGTTAAAACGCTCGTAAAAGCTGCACTTAGTCGAAATGACGCGAAACCGTGGCTTCTTATTATCGATAATGTCGATGATTTACAGCTCCTAACGGACGGGCGGTTAACATCCCATCTGCCCTTTAGCGGCAAAGGTTCCATCCTTTTCACGACCCGAAACCGTTAAATAACGGCGCACCTTCAAGCTCGAAAGGGTGTGTTCGACCTGGTTCAGCTAAATAATGACGAATCACGTCAGTTATTACATCAAGGCCTTCAAACGAGCCAAATAGGCGACGAAAAATCGACAACCAAACTCCTGGAATACCTTGTCTGTTTGCCGTTGGCGATTAGACAAGCTTCGGCCTATATGCAGTTAAATGTGTATATGACAATTGCTAAATATTTGGAAATTTGTAAAGCTAGCAATCAAAATATGACCGCCATGCTTAGCAGAGATTTCGGGGAACAGGACCGGTACGAAGTCAATGGCTTTTTGTAGTTTGCAAGCCAAGTATGAATTTATATGCTGATATGGTGCATGTGGTGGGCACATGGAGTTTTTGCTTTCTTTTGGGCAGTTTAAAAGATTTTTGCTCTGTTCCTGCGAACTGCTTCTCCCCACTTGGTTTCGACTGCCTATGTATAACAACCATGTAAATTTTATTTCGAGTCGTTTGTAATCCATTGGCGGCGGCTGATGTTCTGGCTTGTATACATTTGGCCAGCTCTGCCGGCAAACCTCGAATCAGCAATCCAGGTTCCCTCATATACTGCATCCAAATCTAGACCCGGCCTCCCACTTGGCTCTTTTCCGGCCCAGAGGGACCCCGTTCGATCCCCCAGACAAGCCCCTTTCCGCTGCAATGTTTCGCCGAAACAGTTCTGAACTGCCAGCTGAAGCTTCATACAGCTCTTTGGGTCTTCTCCACAAGGTCGATAGTCCAGGACCAATGCTTCTGATACGCGGCCAAAGGCGCTCAAGCTGTGTGTTTTCTATTGCGATTGCATAAAGCGAAGCACTTGATTCGTGTTCTCAAAAGCTTTGACTCGCTGGATCAAAAGGTCCATTGAACAATCTTCCAGTATATGTGTTGGGGCGATCTGAATTGGAAAAGACTTAACGAAGCGAGGTAAATGCAATAATCTGGGAACATAGGCCCCGAACAAGACTGACGACTGCAGATTCTGCCCTTTTGAAGGTCTCTTGATGAAAGAAGGGTTTTTGTTTTTTAGGCTCTTGCGTTAGGTTCTTGACTTCTGCATTATCTCGTGTTGATAAATCGTCACGTCAAAAATAAGAACAGAATAAATGCTCGGAATACGCCTGATTTTGTGCTCACTCAGCAAAGCAACTTGCAGCTCAATTTCAAGAAACAACTGTTATAATTCCTATCGAGGCTCAAAGCCCATACTACCGGGCCTTTCAGCATCCACAAACCAGCAGTCTGGCAAATGCTAAGTCCTAAAGAAAACGGCGATCATAATCCAGGAATATCTGGTCCAAATTCTCATCGCTGGCCTGCTCCTCCAGCCAAATATACCCTCGATAGGGCCGGCCCGGCTCAGAGTCTTCTTTCGACCGAATAGTGTCCGAAATGCGATCTGTGAAGTGACGACACCACGTCTCCTCCTTTCGGTCGTCCCAGTGTAGCTCGAACCTGGCCAGGGCTTGATCCAGCGGCATGCTGCAACCCTTCTGCAATTCTGAAATGCGCCCGCCGCCCTGGATGACAAGCGCGTACATCCGCTGGCGCGCCGGGTGTTTTCCAGCCGAGGCGAAGGCATAGTAAAGATCGAGAAACACCGACTCGCATCCCGGCACAACCCAGTGCGAAGGTGAAATATGAGCTTGCCAGTTCGCGAAGTACGCTCGTCTGCTCCAGTAAACCAGCGGGTTATCGTGCAGTGCCTTGGACGACTTTGCGGTCGCTGCAAGTTATGGGCTCTTTCCTATTTATGCAAGCGGCGACACCTGCACGGGCGCCGAGGGCCGATAGCTAACAGGGTCCATGATCTTACACAGGCCCAAGAAGTTGTGCAAGTCGCCATTGGCGGGGGAACGCGAGTCATGGAGCTCCGCGCCGGTCATGGTGCCGTCCCACTCGCCCTGGGCCTTGTCCCTGCCCAGCCGGCTGACTAGCTTTGCGAACGGGACGCTACCCGTGTCGACAATGAGCAGGTGCTTGGTGCCCCGGCCTAGGACGCCATAAACGTTGACCTCGCCGTTCTGGATACCCATCACAGCGCTGGTGCCAGCGTAGAGGGCGTCGTTTTCGATACCGCAGCGGTTGGCGAAAATGAGAATGATCTCGTCATCGCGCTCGGCGCGGATCAGGGGCTCCATGCGCTTGGCCCAATACTCGAGCGTATCCATGTCGGGCTCGTACGGCTTTCTGCAGAAGGCGGCACGGCCCTCAAGCGTGCTCCAGGCCATGGAGATGATAACAACGTTTGCATGCGACTCAAGGATGTGGAAGGCGAATTCGAACTGATACCAGGGTGCTTCGAACTTATAGGGGCTTTGCGGGTTGTCAGCAGCTATCCGAAAGTTTTGTGGAAGATCTGGGCTGGTGAAGGTAGGTAAGTGTCGACGGAAACGGTCTCACTTAATGTCCATGCCTGCAGAAGAGCGGGTGGTTAGTGAAATTCGCGGGTCAGTTGAACTGTCTGCTTACAGATCCGCATGGCCGTATTCCCGATGCCATCCATCTCACCCTGAAAGAAACCGCCGGTTCTCTCTTCGCACCACGTCTCATCGGTATGGTACAGGTGCTGCTTCCTATAGTTTGCCAGGGTTTCGCCATCCTCATTGACCAGGAGCAGCGAGTTGAAATACTGCGACGTGGGAGCCCTGTCGGTGAAGCTGTTTACTATCTCCGGGTATCCCACGGCAACCTTGCAGTCGTACTTGAGCGCCGTAGTCCTAGCCCAGAGTGCCGATATCCCTGAGCCTTTCGGCTCGACATAATGCCTGATCTCCTGCAGCGATGTGAAATTATAGCCTGTGATAAGTAGTTAGCTGCTAGTCCGGGGTAAGTTCCGCGCAGAGATGTATAAATTTCACACCGGTAAAGGCCGTTTCGGGAATCACCAGTAGGTCAAGGTTTTCGAGTTCACAGGATTCGCGCGGTTGAGAACAGAATCGGCACGGTTGAGATTGTTCTCGACATCTCCAACCTAATCTATAAAATCTAGGCAAGCTTGCGCCATACAGTAGGACTCGGTTTCTTTTAAATGTCTTGATTGACAGTGATCCTTGGGCACAAACAATTCATTACCAAAGCCCAAAATGGTTGGGTACAAAGTTTTAAAATGCCGTCAAACCACCACCACTGTTCCTCTGCTCCTTACGAATGTATGTTGACACATAATCGTCTGGTATCATAACAAGTATCTGGCTATGGCTGCGAGAACAGCAGACCATTTAAAAATAGTTGGGAATGCAGCCTCTATGATATTTCTTAACAATAGCTTCTTCACCACTTCTCCTTCCTTAATGCTATGCTGCTGTAAATGAATCAAGATTGCATAATGACAAATTAGCAAACCTGCCCTACAGAGAGTTATTCACCACGATCCCGTCCTTACAAAAGATGTGTACTAAACGTGACTAGGGTCTCCTTTTGCAAGCCGCAAAATCAGTTCATTAAGAAAAAAGAGTCAACTCAGGCTATCGCTTTTGTTCTTTCTTTCTCCGTTTGTTAGATTTTGAAGCAAGACGAAGTGATGGACTCTGCTTCCCTCTCCCTAGCCGTCCAGCTGATGCTGAAAGACTTGGACGCCTTAAAGTCCGGAATAAAGGGCAAGGGCCGGGAAGACGACGGGCCCCCTGATATTGCTATCGCCACGGGGTTCTTCCGAAAGGAACTCGCAACGCAAGCAGTTCTTGCGTCCGATCGAACAATGTGCGAGAGTATTGCTGAGGCCGTAACCAAAAATGCTGGCACAATCAGGTACCTCGACCCAGAGCAGGCACAGCGGGATGCTCAGCTCGACGACAAGCTCGTCGACAAGCTCAAGCTCCTCTACGTCACCGACCGGGAAGAGCCAGTGGAAGATAACCAAGACCAGGACCATGAGCTCCCTGAGGCGGAGTCTTCCTTGTGGGGCGCTCGCCGCGTTGTTAAGCGGCGCCGAAGGAGGAATTGCACCGGTTTCGGCGACGAGTTTGACTTTATCAATGTGGTGCGCTGTCCCTGCTCCCACGAATACTGCCGAGGGTGTCTGAACTCTCTCTTCCAAGCCTCAACTCTTGACGAGTCGCTGTACCCCCCCCCCCCGCGCTGCTGCCAGCAGCGCATAAGCTTAGGAGCGCAGGAAACACTGTCCCCGTGCCTGTGGACACCCCCGAACTCTGGAGAAGCGTTTGTTGGCGTGGGGCCTGGCTTGCCAGCTTTGGCAACGCATGGAGATGCAGAAAAGGCTGTTTGGAGAAAGTGATGCAGAATTGTTGGCAACAACCATGTGAATAGCGTCATGTTGGAAGAATGATTACTGGTAACACCCACTACTTGAGTGACACTACACTGCGTTCCGCTTACTCACTTCGTTCCACGAATGAAGTGCTGAGGATGGAATTCGGCCTTCAAGTTCTGAACTTGGCATTTTTAAAAACAGTGCGAAAGCCTTGGGAGGAGTCAAGAAGTGTACGGAGTACACGCCCGGAGGGCATAGCGGAGCTACGTGACGAAGTCACTATCAATCCGTCTGGAGGTCTGCGACCTACAGTCCTATTGTTTACTTTTACGGATTGATGAAGGCCGTAGGTCGAAAACAGCAGCCTGATTTATTAGGCCTTTGTTATTCACTATGTTCGCTGTGACATTTGGACCATGAGATCACCAGACCCTAACCCTGACCCCTGACCAACGACCCGCCAGGGTAATACCTTCATCTAAGTCGCGTCAAGCTCAGAACTTTGTTTGTTTCCTTTCTTCTCCTCAGAGTAGAATCTTCGTCGATAGATGCCAATAGACTAGCTTCCGTGCTATGCTTACCCCGGGCCGTGACACACCCTTTGTCCGATCCCTGGCTCGGCGTGGAGCCGAGTCGTGATTCTGAGGGTAGGTCTGGGGGCCTGATCCTCACACTGGCTATAGTTGTGCCTTTGAGGATTAAGAAAAACAGAGTACCAAGTTTTTTTGGCGGATGAAACGGCTATTTCTGCACTTTTTTACAGCCGCTTAAATGTATTATGCAAACTACCGTAAATATTTTACTACTTATACCACAACTGGGAAGAGGTTGAAAGGGACCCTGGAGTATTTGCATAAATAAGAAATCACGCGATGGGTAACCAAAAATACCATAGTACCGGGCGGAAAAATCCCTCCCTTGTCACCGTATTTATATACGTGGGCTTTTGTTAATTTTACCATCTGCGGGAATTGTAAATATTTTCTTAATTCTTTCTTCGTTAAAATTGTTACTAAAATCGGCAACGCCGCCAAGGCACATAGTACGGGACGAAGGAACTAAGGGTAAGGATGTTTACCCTTACCACCATAATAAATATATAGTAGTTTTTTCAAATCGTGCATCCGAGTAATACATAATACGTGGTAGGTATATCTATATTTATATTTTACTGTCGTGCGTTCAATGCCTGGCAAAAAATAATATATGACTTGCAATCGGTCCTATATTTATCATCAGATTGGTGCTTCAAATACGGATTGTTTCTAATTTAATTTGATTTGCAACCTCTACGACTATTTCCCTTTTCTTCTGCGTTTATTTTGTCCATACCTCGAAAATCCACCCAAAAGCCCTCACAACTACCCGGCTATTCTTACCAACCTTTCGCCCTTTACTTTCTCTTTATCCGAATATTTATTTGTTAACACTCAACATTTAGAATATCTTCAAGCTGAAAAATGCGTTCTGGGTTTTTGATCGCCGCCTTTTGCATTGCCGGTGCTGTCGCCGATACGGAATTCTCCTATCCCAAGATTGCGCGCCGTGCGGATGAAGCTAAACCTCTTGCCGGGGTATTTATATTCTAAACCGTCTTCGATTTTTAGTGATTCGAGATATTCTGCTATCTTTTGCTGGATTCGTTTCCGGTACGTCTTAGATTTGAGTTTTGCCAATAGCGCACGTATTTCCAGATTCGGCCTGCCATACGCATCACGAAGGGTGTCTTTGACCACAAACTTATCTGAATACTGGCGGTCAAAATCGTATTGTACAACACCCTCGCTGACGATAATATCGCCAAATACCCTTTCGGTTTTCCTGGTCATTCCGGTTTCCTTGGGGTCGAAAGGGACGACGCCGAGGATGCCCACGATAAATGCGAGCTTGATGTTTGGAAAGCTCCACCGGAAGCTGGTGGCCGCGCTGGCCGAGCTGACGTTGCCCATGCCCCCGAGGTGGGCGAGGACAACGTTGTGGCGGCCGACGAGGCCGGTGGTGTAAGCATTGGGATCTCCTATGGCCTTGCCGTAGGGACGGCCGTCGGCATTTTCGTCCCAATCCTCGTCGAAAAGTGAAAGCACTGCATCGGCTTCGACTGGCAGGGCGCATAGGATGGCAATCTCGAAATCAGGACGCCCTGCAGGGCGCGGGGGTGGGCTGCTCATCAGTAACTAGGGAAGGGTGATACGGCGTCAACAAAGTCGTGAAGTGTACAGGGGCATAAAAGCGGCAGAGTTAAAACGAGTTTAGGGAGAATGGTGCCAAAAACAGATTACACAAACCTTGGCTATGAGATGACCAAGATTAAAGAGAAGTGAACGATCGGGTCCGCCAGAAGATTGAATACAAATAATAAATAATGGCATTTAGAGAGCTAAGCATGCATCAATAGTAGTTTCCGATGAATAAGGGATGTTTGTTTTAAGATGAGCCCTAAAAGGACGGGGAGAAATGAGCGTGCGGGAGAAGGTTTCGAGCGCGGAAACCCATATAAAGGCACTGGGCGCTTATTAGCTCAGCCGCAGCTACCCCTCAGATTCCCTCTGGTGGTCTGGTAGCGTCGTCTTGGCTCACCCAGAAAGGTCGCAACTTCGTGGCTTGGCGCTGTTTGGGGGCGGAAACGGTCATTATGGCCCCCACCCCCACCACATCGTCGACCTCGTCAGGTGCGGTATGAAGTTAGGAAATGGGAGCTTCCGACACGGTTGACACGTCAGCCTACCTCGCAGAGAGAAATCAATGGTATGTGAAAAAACTGTATTGGAAAATGAAGTTATCTGCCTAGTGGCGATGAGTATTTATTTACACCAGGAGCCTCTTGCGGCCCGGGCTTGGTTTATCCTCCTGATTAGCAAAAAGATAATGCTCCTTTTCAGCTTTTACAAAAATCCCTAAAACTAAACAAATGCAATCAGATTCTTTAGATCACTTTCCATATCTTATATTCTTATCTTTCTAAATGATGGCAATTCTGAATGCGCTGCATTCAATCACTGAAGGTTGTTCCCGGTTCATATTCTTGTGGTAAGGGGTAGCTCTTTGCCTATAAAATGTGGTTAGTATTTGCGGCTACGATGAAATAAAGAACTTACTATTGTCGTTGGGGATGGTGGCCAAAGTTCTGTTTTCTCCGAAGTGTATGTGAAATAACGGTTGTTTTGTTCTAGAACAATGTATATACGAGCTCCGCACAATCGTAGCTCCTCAAGTTTTCGGAATATGGTTTTCCGACGTTTTCTGATTTTATTTTGTAAAAAAGTTTGTGATCTGCTTGGGGGAGTTGAAAGATGGCAAGTATTAGGCATTTGATAAGTTGCCGATTGGCTTCGCATATTCAGCTAGGTATTGTTTACGCGCAAGGCAATTGGATTGACGCAGATGGCATCATTGTAAAAATGGGAGGGAAAAGGCTTTGTTTTGACGACCAGTGCCGTGATGTGCGCTGCTTCCAGGTTCCAGGTGCTGGGTCAACTAGCCAATCGACCGCCAAGCATTTATCATTTCCCCCAAATCCTGGTTGAGGGTCGCCAGGGCCACACAAGCCAAAGGTAGGGCGAAAGCAGAGCGTGGCGGGTCGAGCAGAGGGTGAGCAGCCCTGAGCAGAAGGTGAGCAGCCCTGAGCAGAGGAGCAGCCACAGGCCGCTCGCTGAGCTACCCTCTCAGCAAAAACATCGCAAGTTCAAATTATTGCATAGAACCTAGGCTGATTGGTTCTGTTACCGCTGCCAAGAAGCTACTTGATGTTGTTAGCAGCGAGCAGTGGCAACCTTGAATCTCGTAAAGGTGGTGTGGAGCTTAAAAACGTGATTGAGACGGTAGAGCAGAGGCTTGGCTGGGAACATGGGGAGCAACGACGTCCGTTTCTGGACGCAAAACAATCCGTTTTCGGACGCCTTGGATCCCAAATCCAGCGATTTTGCTCTCGTACCGATTTAGTGAGGGCCGAACTAGTACTCAGGTGGGTGACCACTGGGGAATCCTCGGCAACCTCGGTGTTGTATGTAATTTTTGCCAATTGTTTTTATTTTGGTGTTGATTGTTGCTCTTTTTGACCTCAGGACAAAAGGAGACTACCTATTTAGGTATTTATCGCTGCTAGATCTAGACTAGAGTTTGACCGTACGCACGTGACCCAATATCTGCTGTAGTCTCCGGATGGCTTTAGGCACAGGGCTTCCATCCTCGGGTTTTGCCTCGTCAAGCTGTTTTAGCTCCTCTTTGGCTTGCTCGACAAGACTGCCTAGATCACCCCAGACTTCGTTGTTATACCTTGTGAGGACGTCCATCCACTGTTCCACCCATAGGCTCTCTGCTTCGGGACCATGTGTTAGTCCAAGCAGAGCCTCTGACTCTGTTGATTTGAAATTATTCACGGCCCCAGGCACCGCACCTGGGTCGGGTCGGACAAAATCAGGTATGAAGTTGAGAACGTTGTCCCACGTCTGCGGCAACGTCTCATTGCCGGAGGAATCACTCCCAAAAAGTGCCCGCCGTAGTTTAGCAATGTCTTCTCTGGAGGGTTGTGATTCGAAATCGGCATCCATCTCGTCTACTCCATGCTGGGAAAGCAGATCCACCACTTGCGCTCCATCACGGGCCTCTTGCTCAGCGATTGAAACGCTATGTATGGCCAATCCGGAGTTTGAATTGCGACTGTCTATAGGCTCGGAAGGTATGGTCGCAATCCATGAACTCTCTAGAATTTTCGGTACAGATGGTACAGACACACTTGTCCCGTCCAAGAATGTCGAGAAATCGGCTTCAGCACGGGCGGCATGCTCATCGGCTTCATCAAATGGCCGTGACCGGAAAACTGGTTGATTGTTGTTGATAGCACCCTGGTGGATGTTTGAGGTAGTATACGAGCTTTCGCCCGAAACTTTAGGAGCCGTGGTCGCCGAGGCGCCGCCCTTGCTGCTTGTGGACGATGCTAGTCGACTAATGTCCGTGGCTTCTGGTCCGCCCGTAAAGAGGGAGCGTGACAGTTGCGCAGCTGAGCTGCCTAATCGGTTTGTAAAACTGCTCTGTTCCTGCGTCTCATCGTCCTCATTTTGTTGAGGGTTTTCGTTTCCATCACTACCTGAGGGAGTGATGGCCTTTCCTTTGCCTTTTTCAGAAGTCATCGTTGATTTTAAGTGATGGTAAACCGGGGGGAGCTAGTGGAGATCAGACAGGCAAATTGAAACAGATTTTTGGCAATTTTTAGTGACGGGACCAACCTGGTGCTGGATAGAGAATTTATAATTAGTCTATCCATAAGCCAGGCTGGTATGGAGGTAATGAAGTGGATGAGATCAAGTCTTCTGGCCAGACTAAGTCCAGACGGGGGCATCTGTCACTTGGCTTCGGATACACTAAATTAAGCAGCCTGTTCGCTTGTCTGCCTACTGCCGGCCGAAGCTTTTTGTCCCCAGTCAAAATACCAATTGACAACCTTGTCGACCTGGACGTTGATAAAATGTGACGCATGGATGGAGTTTCAAAGATATCAAATAATGCGCTCTCTAAGGTTTGTATGTATTTATTGATCGATGATGAATGCTACATTCTGAAAGTCGTTAGCGGTTGATGAGGCCACAGCTCTGTCCTAGGTAGAAGTTTCTCGTCAAGGTTGGTACATATAAATGCTGTGTGACATTGCCTGCCTTCCAAGTAACCCTGCGGAAACGGTACTCCCCAAATCCGGTCGCAAGCTAAGAGTTAAACCCCACCTACGTCGCACTTCCCGCTCGTCCAAGCCGCACTGACCACTTCTTTGTGCTGGAATTCAAATTTGAGCTTGCTGCTTGTTGGCCCTGCTGAGGTGAGCGAGCGAGCTTGCCGTTGCCCGCTTTTGCTTGGTGCGTGCACGTTTACTTCGATGATTGCGCCAAACGTCGGCTGGCCATCACCACTACCTTATCACTTCCGCGAACCAGGAAACACCACTCACCCACTAACCTCGAACCATCAATTGTCGACCCCCCCTGCACCGTCATCTGAACCCCGCAATATAACATTTCACAGCAAATAGAGGGCACTGTTTTCCTCCGACCGGTTGACTTGTCGACTGTTACGCGCGACACAGTAAAATAAGAAAAATCCGAAGGGTCGGTCAAACAGACGGTCGCCTTTTGCTCTCTGTCCTTGGCCCATCCTTACTACCTTACCTTAGCCTCCACCCTGAGCTCCCGAACCTTGCAGCAAGGACCAAGTCGCCGCTGCTTCGTGTGTGGGCCCTTCACCTATCCATACCAGAGCCTTCCACCCTCCATCACTCGAGCCTGCCGAGCCTCGTCCACACACCCACAACCCTGGCACGCGCCAACTCGCCGGCATCCCACCTGCAACTACAGATCCGTGTCGTCACCTTCATCCCGCAGACCAGCGTCATCTCCACCGCCGCCCGCCCGCCCGCTCCGACCGTCGCGAGCCTGCTCAAACGCCTGACCGCTACCAAGAGCTAGGCATCACCTAAACTCAAAAAAAGCACCCTCGTCATCGTCTCGTAGAGTGAGGGGCCGCCTCTCACCTACATCCAATCCTCGACAACATGGTTGAAGCGGACACGAACTCTCCAACATGGAAATTCACACAGTATGTGCCGGTCCTCTTCCAAGCTTGTCATCGCCGCCGTCGCAAAGACTTTGCCCTGTCTGCGCTCGAGTTCGACCCTAGTAACTGCGCCATTGTCCCACCTTGAAATACGGCAACTATCGCGCACAAGGGCTTTTGGAGATTGCCGCTGACAAGTTGTGCAGATGTTTCGGCGATAAGGGCGACGTGGAGGATATCACGGAAGGCAAGCATCCACGTTCTGTTGTCTACATGTCGACATTGGCATGTCGATAACGATAGATACCACATATTATTTCCGCTCCGACCCCCACTTCGGGCATGCAATTGTCCTGTTTGCTAACTTTAATATAGCTGATATCATCTCAACTGTCGAATTCGATCACACCGGCAACTACTTGGCTACAGGAGACAAGGGAGGCCGAGTAGTGCTCTTTGAGCGCAATGAGACTGTGAGCTTCCTTTACTCAGACGTCACGACCGTCATCACTTGATTCAGGACTGATGTCTTGTCCTATGCAGAAAAAAACATGCGAATATAAATTTCACACCGAATTCCAATCGCACGAGCCAGAGTTTGATTATCTGAAGTCGCTAGAGATTGAGGAAAAGATCAACAAGATAAAGTGGTGTCGCCGCCAGAATGCTTCACACTACCTGCTCTCCACCAACGACAAGACGATTAAGCTCTGGAAGGTTTTCGAAAAGTCACTTAAGGTTGTGGCGGAGAACAACCTGTCGCATGACCTAACGCCGGCCAATATCGCAGGAGGTGGAGGAGCTCCCCGGCCGCCACCAGCGTCGACGTTCAGGAATGCTGCCGACCTGAAGCTACCGCGCCTCACACATCACGATACAGTCGTCGCCGCCGTACCCCGCCGAACGTACGCCAACGCACATGCCTATCACATTAACAGCATATCCGTCAACAGTGATGGCGAGACCTTCATCAGCAGCGACGACCTTCGCATAAACCTCTGGAATTTGAACATCCAGGAGCAGAGCTTCAATATCGTCGACATCAAGCCTGCCAACATGGAGGAGCTGACCGAGGTCATCACAGCGGCAGAGTTCCACCCCGCGAGCTGCAATGTGTTCATGTATGCTAGCTCCAAGGGAACCATCAAGCTGGCTGATATGCGGGAGAGCGCTTTGTGCGACCAACACGCGAAGAGTACGTTCCAGTCCACGAGTGGGCATAACACGGCACACGGACCCCGTTGCGCGGGGCATCGGTTGCAAGCCACCCGACTTTTGCTTTGTTTTCCGTTACTAACTCACGTACCAATTAATAGTGTTTGAGCAAGAGGAGGATCCGTCATCAAGGTCCTTCTTCTCCGAGATTATCTCGTCGATATCAGATGTGCGATTTTCATATGACGGCCGCTATGTTCTCTCGAGGGACTACCTAACGGTCAAGATCTGGGACGTCAACATGGAAAAGCAACCGGTCAAGACGATCCCGATCCACGAACACCTCCGGCCTAGGTTGTGCGACACTTATGAGAACGATAGCATCTTTGACAAGTTCGAAGTCGTTTTCTCGGGTGACGCGAAGAACGTGATGACTGGCAGCTACAACAACAACTTCATGATTTACCCATCTGACCCTGAGAAGGAGACAGAGGTGGTTCTTCAGGCGGACAAGTCTGCCTTCAAGGCGAAGAAGGTTGGCATTCCAACACCGATCAACTCGTCGACGAGCCCAACGGCGAACGGGGGCAAGAAGGGCGGGTCACGCGCCGGAAGCCCTGCCGCTGGTGGCCAAGGGCAAAGGATGAGGAAAGAGACGGACGCAGACCAGATTGACTTTAACAAGAAGATCCTACACATGAGCTGGCATCCCTTCGAGGACAGCATTGCGATTGCAGCTACTAACAATGTGAGTTTTTTTTTTGTTGCCTTTCCAAGTTGTTTGTTTTAGCTTCGACGGGCCGACATCAGCCTAGTGGTAGGCATATCTACACACTGAAGCTAACTTGGTTTTTCCCTCACGCAGCTCTTCGTCTTTTCGGCTCTGTAGAAGGCTCGTCTAGATTCTGCATGTTTGGGTGGCACATCTGGAAAGGAAAGGTGAATCGAGCGAGGACTACGGTCAACCCGATTCTGGCAACTATCGTGCCAAGGTCAGGGTCTCTCGGAGTACTGGTTGCAGTGATGGCAATGTCATACTCGGATGAAGATGAGATGATGTTGATATCAACTGTGGAAGGAAAGAGCAGAATTGTGGAAGAGCACATAGACCCAAAGAGAAGATACCATAACTCGGAAAGTGTCTCATCTTTGTTATGTCTAGACCAAGTTGCTGCTACTTCCTCCGCTACAGACACTGAGAATTGTTCTAGTCCACCGGGGTGGAAGACATAGCCAAGAACCAGAGGATGTGACGACGAGGTTGGGCAACCCAGCATTGGTCAGTGAGGAAACAGGAGGGAGAGGAAGAAAGATGACAAGACAACAAAGACAAAAGAAGAATTGATTAAGTGCATTTTTTTAGGTGAATATATAACCTATATATGATCCGTAGGGTTGCTGTTATTGCATTGCAAGTACGGTTCAATCATCCCCCAAACTTGATTCGTAAGTAATGTTATGCCTTCTACCGAGAAGTCAAGGATAGTGAGGTTGAACAGATCGTCGGCCAGTCACCAGTACGAGCCCCCAAATATTTCTCCCAGTCGCCTATTTTACAGAAACGCGTTCCCTCTCATTTACCGTGACGCAGGTACGTGTGTAAAAGACGCGGGACGTTGTCTCGGAGAATGGAACGGGAGGGGCGGAAAGAAAGCGGCTGGCCAGAACGAGCGGCTGGCCAGAACGAGCGGCTGGCCAGAACGAGCGGCTGGGCTGAAGGAGTGGGCAAAATGATAATCGAGCACGGCACGGAAGTGGTTTGGGGAATCTCGTTGCTTTCTTTCCATCAAGCGCCATTTGGTTACTTGTAAAGTCTTTCCCTTCTTTTTCTTCTTTTGGACCCCTCAAAGAACTCGCGGGGAGGTTGGGTTTTGTACTTTCTCGTCGCCTGGTCAAGACGATATTGATCCAGGTGACATGTCCACCGGCCTCAGAATTACAACAACTCTTCACCCAGCCACCTTGCCTTGCCTTACTTACCTCGGACGAGAGCTCCTCTCCTGTAGAAATCCAAAGCACAGCGAGATCGACATCAGAGAACACTCATAGAAACTAGACAACAAACAACCATGCCAGCAGAGAGAAAAACACGCAATAACCGCCGGCAAATGCGGCTCCCACTACCACTCCTCCCCTTGCTGCTGTCAAGCACGCTGCTCCTCTCCCCGACCAGCGGGACACCAGCAGCAGCGCCGGCACTGCCACCACCCCCGGTACCAGGGCCGTCGGCACCGCTCACCTTTGAGCCCTGTGTGGCCATGTGCGTGCGCACGTCCGAGTGCGGGCCAGACGACAAGAACTGCATGTGCAGCACGTCGCAGGTCTTTTTCGACGCGACCGTCCGCTGCATGTACCGCGACTGCGCGGGCTGCTTCGACTCGGCCGACGCTTCCTTCATCGAGCGCGTCGCCGCCGCCTGCCGCGACTACGGCAAGCCCGTGCCCACCCCGAGGCTGCGCGAGGCCCGCATCCTCGCCGACATGCTGGCGCGCAACCTCAAGAACGGCACCACCACCGTGGCTGCCCCGCCCCCCGGCCCGACTGGGACGGCGGCGCTGGGCAGGCCGGCACCGGGCGCGCCGACACCGCCGCCGTATGGCGCCCCGCTCGGGAACAACGGGCCAGTTAGGGGAACGCCGACTACTGTTGTGGTGCCGGAGGGCCCGACGCAGACGCAGGATGGTGCTGTGGGCAACCAGCCTGTGGGCAACCAACCTGCGATCAACCAACCTGCCGTCAACCAACCTGCGATCAACCAACCTGCGATCAACCAACCTGCCGTCAACCAACCTGCGGCCAACAGACCTGTGGGTGATCAAACTTCGGTCAACCTACCTGTGGGCAATCAACCTGCCGTCAGCCAACCTGCAACCAACAGACCTGTGGGTGAGCAACCCTCGGTCAATCAACCTGTGGGAAATCTACCTGCCGTCAACCAACCTGCGACCAACCGACCTGCGGGTGATCAACCCTCGGGCAACCAACCTACACGCAACCATCCCGTGGGCTACCAGCCTGCTGGCAACCAGACTACGACCAACCAGACCACGGCCACGGGAGGGTCTGAGAGGGCGGGCGGCGGCGGCGTCATTGTCGTCGGCGGCGGCGGCACCGGCCAGTTCAAGAACGCCACCAACACCGCTAGGCAATCGCCAGCACCGACTGCTGAGCGCGAAGGGTCGCCCACGCCCAAGCCGCACGAGCGCCGCCCGCCGGCAGAGCCGACCGACTCGTCTCCATTCGCGTCCCCGGTCGGGAGCGCGGCTGGGGCTGTGACGCTGCGAGGGCTGCTATTCTGGGCCTTTGCGGGCCTGGCTGCGGTGATGGTCGTCTAACCAACCCACAATATCATGATAAGCCTTTTTTTCTTCTTGGTTTTCCTGGTGTTGGCGATGATGAAACTTGGCGTTTCTTTTTCTACCTGACTTGAATCAGGGTTAATGGAGCACAGGCACACGAGCTTGAAATGGATAATGATATATGGAGGCTTGGCAATCGGAACAACCGGCAAAAGCTGGGGGAGTCTGAGCGTCATATTAATTACGTCGTACAAGACACGCGAGAAAGATCTGGACGCGGGAGTGGCATCTGGGGTAAAATCTGGGCGCCAAGCATGTCAATTAATTTTTCTGGGTGATGGGGTTTATGAGATATTTGAGAAATGCTTGACATGATAGTTTTTAGCTTAGATATAATGCAAGGTTAGGTAGGATGTAATGAATTTTATCTTTTTAACATTTACAAGAGGTCCTTGTCATGAATTTTGACTATTCGTAACAACTCTATCAGGTAAAGTATACAGGCAAACAGATATAAGCATACATCGTTTTATAAACAGTTTTGACGTAATAGGGGTACACACTCAAATGGGAATAGGAGAGTTTTCTTAAAGTTAAACAAAGAGGGGGGAAACAAGTGTATAAATAGTAAGGGCGAATACGAAGTTGCCTAGGAGAAGTCAGGAGAGCCAATTGGCCGGCAGATAATACTGCTTTCGTATTAGTGTTGGCGCCAGTTCTCGAACGTTGGTGTTTTGCCAGTGGAAAACCGAATACAGAAAAGAATTCAAGGTTAGGCAAAATCTCTATAGTTTAGCCAAATGTATCGGCACCTTTTGGCTAGCTTTGATGTATCTCCAGGAATGTTCACGTTCAAGAGACTGAGTATACCAGGGGACCAATGTTATCCCCTCCCACATTGTGCAAAAGAAAAAAACGATCGTACGGCAGGCTTTGTTAACGTTAACAGTTGCAAACTGTAATTAACATTGCATCACAGAAACTTTCCTAGCCCCTATGTCCGTGTGTGTATCATCCTTCTAAACCCTTAACCATCCAAAAGCCCTCGTGTCTTGTCCAACCAAGCCACTTTTACCTTGAAAAAGCATGACCCAGCCGTAAACCGGAAGACATGAAAAAAGAAAAAAAAAGAAAATTCCACACTCCGATCGAAAAGCGTGAAAAAACTTTGGCCACCCCTTTTTTGGCCTCGGGGTTTGATTTTTTTCCCTTCTTACATGTAGAGGGCAAAAGTGACACCAAGACCAGCGACAGTGACGTAGCCGCCGGCGTTGGAGAGGGCAGCCATGCGGCCGGATGCGGCACCCTTGGAGGGGAGCTTGCCGGGGGCTCCGGTGGTCGAGTTGCCCTTGCCCTTGCCCTTGTCCTTGCCGCCCTTGGCAGGCTCCGTTCCGTTCTTTGCGCCGCCCTTCTTGCCGCCCTTGGCAGGCTCGGTGCCGTTCTTTGCGCCGCCCTTGCCCTTGCCGCCCTCCTTCTTGCCGGTCTCGTTCTTCTTGCCACCCTTGCCCTCACCGCCGCCTTCCTTCTCGGCCCGGGTCTCAATCTCGGCGATCTCACCGGTCCTGGCGACGAGCTCCGCGAGAGCGGGGTCGTGCGGTGCCACCTGTGTTTGTGTATTGTGGTTAGCTGGAGTTGCCCTTTTTTCTCTTTCTTCCGTCGAGATGTTTTGACGTTTTCCGAAATCGGAATATCAAAGGCCGTTTTCTTTCCTTCGTCAAGTGACGAGGCTGTTGGTACTTACGGCAGCAGCAAAGGCCGTTGAGGCGCAAGTAGCAGCGAGGATGATGCAGTACTTCATTTTGACTGGTGTGTGGATGTTTGATATCGGCGAGTAAATCGTTCGAAGACGCTAGATTCGGCTAAGCGAAGTCTTGGTTTGTTGATGATGTACACACGTTTTGTTTTTATGAAACTGGATATCAAAAAGGTCGTAGGAAAGCTCGTGACTGGTACACAATGAAAAAATGAAAAAATACACAAAAAAACCGAGTGCCAGCCCGTATATAAAAAGGTTGTTTGTTGAGAAGAAGAGATGAGGAGGATGAAGAAAGAGGAATGGATCAGAACTCAATGGAGCGGACATTGGACAAAGAAATACTTCTTTCGCGAAACCAAACGGTACCAGATCCCTTCAAGTCTTAATCGAAGATGTCAGGGGTTCCCCTAATCGAGTCCAGGCTTTGCAGCCCGGGCCTTACTCCTACAATAGGTAAATGACATGCTCTCCATGCTTTGGTTTCCATGACAAGAAACACGACCCAGTGGAAAAAAAGAAAGGATTTGGGAAAAACACATCAAATTGGTTGGAGGGCCTAGAAACACTTGACTCTTCTGGGGTGGGAAGATGGACCCGCAAACCCATATCTTGTCATGTCATCCCGTGCGTGATTTGCCAAGATTCGCAGGGTTGACGATCTGCTCTGGAGCCCCAGGAGGCCAGGAGTCCAGGGCGCCAGTGCCGAAGGTGAAGAAAGGTTGACTTACTGGCTGGGCCTCAACCGGCGGCGAAACTCGAACGATCCAGCTCGAGTTTCGACTCCAGGGTCTGCTTGTTGATGTTTGCAACAAGCCTGTCGGCTCCTGGGGGAGGGGCAAAAAAGAAGGGGCCCCACCAGGCCGAAGCTTCGACGGTGTAGTGAAGCGTTGTACTGTATGTGGCGAGCGAGTCGTGGTCAAATATAGCAACACCAAAAAAGAATGAAGGACAGAAAAAAAAACTGGAGAGTTCCCCCTTTTGCCGAGCGCTGAAGCGTGGATCCCCAAAGGCGTGATCCTCGGTGCTGATCTGCGGACCCGAAAGTGCTTGAACCTGAACTCCACCCCAAAGCGCAGAGGAATCACTTACAGGGAGTCCCTGAACACTGACATTGCTTGGTGCAACACTCGGCGATATTCTTGGCGGAAATGCGGGCCGGATCGTGCCCCGGTCCTGGTTCACCCCGTGGGCCTTCCCGTCGTCTAGACGAGGAAGATTATCGACCGCCAAGGCCCGGCGAATTTTCGCCTCCCCTCTATGAGATGCGCATGACTTAGCTGCTTGTTCTTGGTCAGTATAACATGATTTTGATTACTCAGTTATCGGTGAACCGACCCGTTTCCATATTGGTTCCGAGATAATCAAATACTTGTTATGACAAAGTATCCAGTCATTTACCCTTTCAAGGCTGAGCATGATTGAGAAACAAACGGACCAAACAACAATGCACACTGTACTCACAGACTTGCAGACTAGCCTAGTCGTATTTGAAAATAAAAGAAAAAGATGAGCTTACTTTGGTGAATGAGTATTATAATTACAGTGTACCTCCGTATGAACAACGTTCGAGATGCCTAGCTCACTGGTATTGCCAAGTTCCCGGCCATGATCTGCTTGACAAGGTTGCGCGATCGACATTCGAAGCAACCGCGCGAAGTTACTTAGCTCCTTACTGTACGTGGTATACAGCACATTTGTTAGCGAGGTATAACTGATACCTTTAGACGATATACAAATAGATGAGCAGGCTTCCGCCGATGTAACCGTTACCACCGGAGTGCCGTCCGCTGCGCGCACACAGTTGCTGCTGTCATCTTAACATTTTGACCTTCTAGGCCAAGTTCAGGCTAACTTCGTAGACGAGACGCATGAATCGGATCGTATAACTGATAACAAACCATAAAGCATGGATCTCGTCTAGACCAACATTGTCTTCCAACCATCTAGTCGCCGTTGGAGATATCAGATGATTGACTGGTCGCAAGCCTGAGTCGAAGTTTGGATTATTTCTATTACTGCAACAACTGCCGCGGAGATTGAACTGGTAGTTCTGTTTAGTTTTTCCCACGTTCTGGTCGCATGATTCAACGACGTCACAGGTCTGAAGCCTGAAGACCCACAAGCCAGGTTATACCGGTCATTCTAACCACCCCTTTCCCTGTGCCTACTCGAAACAGGCCAGGTTCCAAAACGCTCGAATGGGTATGTCCACAGCAACAATATCCCTGGTGAGCAATTTCAGAGTTGCCCTCTGCAGAACCTCGCAAAACTTCCCGAGCTTTTCTCAGCGTAAATCTTGTGGGTTAGGCTATTTTGCTCTTTGACTCGGAATATCAGTCAGCCAAGTGAAGCCGTCACAAAACAAAAATACCACAAAGCAAGGAGAAGCTCAAGTCTCTAACATTCGTTGTCAGTATTTTGCAAGCTTATTTCCGATAATATCAGCAGTAGCCAGAGGGGGAAAAGAAATAACCTGCAAAATGTTAATGCTGAACTGATCAAACAAAGACTGTCACGGGCGCCGCGGGGCCGGTCCGTCGGCCACCTTCCAGCTGCCTTCTGATCACTTGAAAATTATGGGTTCTGATGTGCTGTCCAAGCTCAAAATCCGACGCAGAAGGTTGCGGCCGAGATTACTATCAGAGGTGGAAAATCTCCGGGGGTTCGGAATTTCAGCACGCACAAGCTCTCGGGCTATGTTTTCAGCTTTATGAAGTTGTCTTTCCTCCTCTTCAGAGAGCCTTGCGCACGCGGCTGAAAGGTCTTCCCCGTGAGCCATCAGTAGACTCAGTGCCTCAGCCCTCGCTACAATCTTGTGGTCGATTCCATTCAGTAATGCACAATTGGTCCCAAAGCTTGATATGCTTCTTCCAGGAACCATTGTGTACAAAAAGGTCACCTGATCCTCGAGATACTGTGTGTTGTAGTCAACTTTAATTTCCATGTGCGCGAAGCCTACCGCCGGGCTCTGTGCTAGCAAGTCTTGCTCAAAAATCTCGTGAAAATGAGTAGCCGCAAGAACCTTGGGACGGATATTTTCGCCGGCGTCTGCGAACTGTGTAAAGAGAGCCGCGGCCAGCGCCGCACCGTCGACTGGGCTAGTACCTTTGCCGAACTCATCAATCAACACAAGACTGCGTCTCGTCGCAAGGTTGATGGAGAACGCAGCCTGACGCATGTCAATGGCAAAGGCAGACTCAGGCCTAGCAGCACTCTCACGGGTTGAAACCCTGGTGAGTATCCTGTCCACAGTTCCAATCCTTGCCCGTTCTGCAGGAACAAAGCTACCAACGTGGGCAAGATAGACTATGAGAGCCACTTGTTTGAGATAAACGCTTTTCCCAGAATGGTTCGGACCGGTGAGAATGAGCATGCTCGGCATTTTGTCGCCTTCCGAATGTGAAAGTTCCGAGGTCAAGTTAGCTGCACTCTCACTGCCATTCCCACCACGTAAAAGGCAGTCATTCGGCACAAATGCGGGAACAACCAGTTCTTGAAGTAAATGACGTCCATTTTTAATTTCAATGACGTTTGACTCGGTCATCTCAGGCGCGGAAAGGTTATACTGCTGCGCCACAGCTGCCAGAGCAGTGAGGCTGTCCAGCTCCCCCTAGAAGTCGGACGCTCGCAATATGGCATCTCTGTGCTCAAGAACTCTCTTGCGAAGCTCATGGAGGAGCTCAATCTCTTTATCTACGACTCGGGATGCCAATGAGCTCTTGCGGCAACATAGGGACGTAAAAGGTTGCTCACCGTGTATTTGGGCCACAATGTCGCCAAAATAGTCATCGAGTTCCCTCATGCGCCTGTTCTTGAAGTAAAAGTTACCTTGATGAACAAATATTCTCTCCCAGTCATCGCCGGCCCCAGGTTCTGGTCCGTCGTAGTTGGGCTCTCCAGTGGCATTTGCGGAGACTACTGTCAAGAAGCCGAGCTGGTGGTAGTATATGCAGTGTTGGATGTAAGGCGCAGCCCATTCTGGTAGATCCCGGACGATATGACGTGCAGTCTCTTGGAGAAGGCTCGGAAAACCATTGTAGGTGCGGGTCAGCTGATCAAGATCTTCGTTCACACCCGGGAGGATAACTGTGTCGTTGATAGTCTCGGTAGCGTCAAAGTCAATCGTATCCGAGACCATCTTCCCGACCTGCATAATCTGGCGCGGATCAACCTGCGCTTGCATCTAGAAGGCAAAATTAGACGCGATATTGTCCCAGGAACCGTAGCACAACTAACCCTGCTCACTACTTCAAAAGGCGCTCCTCCAGTTTCAAGGACCCTAACTGTTTCGTAGAGCTCAACCGTAAACTTTGAGAAGCGTTGCAAACTTTTCCAAACTCCTCTCTTGGCGGGCGCTAGAGACGATGGCTTGTCCACACCTCTCTGGATGTGACTCATGATCGCCTTCATATTCTTGATCATCCGCAGTTGTTTTATAATCATTGTGAATGTTTCACTGTTTTCCGGTCGAATCAGTATCGCAATGATGCGCTGCCTCTCATCCAGAAGACCCAAATCTGTGCTGGGCCGGAGAAAGGTTTGCTTCAATTTGGCTTTTCCTTGAGGGGTGCGTGCATGTCGTTGGAACAGTCCGTAAACGGAGAGGCTTTCTTTAGTCCCCGAACTCGTTTTGTCAGGGCCAGTCTTTTGGCTATCTGGGTGAGACTCCGACCGTAGGATCTGAAGGGCGTCAAGAGTGTCGTCATTGAGAAACATGGAATTCGCCAGATCAAACATGGTAATTGTCCGAATTGCTTGTGCAGCCGATGCACCTGGATCTCTGGGAAGACACTCCGAGGCCCGACGACGTTGGAGTTCGCTCAGGATCGCGCCGGCACATCCAATCTGTGACTGTGTAAGGAACAGTCCCTGATTTGAAAATCGAAGTGTTTGGAAGACTCACCGAGAGCCGGCTGGATAGATTAATCAGTGAGCCTAGTCTCAGACTTCCTTGGTTGGATCCGAATCCCGAACCACTGACGTCGGTGTCCAACGCAGAGTCGCCTGCCATGTTCATTACCAGAGACGGGTGGCTGTAACAGTTGAGCTTCAGTTTTGTAAGCTTCTCGATAGCTTTTTGGTGGTTGAACTCAGAAGAACCAGTCGAATGAAAAACATAGGCTCCATTGGCTGAATTCTCATTGAAATTTATCAGCGATGCCCTCGCTGCTGAGTTTTTAGCTGTACATACCTCCACTGTGGCCTTGGACATCATGGGCACGACGCTCCAGATAAGTTACTAGCTCATCCGATGCACGATTGGGGACGATAACTATGGTTGGCTGTACATGGAGTAGGATTGTTTCGACAAGCTCTATGCCTGCCAAAGTGTCTTGTTGGATAGCTAGGCTCTCTTCCATGGCAGAGTAGAAGGCAGAACCAAAGCCTCCATTGCTCTGGAGTTCAAGGGCAAGAATGACATCGTTGGAGGAGTCTGGGTATTCATCTTGGTCCGACAAACCACCAGTATCGTGTTCGGCACGAGACTGTGTTCGTTGTTGGGAACGAGAGGCTGAGGACGAGGAGTACAATGAGCCAGAGCGCTGCGATCCGATGGGGGGCAGTTGGGCTGACGACGATCTGCCCGATCTGATTGAACAAGGTACAGAGCTTGGGGTAGTCGCTTGGCCTCCCCGTCCGAGTTTCGGCGGTTGCCTATGTCGTTGTTGTCGGTTACTTGGCTGACTGGCTGACAACCGAGACGGCGTATCTCTGACAAGTCTGGGGAATGGGCTGCTTAGATTCATCTTCAGGGGCCTTTATCGCGTCATTCCACGAGGGACACAGAGCTGAGGTTGATGTTCTGGTGTCATTCTCCACTTGACAGAACAACAGAACAGAACTCTCAGCAGCCAGAATCTGGCTCCGACTTGGGAATTGGGGGGGGGGGGGGGGGGGGCGGCACTGATTCCGAATCCGGGCGACTTAAGTTGGAAGGCGCTAGACGAGGACGCCGTGCCGGTTGGTATCGCCTCTTGTCCGAGAAGGGAAGGAACGTACCATACAACCCAGCTCATAGCCGGTACCTACTCCGTCACCATCATACTGAATCCCAGAAAAGCAAGCACCCCGTAGAGTGCGTGCGAGTATCCTCAGGTTCTCAAATAGCTCTTAGCGGTTCCAGTAGGTAGGCCTACAGCTCTGGGTAGTGCGCGCAGACATTGAGTATCAAGCATGCCAGCGTTGGACGACAAAAACGTAAAATTTTTAAGCGCCCGCTATCAAAAACGCATCTCCTCCCTTCTTCTTTCGCCTTTTTTTCAAGCCTTTGCCCCATCATTCCCGCTCTTGACCCACTGCGCAAAATCTTTCCTCTGCTTCCTGATGTTCACAAAGCCCGGCCTCGACTCGAGGAACCGGTACGGGTTTCCCACGTAGTCCTTGTCGCCCTCCTTGTCGCCCTCGCGCTCGATCTTGCCCGCCCACTCGCGCCACTGGATCGGCCGCAGGTGCGGCGTTCCCAGAACTAGTCCCAGGCAGATGATCAGCAGCGCCGTCACCGTCTCGATCGAGATGTCGATGGGGAGGGATGTGGTCGCCGCGGCGGTCGGCAACGATCCCCGGCTCGCTGTCGGTGATGTCGCAGCAGCTGAAGGAGCACCGGTCGAGTGCAGAGCCGAGTGCTCGTGAGCAGAATAGCAGCTGTTGGTGGTTATGTGCTTTTGTCAGCGTCCTCTTCTCTTGCGGTGGAGTTATTTGGCCAAGGTAGATGAGATGTGAAGCTTACGCATGTGCCAGTAAAACCAGACCGAAGGTCGTGATAGACTTGGAGATCCACGTCATTTTTCTCCGAAAAGGCGCGAAACGTGCTCAGCGTCGATTATATTTGTTGACCCAGATCGAATATTACCGATGCAAGTATATCACTTGTATAATGGTGTCGTCGTTAGTTTATTTTGGCAGACGTCGCAAGTTGAAGGGTGCTGCCATTACCAGGATACGTTCACTAAGGTGAGGTAAGGTGGGTAGCTCAGGAATTGTATATCACGTGACAAGGCGAGTCTTGCCTGCCAGTGTTAGTATGCTCCTAGCGGGGCTGTTTTTCCCCGTACCTGCATCTCGTACCCAGATCCGGACGACATTCCTTCATTCTGTCGTCTCTTATACCCACGGGTCTCAATCCGTCTTGAGGACTACAACTTCAGCAACACAAATCAATGCAATCAATGCATTTGTTTCAAGGCCAGATTTGTTCTGGTGTGCAGATACATCAAGTCGGTCCCTAGTTGCCTCATCACATTTCACTTCTGCTGACACATCCTTCTGAGGACAATGCCATTGTTCAGTCTTGTTTCCGCATATGGATTTAGCCAATATAGAGTTGCTTAGGGAAGGAACTCACTGTTGCACCTGGTACCATCGCTATATGGGCTACATCAAACTGAGGTATGTGGATGCGAGCATATTTCCAGCTGAAATCACTTGTTCATTGCTGCCAAGTGGCATCCATTTTACATGACTCTCTTCAATCTGAACAGAAAACTCTAGCTGGGTTGGATTCTTTTTTAATTAGAGATAAAACACTCTCTTTGATGTGCTTCCTGGCCTATTTTATGGCCGACCTTTTTCATGAAAACACATATCCTAAAAAACAAAACGCCTCCATGACCCCTTTAAATGCACCGTGGTACCAGCAAGCTCGAGATTGAGACGAATACCTCGATTCGAACTAGCATGAAGAGCAGTGACACCAAAAACTCCAGGATTGTCCAAGACAAAACAGCGGAGAGAAACATACAAAAGAGATACAAAAGAAACTCGGGGGTATTCAGAAAATGTTTGACTTGTGTACAGTGGTCCATACAAGTACATTGAAAATAGTAACGGGAAAAGCGGCAGACAGGAGCAAGGGAGGCAACTCATGTGTTGAATCATTCAACCTTGGTCATCGCATCGGCCACGTCGATTTGCCAGTCCTGCGGCTCAACTTCACTGATGTTCCAACTCTCCTCGAGCGTGCCGTTATCAACACCCTCCTTCAGCAACGGATCGTTGTCGAGGTAGAAGGCATCAAACGTTGAAGGATCTTGAGGATCCGGATCGAGCCCAGGCATGGTCGACGGCAGGTTAGCATCTGTGGCGTGCTTGCTATCCACGGGCGTAGCGAGGCTAGGATCGATCAAAGGCTGTGAGATGACGACAGGGGCTGATGGAAGGACTTGTCGCCCCTGATGCAGCCAATCGGCATGGCCCTGCTGCTGGTGATGGTGGCTGGGGTACTGTTGGTAGTGATGTGACTGCTGCTGGTGCATTGCGGGGTACCGCGTGAGGCCGTGTTCAAAGCTGTTGGCGGGCGAGGCACTGCTCCGCGGTACAAAGTCATCGACGAACTCGGGCAGCGTCGACCCTGCCCGATAGCCGCCGTGCCCGTGCTGGTAGTGGTGGGCTCCACCCCCCTGGACAAGAAGGCCGAAAGCATCGCTTCCGCCGTAGGCACTCGGCATCGGGTGGATGATTTGTCCGGTAGTAGCGGGATACAGGTTGTATGCTGGCAGCGCCTGGTACGGATGGCTCGTCGGTAGCATCATGTTCCCAATGGCGGGAGACGTGTTCCACTGGTCCGGGTCGTGCAAGGGCGTGTATCTGCCGCTGGGGTTGGGGTAATATGACGAGTCGGGCGTGTCGCGGCCGCGGGTCCTGGTGCCGCGTGGGACGTACTCGCCGTCAAGCTCCTCGTCGGAGAGGTCCATCTCGCTCCGCACCTTCTTCATGTACGAGCTACGGGGCTTGGACGGCGTGAACTTGTAATCCGGGTGCGCGCGGTGCAGCTGGTCGCGGTCAATCTTGGCCCACTCGGTAAACTGGTCACGGACGCTCTCGGGCTCCGAGTCCCAGCTGTCGGCACAGACACGCGAAACGACCTGGTGGTTGTTCTCCATACAGTACTTCTTGCAGACGAGCTGGTATGCTTTACGGTACAGCATAAAGGCGTTCATCGGGCGCTTGATCTTGCCGGCCTTCTTGCCCATCATGACCTCTGCATGGCGCGCCTCGGGTCCGCGGTTCACAAAGGCTTCGATGTCGATGATTTGCTCGTCCATCTCCTCGGCCAGCTGGCTGAGCGGCTTGTCGATGCTCTGCTTAGGCTTGGGCACCGCCTCGGACCGCGGCCTCTTCTTCTTGGGCTTGGGCTTCGTCACACGGCCCTCTTTGGTGGAAGACAGGTTGGCGTCGGGAGATGTGCGCGGCGTGGAGCGACTGCGGAGGGCCGCGGCCCGGACCATGCGAGGCTCCGGCGTCGGTGGCGATGTCGCCGGGGTGCTGTAGGGACGATCCTGTGGTTCAAGACAGTTAGGTTGGTTTCGCAGGTCAAAGTGAGCCCATGGGTTGTTGTGGCAACAGCAGGGAAGGGGAATAAAAATTCTTACACTGCGGTGAAGCTCATCTGGAGCTGGGTACGAGCCCATGTGGGAGTGTGGCGATGCGTACTCAAACTGTTGGCCATACCCATCCTGGCCCGACATCGAGGGCAAAACATCAGGGAAATGCTGAGAGTATTGAGGCGCCGGTGATGCGTATCGCGAAGGGGCCTGCGAATGCATCGTCGGCTCGTGAGGATACGACATCTCGTTGTGCTGTACTAATTGCTCAAGACCGAATGTGTCGTGATTTGATGGGGTGGGCGAAGAAGTATTTTCCATCTTTCTTTTTGGAAGTTGGATGTCTTCAAAGGGGCCAAAAGCCTTCTTTTAACAGATGGTATATTTGCCCAACCTTGAGGAGTTCGGCGTTGAGCTCCCGTGGGTACGGAGGTCGCCGGGCGCTCTTTCAAAAACCACTGGGCTGCAAATGTGTGCGCAGTGTGCCTATTTTGGTGTTGCACAACTTCCTTTTAGCAGTGGATGCCGGAGCGCGGGCCGTTTGGTGATGATGCAGGTCTCTTGCAGGACGCAGAAAAGAAAATGAGCCTGATGAAAGAAGTGCGTGCCCAAGTTCCAGGCACCACCAACAAATCACACTTGAAACTGATCTTCGGGTAGAAGACCTTGTTGGAAAAAAGAGACTCGGTTTGTCCTGTTGACCCGAATGTGGTTTTCTTGTTGAAGGAAAAGCCTACGGGTGATCAAAACCAAGAAGTGATGGGAAGAGCTGACGGGAGTAGGCTGCCAGATATCCGGATCAGGGCTGAAAGGCTGCTGGGGGTTGGGCTTGGGATACCCTGTGATACTATGTGATCAGTCCAGTTCGATCAGGGGGGTCTCGCTGCCAGTGTATAGGCAGAGGGGGCATCGCGCGCACACAGCTGCCACACAAAACCACCTGGGCTGTATGTCGACAGATGCAACTGCACCACGGAGCTGGGCGGAATGTCACTCACCGACAGTTCGCGCGGCAAGCTCAATGCTTCAGATGTGCAAGAATGCGGTATCGATATGGTGTCCGCTGTCGTCGCCTGTCGGTGTCCGCCGGGGATGTGTTGCTGTGAGGGTGCTGGAAGGGCAGCCCAATGAGGATCCGGGGCTCCACTATCTCGATGCGCGGCTGTAAGTACAGCAAGGTAAGAATATGACCTGTCTCCTTTGTTCCTGTTCCGCCCGTCTTCTTCTTCCCAGGCAGAGTTCTCCCAGTGCAAATGTGTATGCAGCAATTTTTTTCTCCTTCTCTTGCGCCACTAATCTGTCTGCTGGTCCTTTTTCTTTGTGGTATCAAGTGTTTGAGAGCCAAGCGGCCAGTCTAGACACAAGATCAAACGAAGGTCAAGTATATCAGTTTCTGCACCTGCTGGGGTGTCGGGTAGTGGTTTGGGTGACTTTGTTGTTGATATTGGGTGGGAGGCGATTCACCTTTGTTTCCGATCAGGGGATGGCAAAGAGCGGAGAGGGAAAAGAAACAACGACAGGGGGAGGAGGCAAAGAAACTGACGCTGTTGCTTGGTTTTTGTATTCCTTTCTTTCATTCTTGCCTTTGCAGTCTTTGCCCCGGATGCGACGCCGGCAAGGACCGGATTCTGCAGTGTTTCGCTGCACCCAAGCAGATCTCCATACTGGAGCGAATTTGGGGTTGGCTTTTTCCCCCATGTCTTTTTTTTAAAGTCTCTGGGTGCGGCGATGGGCGTGTGTGTGGTGGAATACGGGAATAAAAAAACACAGTCGTTGTCAAAATTACCGTTTTCGGAAGTATTGTTGCCAAGAACAGAACAACCCGGCAGAGAATACAGGATACAGTCGGTCAGTGAGCGCTGTAGCTGCAGCTTGTTTCAACATGCCACAATCCTTACGAAACCCAGGTAGGAATAATATGGGTTTTCTATTTTCTGCATGTTTGTTGGCTAATGGAGGTAGTAGTCCCTAGGCAAAGGAGCTGAGGGAGGTTACAAGCAGCTCCAACGAGGCATGCCATTACACACCATGGCCAAGATTAGATCAAGCTTCCCACACCTGGATTTATGAAAGTCCCCGCCAACTTACACTTGGATCGGATGAGACTGGTACCTTTCGGGAAGATTTGGAATGGTGTGTAGGGGCTCAGTAAGTGTGGTGGCAGACAGGAAGCAGTCGGATTGCAACAGCGCAGTTCATGCCCTGTCCTCCCTATCCCTGCCGTACCTTGGATCTGCCCGTCTCCATCCTGTGCAACCAGCAACTCAGGCACTCGCATGCAGACATGAATACCTTACGGGACAATTTCTCCCAAGTCTTTTTTTTCGTCTTTTGTTGGATTGTATGCAGAAGTTCAGCCTCAGTTCCACGTGGATGATAAGTGAGATGTTACCGCTTCCAATGAATTATTGCTTGCATCGACCCAGCAATTCTGTCTCATTAATACTTATGCGAGGGCTATTCCTTCTCTGGTGGTCCAGCTTCCTTGCTGCTCATGGCCTCAGGGAGCGGGCAATTTGCCTGGCGAGGAACATGTTGGTCTGGAATGTTGCTGCGTTTGGTGAGACCCAGGCCAACAACCCGGAAACGGCAAGCCCGCCCTTGCAAAAAAGGAAAAAAGTTCCAAGACAGTGCGGGCGCACCCATCGTCTCCGTTGACAGGGTGAAATCTCGTGCCTCTCCCAATCTTGGATTGCTCTGCTCGTGATTGCGACATTCCTTTGATGTCCTCGCGGAGGCGAGCAAAGCTGAAAGCCCCAAATGCGGGGATGATTGCTTCAATTTCTTTGAACCCCCCTTTTGCCTCAAGCCTTTTTGCTGTCCCAAGCCACAAATTTGATGCATCCAGCACGTATTACGCTGTTTTCTGTTTTCTCTGATTATTTTTTGTTTGTTGCCCGTCATCCTGTCTGCACTTGACTATGCCGCTTCTGGTTGGAGGATAGTCATGAGCCGGGTTGGGGCGGCGATCCGTTGATGTGTTTTTCGCTGCCAATAACCGATCAGCCAGCCAGCCAAGGATTCTTTTAATTTTCCCCCAAAGGCTAGCCCTCTCTGGAGAAGAAAACTGACAAAGGCGAGAGAGAGAGGGCTGCCCTGTCTTCGGTCTAGTCCATATCCTCCTTATGGCCTCGCCGTTCCTGGCATTCGCAATGTACCCAAGATGTGTGGTCTCGATCGTCGATGCAGGTGTTCGTCGGATTTGCGGTTAAGGTTCATCTTCTCTGTTTTTCCCACCTTCCCGTGTCTTGGAGCCCGTTCGTCGTCGACAGCCGTCAACCCGTTTGAATCAGGTGTGTGTAACAACCTTTGGTGGGTGCGTCCCGGTTGGACAAGAATGCCGCAAAAGGGCAGAGAAAGGGGCCAGAAGATGGCATGCTCCCGTCCGTCGGGTAGCTGCATGGGCCTGCCTGGGTAAGCTGTTGTCGGTGAGATGAGGTGTGGCTGATCCAAGGTGAGTAGAAGTTGGCTCTTAAACCACTTTTGGATGACCAGGTAATTTCGTTGTTGCTGCTGATTGCTGTCACCTATCACTTCTAGGCGTCAAATAGAGATGCCAGCAAGGTACTACTGCTCTCCCAGCTCCCGTCTAGCCCATGCATCGCTTCCCAGTTGATATGATTGCTACCTGAAAGAAGCATGGATCTCGTCGGGCTTTTGTACTATTCCTTCATCCTCAAAGAACACATTGAACGTGCTCGCTTTTCTTTCTTTTTGCCGGTAACTGGTTCAAGTGCTTGTATGTTATGCTACTTTCATTATCGTCAAAGGTAGATACATTTTGTTGTCATTTCCTTATGACTGAATGTTTTCTGCTTTCGATAAATGCAACAACAAAAGAGCATGACTATCTTATTCACCAAAAATGCCCACTGACCCCGTGGTCTGAACATCAAAGGCCCATGCGAAAGCCACCTACTTTGAGCCCCACGGTTGGCGTGTAATGGAGATCTGACCGTTTGTCTACAGCTGGATTTCCAAGGCTACTCTTTCTGCCTCCAGTATCGAGTCTTTCTATACGAATGCTGCACTGGCCAAAAGTAATGTCTCGGCCTATCCCGTTCCCTCCTCCCCAGAAAATGGCTAACCTAGCAAACGCCTCTAGGTTGCACAAAAACACAAAAAATAAACGTGATCTGTCTCCACTTCACTTGTTTGGCCCTGGAATATATTATGTGCCACTCGGAGCAATGTATCCTTTTCGGCAGGGTCCTAACCAAACGGTCATCACTCCGACCAAGTCGAGGCCCGCCATCATTGTACAACCACTGCAGTTTGCGAAATCCCGCATGGATCTTGTGGATGCCAAAGTAGGTAATAAACAGACACAAACACTCTAATTCTAGTCACTGCCTATAAACTTCACGAATTTGACCAAAGGCGGTCTTATCAAGGTCAAAGTCAAGTTAACTCCTAGTCGAAATGCCCTCTTAAGCAGGTAGCTAGCTTCTAGACCTAGCACTAGATGTTTGACATTGTTCCTCCATCAAAGCTGCCGTGGTCTCACAGTCTAAGAGACCTCTTTCTCAGTTTTTTTCAAGCATCACAAAGTTTGGGTAGTCCCTAGAAAATGTTATGCATAGCACAATATCTCGACTGAAGACAAAAAAAATAAGAGAAAACATAGGAGTAACACCTCTCCTACCCAGTTCGAGTCTATACAAATCAAAACACAATTGGTGCCTTACTAATACCTCAGAAACTCCATGCCTCAAAAGATGCAATCCGAAAAGACAAACCCTAGAAAATGAAATACAGCCTATCAAACGACCAGAAATAAAATGACACCTAGTAAGTGAGGCCATCTCCAACGTCGAGGCTTCTAGACCGTCAAAGAAGCCCACTGTTGAAGCTCGAGGCCGGTGTTGACGGCTTTACTGGTGGGGTTGGATCCTGTGGGCGTGGAGATGGCGACAGAGCCTCGATAGGCGGAAAAACCGGTGGTGTCGGACTTGAACTCGGATGAACACCATTCAGATTCGTCGGTGGGAAAGATGGCGAGTGCTTCGTGGGCGACATGCCTGCGCTTGAAGGCGGTAAAGGCGATGGCTTCTGCACCGATCTATTCTCCGAGAAGCCGGGTTTAAATTGTGGCGTAGTCAACGGGCCCGGCAGCGTGTTCGCACCCGGAGATTGTGCCTTAGACTGAAGCGGTTGTCGCGAGGAGTCAAAGCTGGCCTTTGTTGGGGATTGAGGCCTCATGGCAGCTGCAGACTCTGCCCTAGGTTGTGCTGGTGCCAGGATAGGTGTGGTGGAGGGATGGACACGACCATTGGTCTTCTGCCCATTCGTTTCACCGCCGACATTCGTGGGGCTGGACTGCTCAAAGACAGTATCGTATGCCCGAGCTTTTGTAGGGGACTGGCTGGGCGGCGATAGGTCCGGGTGAGGAGACGAAAACGGGTTGTGCACGCCATCAGGCTTGGGTCTTTGTAATGCACGAGTCTCCGTAGACTGCGGAGGCGCAGCGGCTGCTGACTTGATCGGGATGGTGAAGTTTTGATGCTCCTGTGGGGGCGGTAGAACTGGAGAGCTGGCCGAGGTGAAAGACAAGTCACCAACCCTTGGCGTCTTGACGGCGCTCGCTGGTGGATCGGCAGCCTTTGTGCCAAGCTCCACGGCATTGTTACTGGCAGCGCCGTTGATAACCATCGACTGCTTTGCCTCCTGAGATGATTCGGAATTTTGAGCAGCAGGAGCTGCCTTGGCAGCCGCAGGAGACGAGCTGGCAGATCCAAGCTTGATCTTTATGACAGTGCCTCTAGAACGGAGACGCTCGTTCTCATCCTGACGCTGTTTGCAGGGCCCACAGATGAAGTGGAAATCCTCCCGCTCTGCCTCATCCTGATCGATGCCAAGACACTTGCTATGTTGCCAAACATTGCACCTTTCGCACGCCACGCTATGTTCGCCATCATCAACTTGGCCGTGCAGCCCGCAGACGCAGTCGAACACCCACTCTTCCTCTTCGTCATCGAGCTCCTCAAGAGCTCGCTTAGCCCTTTGGATCTCAGCCTCTCGGCGCCTCTCCGACATTCGTCCAGGGGCAGATCCAACACTTTTGCTATCCTCTGAAAGGACCGAGAGCTCTCGCTCGTGCTGTAAACGGCGCGCCTCTCGCTCCCTCAGGCGCTTCTCCCTTGACATTAATCTCGAGTTCCGTTCCTTTTCAATCTTGCGCAGATTCTCCTGTTCCTTCCGGGCAACCGCCTCCTGCTCAAGCTGCTTGAGTTTTTCGGCTTGTATCTGTTCGTCGATACGGTTTTTCTCGGCCTTGTGAGCCAGGCGACTGGAACGCTTGGCGTTCGCCATCTTTTCCAAGTTCAGGAGCTCTCGTTCTCGCTCTCGGATCTTCTTTTGGCGCTTTTCTTCCTCGCGCTCCAATATGGGGACTAGGTGGTCTTGGACTTGCTTTCTGAGTATCTTCTCGTTCGGGTCCTTGGTCTTCTTAAAAGTTTCAAGAAATTGGTTGACATCGTCCAGTGAGACGGTGATACATTCCCACTTCGCCCCGCCAAGACCGTCTTCTTCAGGTTGCTCTAATGCTCTTGAATCCTGGTCGTCCTGCGCATCTTCGTTGCCATCTTCGTCGCGATCAACTGTAGAATCTGCAGCCCCAGATACGCGCCGCCGCTTCGCAGCCCTGGCAGCGGCCCGCGCCTTCTTAGAGTTCTTCTTCAGCTTCGGCGCAGGTGGTTTCGGTGGTGGTGCATCAGTCAACCTGTAAAGTCTGTTGTCGTCGAGGAGAAAGTATGTACGATCATCCTCATCCCAACCGATAGGTTCAATCCTCTTTTCTTAAGTCAGCTGGTATTCTACAAACGGTATACCAGTCAACATTGGACTTACCCAAGCTGTATGGTCATGATCGGCCTCTTTGATCTCGCTCATGCGCTCGCGTAGCTTGTCGGATTGCCGCAACATAAGTTGGGTCATTTGATGAAGTACTCGAATCTAACAAAGTGAGAGGCCATTAGCTTGAAAGTCTTACATGGCTACAACGATTGGTAATCTCACCTTCTTGAAGACGTCAAAATCGGCAAACCTCAGCGCAACTTCATCATTCCCAAACGGGTTCTCGACGTCTGGGGCCTTTGAAGTAAATTGCCTCCTGGTATACTCATCGAACAGCTGAAGTCTATAATGACACGAGCTGTTAGCAACCTAATCTTCGGTCTCGTCCATTGAGCGCGGCACACATACGTTAGGCCTCTGTGCGAGGAGAGAAACTTAAGCATGCCCAGTCCAATTTCTTGAAGCGCGGTCGAGTGGGGTTTAAGACATTCAGCCTCCAATTCCTTGGGTGATCATGTAGCCGTTAGCATTGTTATATCAGGCCGGATACGTAAAATAAGCCTTACATCCATATCCGGAGGTTCGACCTTGACTGCAGGCCCAAAGATGGCCAGGAACTGCGCGACATTGGCGAGCTGCCACATGTTCCTGATGCGCTGTAGCAAGGAAGGCTCCTTGGGGGCCTGGACTTCTTCATTATCAACCTCCTGATAGGAGCGCTTCCTTGAGGAAACCATTGCGGCGACCTGCTCGAGAAGCCGAGCAGCGGTCAGTAGCCCGGTCCGTCGAGAGTAATGAGTGTGCAGTTGTAGACTGAAACTTCGAGGCGTCGGCGACTGAGCAGGGATTCAGGTCAATAGGCTAGGTACGGCTTGATGGTTAAAGATCGCGTCATTACTGGTCTCGAGGGGCAAGCCAGGTGTCGAAATGAGCAACCAAAGTGCATTCAGGGCAAGAGGTTGCAATGATTAAAAAGTCAATAGTCAGATAAGAATGGCAGAAAAGCGCCTGGCGTTTAATGTGGGTAGGAGATGCAAATTGGCCGAACTTCCTGAAGTCAGGCAAAAGGTGAGCCGAAGATGACGATGATTTCACTCTTCTGCGACCGACGCGATTTCGGCGGTCGCGACTTGACAAGGTGGTAATCGCGTGGGAGCCCTCCACTTTGCGCGATATTATGTAATCAGCCTTATCTCCACGTGATGATATGTGGAGGGTGCAGCGCGGTACTTGCCTTATCTGAGTGGCACGCGTCGATCGGATGCTACTGTCAGGACCCACCAAGCGTGCATCGGCTGGTTTCAGGGACCAAGGGGAACTGGCTTTACTGGCTGCCTCACAGGCTCACAGACGACATCTTGCAGCAGATACATTGTAACTGTACAGCCAAGACAGCCTACCCACAAGTAGTTTGATCTACGATTGCGAAAGGTACATTGCAGTAAAAGCAATTGCATTTTCTTTTACGAGGTACGTTGAAATCAAATCAAGCTCAAAAAGTGCTTGCGAATATTATCCATATGTTGTCGGCTCAGCAACTACCAACTGTATCTGTTCCTCATTTCAATTCAATTTCTCTAACATTGCCTTGCATGGTACATATCAGCACATATGTAACGTAAGGCTGGCGCAGCATAGAAAGCTAACGTACAGTACGTGGTAATTAATTACCATGCGTCTTGCCGTGGCTAGCATGCCTGTCACAGTCCCATTTGATAATCGATGTTGTCTTGGCCCCCACCAAGCCCACTTGCTGACGCGTTGGGCTGACACTGTAAAAGAAACATCCGGTTGCAGAATTGTGGTCAGTATTGTCGGAAAGCAAAGATTTGGGAAGATGAATTGAGCGGAGAGTAAAAGAGACAGAATTAGGGCTGATATGACAGCAAGCGTTGAGACGTATAAGACCAAACCAGCCAGCAAGAATCTACCTATATATTCAAGGTGCATATGTACCTAATGTACATATGAACAAGTGGCAGGTACCCTACCTACCTTACCTAGGTACGTACCTCAAGTAGTTCTATTCTTGTATTGTCAGCACTTGCAGGTGTGGCAGGTCGGTGACAGTAGGTGTACATTCAAGTGGAGGCGGAGGTAATCCGTCAAGAACAGTGCGCCAACAGAGGAGACGTGGGGTGGGTACGTGTCTTGGAAGGGGGCTGAGTAAAAGTTTGGGGGAGGTACCTGGCAGAACTCCTCCGTGGATCGTAATTGACGACTCGGAACCTACAAAACCACTTGGCGATTCGCGAAGAAACAAAAAATTGAGAGGCTGAATACATGGACGAAACATCGCGACGATACTGAAGACAGTAGGACTGTTTTCTGTACGAAACGTGGCGGTCCCGCTCACGATCAGCCTGGGCCGTGCTGAACCCTAGGACCGTTGGCATCTTTACCTGAGATAAGCACGACACCTGCATATCCAGATTGGCGGTTCCAAGTCCTCGTTCGTCGCTTCGCGGGCGGTCTGAACTTCCCATCTGTTCCCGGTCTGGGCCAATCTAGACACTTTCTTGGGCTTATTGGGATCTTTGCTGGACAATGATTCCCAGTCGATAATCAACACGACGTCGAATTTGCGACTGCGCCGAGCGCATTGCGCACTAGATTGAGTTTCCCCTCTGCCCGCACGGAGACCTCGTCGCGTACAAACATTTCATCGCAGCTTTTTGCTAGCGTGTCGACACCATGGCAGATCCGTCGAGATACCCACAACAACCACCATACCCTAATGTGTCCGGATACTCGCAAGGGCCCCAGGATTCGTCAAATGGTCAAGATCATGGCCAACAACAGCGCGGACGGCAACCAAGCCAAGCAGCACCATCGGGCCTGGCCCCCTCCACATACTGGGACAATTCGGCACACGGAGCGCGGAGCAATGAGGGTACTGGTGAAGATTTCGTCGATGACCCAATGGCACTTCAGTTTGCTCTCCCACCAGATATCAACCCACGACGCCCCTCATCCACGCAGCGGCACCCGAGTTCCATCTACGAGCCCCCACAGCCATATTATAACGAGCGACCACAACTTCACATACATACCGACTCTATAGACTCAGACAGAGCGCCGCTGGCCACCAATGCGCAACCTATATCTGGAAACCTCACCCCCGGACATGATGGGTTGAATAGGGACAGTTTCCATACAGTACGCGACATGGATAACGGAAGGGACAACAGGATGCTGGGGGCAGATCTTGAGCAGGGCCACCAGAGGAACCGAAGCTTTGGCAATTCGTTGATGCCGGACGATGGCGGCTTCAGGCGGTCTCGTACAAACTCAACTGCGTCAGGGGCCTTGTCGCGAACTGCATCCATGGTGAGGGCAATGTCTCAGCGTGTGGTAAATATCAGTGGTGAAAACGAAGTGCTCGAGCAGCAGGCTCGACGTCGCTCTCGGTCACCCAGCGCAGAAAGGCGGAATTTTGCAGACGCCCCGATCCCAGTCGACACCTCGTACTCGTCTCAGATGTATCCAAACCAGGAAAAGCATCAAGAGAGCCCTGGCGTCAGCGATGCGCCTCCCCCACCGACATTCCAGCAGTTCCGCCGGCCTCAGCCGATGATGAACCCCCTCAAGGGCAAATCGCTGGGCATATTTGGGCCTGAGAATCCCATCCGGAAGGCCTTGTGCAACATACTCGTCCTGCCCTGGACTGAGCCCTTAATTCTTCTGTTGATTGTGGCCCAGGCGGTTCTACTGGCAGTTGAGGCGGCCCCTACTGTTGAGGAAGACGGTCATCAACGTGGCGACCGCTTTGGATCAGCGATTGACTGGGCCATTCTGGGCCTGTTCATTGTGTTCACCCTAGAAGTCATTGCCAGAATCATCGTATCAGGCTTCATTCTCAACGCAGCCGAGTACAGCACCATTGACCGGAAGCGTGGAATCAAGGTAGCTGTTTCTGATAAGTACAAACAAATATTTCAGCCAACCAGGCAAAAGTCAACTAGACGTCCGACCCAGGCGGAACACTATGGTCCATCAACTTTTGCGCGCTCCATCACCATTATGCAAGGACAGACGGTGCCCGAGACTATCGAAGAACAACAGCGGATGCAACTGGCACGGAGAGCGTTCTTGCGTCACGGCTTCAATCGCTTGGATTTTATAGCTGTCGTGGCGTTCTGGATCTCCTTTGGCTTAAGTGTGACTGGTCTGGAGAAGTCGTTACATCTCTGGGTCTTCAAGATGCTGAGTTCACTGCGAATCGTGCGACTGCTTGCTATCACTAAGGGAAATGCTATCATCCTGCGCAGTTTGAAGAAGTCGGCGCCGCTTCTGGTTCGAGTCTCGTTTCTCATCGGCTTCTTCTGGCTTCTCTTTGCCATTATTGGCGTGCAAAGCTTCAAGGGGAGTTTGAAGCGCTCTTGCTTCTGGGTAAATCCGGAACAAACGAACAACATCTCTGCGGGATTCCAGAACGGCGACGCTCAATGTGGTGGCTGGCTGGACAGTTCGGGCACGATGAAGGCTTGGATTCGACTTCCACCAAATGAAACCGGCGAGTCGGGGCAATTGTTGAGCAAGCCGCTATTCGACTTCAAAGGGGAAGGCAGCGCCAAGGGCTTCATTTGTCCGCGCGGCTCTGTTTGTCTTGAGCAGGACAACCCACACAACGGCACGGTGAACTTCGACAACATTCTCAACTCTCTGGAGCTTGTGTTTGTCGTCATGAGTGCCAACACTTGGTCCGATTTGATGTATCAGATGACAAACACGGACTACCTTGCCGCCGCGCTATACTTCGCTGCCGCCATCGTTATCATGATGTTGTGGATGACCAACTTGTTGATCGCAGTCATCACGTCATCCTTCCAGGTCATCAGGGAAGAAAGCAAAGCAAGTGCCTTCACGGCCGACCAAGACGCGTACCTCATCAACGAACCTGAGGGGTTTCCGAAGCGGGTTTCTGGGCTGCAGAAGATTTACAACAAAACATGGTGGATCTGGCCTATCATCATCGCATTCGATCTTATAGCCATGGCCTGGCGAAGTGTTCGAAGCAGTCCAGAACGTATTCAGTTCATACGCACTACCGAGCTGGTTGTTACCATTTTGCTCGTGTTCGAAATAATATACCGCTTTGCGGCGGACTGGAGGGCCTTCCACCGCAGGCCGCGAAATTTGGTCGACCTCTTCTTGGCAATCGCCACTGCTGTGATCCAGATTCCCATTATCCGGGACTCGGGAGAGACCTATGAATGGCTTACTGTTTTCCAAATCTTGAGAGCCTACCGTGTCGTTTTGGCCATCCCCGTGACTAACAAGCTGATCCGCTTGGTATTGGGTGGTAACGCGTCAGGTATTGGTAACCTGCTCGTTTTCGTCTTTCTCATGACGTTTCTCATGTCCATCTTTGCTGCCCAGCTCTTTCGCGGTGAACTCCCCAAGGAGAACGAGGACGGCGAGGAGTTCAAGGTCAACTTTGCCTCCGTGTATAACTCTTTTCTGGGCATGTATCAGATCCTGACCAGCGAGGATTGGACCGATATGCTTTACTCCGTCACTGCCGTCAGCAAGCAGTACGGCACGGCTTGGATTGCCGGCATATTTTTTATTGGATGGTTCATCCTGTCATACTTCATTCTGATCAACATGTTCATTGCTGTCATCCAGGAGAATTTCGATGTCAGCGAAGACCAGAAGCGACTGGAACAGGTCAAGGCTTTTCTGCAACGCAAAGAGCTGGGTTCCTCCAGCAGTCTTACGTTCTCTAGACTTTTCACCCTCGGCAAGCAGCCAAAGAAGGATCCGTTGGACTACGGCCCCGCCATGATGGAAATGCTTCTAAAGGAAGCCGTTGTAAAGGACTTCCTCGACGATACAGCCATCGATCCCCTGCAGAGAGCGCCCACGCTCAGGGATAACAACCTTGCCGACGGCCCCATCATCAGTGGCGGCAAGGTCTCGCAGCTTTGGCAAAAGACTGTCGCCAAGGTGACAAGCAGAGATCCCAATCCATTCTACTCTTTCACGCGATTTAGTGGCCCCAACGAAACTCTCGACCCGCGCAAAATGGCACGCGATGCAGTCCAGGCCACTGCTGCCCGGCGCAAGGCCCAGCGAGAGTATCTGGCCCGTCACCCCACGTATAACAACTCGATGTGGATCTTCAAGCCCAGCAACCCGATAAGGAGACTTTGCCAGAGGGTGGTTGGCCCAGGCCGAGGAAGTGAGCGCTTTGATGGAGTTGAACCAAATATATATGCCTGGTACATCTTCTCCGCGTTCATCTATGCTAGTATCCTCGCCATGGTCGTCATCGCCTGCGTTACTACCCCGTTATATCAAAAGGAGTACCGCGACCGAAAAGATTTCAAGATATCAAATTGGTTCGTCTGGACCGACATGGCGTTCGCTGCCATCTTCACTACCGAGGCATTCATCAAAGTTATCGCCGACGGCTTCTTCTTTACTCCCAACGCATACTTCAGAAGCTCGTGGGGCCTGATCGATGCTGTCGTGCTCACCACATTATGGATCAGCGTCATCACTGTGCTCAAGAACGAAGGTAGCATCTCCAGGGCTGTTGGTGCTTTCAAGGCTCTCAGAGCCCTTCGTCTTTTGAACGTAAGCGACACGGCGAGGAACACTTTTCACTCGCTCATCATTGTACAAGGATGGAAGATTCTCAGTGCTGCATTCGTTTCGCTATCACTGTTGATCCCTTTTGCTTTGTACGGTCTCAATCTATTCCACGGCCAGTTTGACGAATGCAATGATGGCGGCAATAATATCACCTTCTTGAAGGATTGCTGGGGCGAGTATATGAACGCGCCCATCCATGATGGGCACGAGATCCTTGCTCCTCGCGCAGTGAACAACCCCCAATACAGCTTTGATGACTTTGGCTCTTCGCTATTCATTCTTTACCAAATTGTCAGTCAAGAGCGCTGGGTGGATGTTTCGTTCTCGGCGCAAGCCATCAGCGGCATTGGGAACCAACCCATCTTTGGAAACCAAAGGGGCAATGGCATGTTCTTTGTCATATTCAACATCCTATCTACGGTCTTCGTGCTCACTCTGTTCATCTCGGTGTTCATGCGCAATTACACCGAACAAACCGGAGTCGCCTATCTCACAGCCGAGCAGCGGTCATGGTTGGAGCTTCGCAAGCTCCTGCGCCAGGTTTCACCGTCCAAGACGTCTTATGATGAGTCAAGAACGAAGTGGAAGAAGTGGTGCCACAAACGAGCCATTGAGAAGAGGGGCAAGTGGTACCAAACCGTGACGGCGGTGCTGTGTCTGCATTTGGCCCTCCTGATCACCGAATTCATCGATGAGCCGGCGGTGTGGTCCAAAGCGCGGGAGTTTGTCTTCTTGGCCTTCAACCTTGTATATCTGACCAACATTGCCATCAGGATCACTGGTCTGGGCTGGACGCGCTTCCGTCGAAGTTCATGGGACATGTTTTCGCTCGTTTCCGTGTCGGGAACTATCGTCACCTCTGTGCTACACCTCTCCGACCCTGAGAGGGAGGTCTTCACACAGCTGCACAAAGTATTCGTTGTTTCTATTTTGCTACTCTTGATCCCTCGCAATGGAGCGCTTGACCAACTGTTCAAGACAGCAGCAGCCAGTCTCACTACCATCGGCAATCTGGTGGCTACGTGGTTCGTCTTTTACATCATGTTCGCAATAGCGCTCACGCAATCCTTCAGCCTTACACGCTTTGGGCCCGAAGAGAATAACAACCAAAACTTCCGCACGGTGCCCAAGGCGCTGATGCTGCTCTTCAGAATGAGTGCTGGTGAGGGTTGGAACACCATCATGGAGGACTATGCCGAGATCGAACCACCTATGTGCGTCGAAAGCAGAAACTTTTTGAACAGCGACTGCGGCAGCAAGTCGTGGGCCCGCTGTCTCTTTATTGCATGGAACATCATCAGCATGTACATCTTTGTCAATCTTTTCGTCTCGCTCATCTACGAGAGCTTCTCGTACGTGTACCAACGCTCCAGCGGTGTCGACATGGTGGATCGTGATGAAATCCGGCGATTCAAGGAGGCATGGCGGAGCATCGACCCAGCCGGTACGGGCTTTATCAGCAAGGAGGCCTTCCCTCGACTGTTGGGCGAGCTCTCGGGCGTCTTTGAGATGCGCATATACGACTCTGAGGACTCGGTTAGCCGTATTCTGGAGGACTGCCAGACCAACGGCGCTGCTGCTGGGAGACACGCTTCGATGGTGTCCCAGAGCGCGTACTCGGGCATTGACCTTGCCAAGCTCAACGAGCGCCTTGCTCGTATCGATGTCGCAAAAGTGCGGGAGCGGCGGCGTCGGTACAATATGTTCTTTGAGGAAGTCATGGTCCTTGCGGATCCCGACAAGGGCATCGCCTTCAGCACGGTTCTTATGATCCTTGCTCATTACAACATCATTAGCGACAGCAAGAGTTTGCGTCTTGAGGAGTTCTTGCGTCGTCGTGCCAGGCTTCAGCGTGTAGAAGAGGAAGTCCGTAGAAGAGTCGTTCTCGGATTCTTCGACACCTTGTGAGTTGCTTCTGCTGTTACAATTATACAATCACCTACACTTGCTAACTAAGCTACCAACCGTTACTCAGATTCTGGAGCAGAAACTTCAAGCGCCACCTGGCATGGAAGCGATCTGGCCGCATGACCGACATTCCCAACCTCGACGTACCCGAGATTTTCGTCGATGACGAAGGCGGCGTCTCACCGAGAACGCGTGTTCACAAGTCCTTGCCTATTCCTGGAACACCCTCATCACCTCGGTCGCCGTTCCCGGCCCACAACCGTGACAGCCCCTTCCTCAGCCCGGATCACCTATCGAATCATCAGCGGAAATGGTCCGCTGCTAGTGCTGACATGGCATCATACAGCCCAGAGCTGAGCGGACCGCACCCGCTCAGCCTCCCCCGCGCTGGTCAGACAACGAGTGGGCACCAGAGAAACAACCCATCAGCCTTCAGCTTTGAGCTACAGCAGCCAGGCAGCAACAGCAACAGTTCGAGCAGGAGAGGCAGCACTTTGAGCCCGACGCAGGCGCGCGAGCTGCTCGACGACTCAGTCTGGGTCGAGAGTATTAGGAGGAGCACGACCGTCAGGCAAAGTGCCTGGGGCAGTAGGCCAGGTTCCCATAGCCCATCGGGTGCCGGTGGCGGCAACAGCAGAGGAGACGGATACTTTTAATCTATCAACTGAACGGCGGTATATACTATTATGATTTCACTATCTGTAATCTTTTGCAACTTCACATGGCCTGGAGCATATTTTCTATGTTAGATGATAGAAGCGCATCTGCATTTGTTTCCTCATTATTCTTGCCTTGTCTTTGCAGCGTTCTCACACATACCTAGACACCATTTTCCATGGCAAGCATTTCCTGGACATCCTTAATCTTTTTTTGTTTGTTTTTCTTTTTTCTTTTCGTACTTGGATTGCTGGCATAGTTGATCAAGGCATGTAGATTTGTGTCATGTAAGCATAGTATTATAGAGCCATGCATATGCGCTACGAACTGTCAGGGAACAGAAAACCATCCATAATATCTGCATAGTAAATTAACAACCAAGTTATGATAAAGTGTTGGTGGTTGCCATCGGCATTGTCCGACAAGAGGCTGAGTACATTCATGGTATATACCAGACATGGTTCATTCACTCGAAGGACCGTCACATAATACACCGCCACATTTCGAGGAGTTATATGACGGCAATTCCGACGATATTGTACTTCAGTTTATTTATTTTTTCTTGTTTTGTATTACAAACCCTTCCCATTTTTTTTCGATGCCATGGTTTGACGACGTTTTATGAAACGTGCGCTGCACAGGACGAGTAGCGTGACAGGAGGTGATGGGGGTGACCCGTCGGGGGAACGTCGAGCCGTCAAGAGAAGGCACGCAGGGAGACGGAGGAAAAAATGTAAAATGGGGTTCGAGTTGAGCAGGGGTGAAGATCAGGCTACTCCGTCGGTCAAACAAAATCCGGCACCACCTGCCTTGCAAAGGAGGGAAAAAAACACTTCTTCGCCGAGTAAAGAGCAGCAACGGATCAAGAGGGGGGGAGGCATTTCACGGGATTCTTTACCACGTACGGTACAGGTACAGCATGGAGAGAGAAAAAAAAAGGGGAAAAGAAAACATCCTTTTTTGTGACACCGCTTTATCATCCACCCCCATTCTTTTCGTCTGATATCCTTCTGCAGGGGGGACCAAGGCAGTTGAAAAAAAGGCAAAAAAAGAAAGAAAAAGGGTCTGGGCCTTTAGGTGCAGGGCACTACAAATAGACACATAACATTGAAAAAAAGGCTCCTCGGGGTGTGGGTAATTGAGTCTGTGCGTTATTCATGCGATCCAGGGAAGGTTGTTGTCGTCGTTAAGCGCGACTTTTTTTTTGTTGCTTGCCGCGAAGGCGGCAGTTTTTTTTTTTTTATTGTACGGTAATTTGATGATGGGCTATTGAAGGGCGTTTGCAGATCCAGCTTCATGTGGTGCATCACGGGCTGGACTGACTTGCAGTTTTGAAAAGGCCCTGTGCGCGTGAGACAATTGATATGGCGATCATGCCAGTGGTGCTTTTTTAATAGAGCCCTGACTTATGACAGATGCACATCAACAGGAAAGAAAAATTCTCATCTACAGGCTTTGGCGGGCTTAGAATAAGACAGATCCGGAAAATTATACACATACCATATGTGCTTTTTCAAGGGCTTGAATGTAAACTCAGATGCAGTGACAGGGCGTTATGACAAGTTCTAGATCTAGATAGAACTAACTAGTTCTATCATGGGAGACACGAAACGAATCTTGAAGGAAATCCAGGGTATACGCAATTTATAGCAGTAATGCAGAACCAAATCAAACACTTGATGAGTCTTGAACGGTCTCCATTCCGTAAAAGGCAATTCGGAGATCCCGTTTGACGGGGTCCTGTTCTATAATTATGTAGTAAAACTGTCTGGAAAGATGTGGTTTTTCGCATACACGGACACCGAGTCCCGTGAAGATTCTCTCTTTTTACTCCTTCTCCACCGTGGCGGTCATCACATCACCGGAGAGAAAAAAAGAAAGAGGAGAATTCAGAGAAGGAAAATAAGGAAGAAAGGGAAGGATCACCATCAGGGGTTCACGGCGAATTCTTTTTTTGGCAACGTTGATCACTCTGAACTTCGATTTCCAAGTATGATAAATATGGGTCATCTTAATTTGGATGGCAAGAAGAATAGTAGCTGCATACTGTACAGTATATACAGGTGGCGAGAGTTGAGTTTAAGGGGTGTCGCGGCATTCATGCGTGATGTTGTTGTTGTGGACAAAATAATCAAGGACATTGATGAGGATGTGATGATATGCAAAGTCACAAACAACGAATGGCAGGCCTTTGTGGGTTTTTAGAGTGCTAGCCAATGGTTGGTTGCCGGTCGGTGAAGGACCGAGAAATGTTGCAATCGGATCCGGACGGGTCCCAGGGGGTTCTTTTTTTTTCTTCTTCCAAGAGGGTAGCATCGTTGCATCGCCAACGTCGTTTCACCGTCGCTGGGGTTCCTTTGACGTTCGTCCAGGGTGCTGGTTCCCTCAGCTTGTTGCGCTGGAGTGATGTGGTAAGCGGGGGTGGTGGGAGTCCACCTTTGTAAGAGGTGCTGCACCTGCTGCTCCCTGAAATGCAAGAAGCGAGATTCTTGTGCCGTTTACGGCGGTAGCGAAAACGAGGCATCACGTAGACAGTCAAGACAAAAATTTATAGAGTATTATCTGGTATGTATGCATGTAGAAGGTACAGGCGTTTGGCCAACATTCAACCCGATAAACGCGACCAACCCAACTAAAGAGAAGAAGAAAAGAAACGAACCTCTTGGGAACCAAACTTTGGGCTGGCCATCTTTGCAGGCCTGCATCCACATTACAGTACGAAAAAAAGAGTCATGCGATTATAATCAATTACGCAGCACATAATGGCCTTGGAAGAAAAAAAAAACATTCGAGAATATTTCCAAGCATTATGAAAATCATGGGATTCCCCATGTTGCAACGGGGATGTGAAGCGAGAGGTCGTGTCAGAGGTTTTGGAGGAGTAAACTTGGTGCGGTCATGTATCAGGGGGTTTTGAAACAGTCGTGCCAACCTTGTACTTTGTAGTTGCTGCCAGCTGCAACAGCTGATTAAGCATTTTGTGCTGATGGTATGGGAGCTGTACCTGGTTAGATGTTCGCCCGGCAGCCAGCTAACACCTGTCCAGGGGTCTGTCTATCTGGTTCGAGATCTTAACAGCTAGCGGGGCACACCCTTGCGGGTCGTCAACCGATGACGATCATACAAGGCACGAACGAAACCTCAGCCCCTGGCAACCCTGTTCGCTAGATTCATGGATTTCAACAGGAACACGGGCGTTGCAGAGCAAATTTTGTGATGATGCTGGATCGGATCGAGGTGCCTTTGTAGTGGATGTTGCTGTTGACTACCGACAAGACCTACTAATTATTACTTACAGTCCTGTACGGTACATTACGATTTTTTTCCCCTGTCTCCTTGTTTCACTAAACAGTTCTAGGGGATGAACACTTTCCTCCTTTTGCCAGTCGAAACGAACTTCTCCCGAAACGGAAAACGAATTCGTAGGGCGTACATAGTCGGCAATACCACGTACTTCGTAAATCTATTCAAGTCTACTCGAGGTATAGTACCTCCTATACTATGCATGGAGGCAAGTTACAAAGTAATACGGTAATAACCCAGTAGATTGGATATATTTTTATCTGCATCGGTATAATCTAGGTAGGCCCGCATCATTTGCTACTTTGCACTACGACACTCTTAACGCATGTCATAATCAATCGACATGTCAAAGGATCCAACCCCCCAATCGCGTGGGCTGTCACTAAAATCGAGTCTATTGGATTTGTTTGATTGATGTTCTGCAAGCCACAACTGCTGGCTGGGAATGAAAGCAATTTTGGACCCGACCAACCTGCAACCTCGGGACCAACACGAATGGGCTGGTAGGCCAGCCCTAGTTTTCTAGTTCGACGTAAGTCCATATTCGTAGAACACTACTGTGCGTGGAGTACCTGGTGATGGATACCTTGGCTAGGCACGGATTTTACCACTGGTGCAGTAGCTAACTTGCTAACCTCCTTACCTAGTTACTCTGTTAAATCGCGATGCTGTCCAGTTGTTGTCTTTGATTGGTAGAAATACAACAGCCTGATCAACAAGAAACAAGGGGCAGGGAGGAGAGACACAGGGCTGGTTGACAAGCGAAAGAAAGATTATGGAGACGAAAAAAAAAGAAGAAAAAAACAGACCACCAGATCGTACGTACGGTAGTAGTACAAAGTAGTATTAGGTACAAGTAGAACTCAACCCTTGTCTCGACGTTGATGCGCGCCACCTTGGAAATCCCTACCGCGTTGCAATCCAAAAACTTGCACAGACTGTATGTATTAACTCAAGGTACTGTAAGGTACGGTAGCTTGGGTAGGTAGTAATACCGTCAAGTGAAGCCGATTGAAAAGGTGCAAGCCGTGTGGCTCCTCCCCACCTTCAAAGCCCGGCTCGAGGATCCACCAACACAAGGGTGCAAAGGTGTCAAGTGCGGGCTCTCCAGACATCTGTCGCATCGCACCCGCCCGAATTTTCCCTTGTTTGAAGGGCTGCCGACCTGAAGCTCATGCTCCCTGTACCTGTACAGTAAGTAGTGTGTGCCCTGGTGCCCATTGTAGCGAAGCAAGCAGCCTTGTGTTGTTTACAATGGAATCCATCTACATGTACAAAACCCACTGCAATGAATCAAATCGATTTTCACACACCTGCCTGTAATATCCACACCCTCTACTACTCCGTACAAACCCTTGACGTGATCCCTGTCACACCAAGCCCCTTGACTTCTTTTCTCGGACCTTTTGCATGGACAATACATTCTACTTAAAGCATGCCGGTCCCTAAAAGCCTCCTTCTTAGCATGAATGCCCTCGTCCCTTCCGTTTACTAGGCTTCCCGCTTCCAGGTTCTTACTTCTTAATTCAATTTTTTTTTACTTTTTCCAGCTCCGCTTAACTAAACCTGGTGTTGAGTTGGCGAGACCACCACACCACACCCACACCCCCTTCCCTCCAACAGCAAAACTAATTCAAGCACACCACGCATCAACAAAAGCCACTTTTATTTTTTCTTCTTTTTCTTTCTTCACAAGCTCCTGTTTAAAGATTTTTTGACTCGCGGCTGTGCCCTTGTAAAAACCCGACTTTTGTTCCTATTTCCATTCAAAAATCGGACCCTCCTCCGCCTTCACTCACTCCACCTTCAGTGCCTATCTTTGACCACCAGTCCACCGGATCTGTCCAGACTTCAGACAAAAAGAATAGACCGTCCTGTCGTTCACTGATTTGAAAAAAAACAAAAACCTTCTTCGTCCTTCGTTTCGACATTCACGCCCTCTCCTCCCAAACCATTACCATCCACTTCTTTTTTGGAAATCATTATTACCATCCATCGGGCTGAGCCTTTTGTTCTGTTTCTTCGTTTCTCGTTTTTAAACATACCTTGATACCCATCTCTTTTCGACGACAACCTAGTCAAAAAGAAGCACAACCCGGCTCAACACCCAAACAAAAATTCGACAAGATGCAGTCCCCTACCCGCTTCCAGTCTATCGCGGCCAGGTTCTCGTCAGAGAAGATCCGCACCTCTTTCCGCCGCCGCTCGTCGGCCTCGTCCCGCACAAGCGCCAGCAGCAACAGGAGTTCTTACTCGTCGTCCTCCATGTCGCCCGTCACCACCATAAACAGCATCATAGTGCGCCAGCCCTCCATCGTCGGCCTCGAGGAGGAGCGCAAGAGCTTCGGCAGTGAGCTCAGCATCCTCGAGCCAAGGCCCATCGTCTACTGGGGCGGTGTCGAGGAGCGCATGGGCCGCTTTTAGAGAGGCAGCTGCGATGTGTGTGTGTGTGTGTGTGTGTGACGACCAATGCCGGTACAGGTCCTCGGACCTGAACGGCTGAGCGGGCTGCCGCTACTGTCCTGCACGGCGCATGATGTGACATTCAGCACGAGCACTACAGCAAACGCACGCCCTCCGCTCTTACACACGCAAAATAGAAGCTTAAACCTGGAACATCAACTTGGCGAAAAAGCACTAAAAGGATTACATCAAAGACTGGAGGGGATTTTCTCCCTCCACATCATTCACATTTCTTCTTTGCAGGCTGAGGAGGGGAAACGAGAGAAAAACTCTCCTTAGTCTGCTGGCGCGCGGTGCACGCAACGACTCGGATATTTACGAACACACATGACCAGCCTCAAAACAATCGTCCGAGTGATGATTCGGGGAAGCTTTGATGCCCACAACCAAAGCTTAACCTTGTCAGTCCGTACCTGGATCCAGACCTCATCAACAGACGACGGGCAAATAAAGAAAAGTTTGCACGGCAGTTTGACTCGACGTCGCTTGTCACGCGTTGCCCTTTAACTTTTTCTTCTTTTTTCTTATCTAAACTTTTTCATGATTCTTGTCCTTCCTTTATTCTACTATTACCCCCTACCACGCTGCAATGACGAGTAACATAACAACTATGACTTTTTGGTCCGGGGTTTTTGGTGGAAATTTGCCCTTTTTTATTGCTTGGGTTTGGTAATACCTCTTTTTTAGGGCGCGAGGAAGACTAGTACTCGAGGCGCAAGGGAGTTCTTTTTTTATACTTGATTTGGATTTTTTATTTGGAGCGTGAGCAGATAGAGCAAGAAGCTGCGTTTCCTTGTGGCCCGGCCCATGGTCTCCTGGCACAAGAAGAAACGAAAAAGTACAAGACACAATACAAAGAACCCAGAACTGTCTGTCAGTTTACCTCATTTCCCCCCCTCCGTTCGCCGATTCTCTCCCAGTGCAAATATGTTTCCATCCTACGTGCTACAATTCCACGATGCAGTTGTTTGTCATCGGCCACCTCGGAGCATTCATCATCCCAAAGTACCATCCATAGGTAGGTACTCAGTCAGGACAAGTTGGCAAATGTCTCAAGCCTGGCTTCGGATAGAAGCATACCGGACACACGCGCCTTGGCATTTTTTTTGTTTTCCCCCCTTCACTCTCCTGCTGATCCCTAACTTGCATCGAGTCACCCAATTTACGGTATGTGCGGATAAATGAGCAAAAGAAATACCATGAAGAAAGAAGATCCTCCCAAGTGCGACACGATCGATATATCGATTTTCATTTCGCTCAAGTTCGCAAAATTTTCAAAATTCGCAAGCTCTTCTAGTTCGCGTCACCACTTCTCCCTTGGCGCAACACAAGCGGCTGACACACCCACCTTTTTTTTCTCTCTATGTTTTGCCCTAGCTCAGGGCGCGAGAGGGAGGGGGGATAATCAAAAAGTCTCAGCTTTATTTTTTCTTTGTTGGTTCATCTAACTGACAACGCCCCAAATGCTTAATCCTGATTGCGAATGCACTTATTTTTCTCCTGCTCCTGGATTGTGCGTCCTTGGTTTTTTTCTGGCCGGTCTTGTCAAGTCTGTCTTGGCTAACGTCTAGACTCTAGTCCAGCTCTAAAGTCTAGCCCACATGTCTTTTCCATCCAGGCCATCCTTCAACTTTTTGCCAACAGTAGCGCGTGTGTCAATGATGTAGTTTGTTTTCTTTTCTTTATTTCCCCCTCTCTCTATCTTTTAGTAGTATGATCGACTGGATAATTCTAGGCTAGAATATAGGCGGATTTTGGGTGTGGGGATTTGCACACGCCCCCTGGGCGTATTGGTGCTTCTGCGCTAGGTCTGTTAGCCTGTTTCTGGCTTGTCTCTTGGTGCAGCGGTGCCTTTTTTCCGACCAAGGTGTCGGTAAAACTACCTAGGTAAGTATCTGTTTGTCATATACCTACGGTACTACTCGGTATGCTACTCCCATCGCGATCGTATCATAAATCAAGCCTCCTCACGTGGTTTACCGGCTGGTCAGGCTTGCTCAAGCTATCGCGTTTGCCTGGCTGGGCTTCATCAGCCACCATATCGCCCCGGGCGTTGAGAAAGTGGCTTGACCCATCTAGAACATTTGGCTTTTGTTCTTTCGGAATTAGATAACAAAAAGATCTTGCATATGTCGGGAAAGCCGGAGCCGGAAAATATATATATAGTGGCGCCGCACCTTATAGAAATGCAGCCCCTTTTTCACCAACCACCATTGTTTTCACTGCAGCTTTTATGTGCGGAGTTATGTATTCGGGGTCCTTTGTACCTAGGTAAATAGGTTGCCGGACATGCATTCAAGTAGCCTGGTTCTAGTATTTTGACTATGAACCTGCATATAGATTGCCTTTCGGGAGGGTTGGTCACCCCTTAGCGCCGTATCAAGCTTGTTTGTTTGTTTGTTTGTTCTTTTTCCCCTTGAAGAACACTTTTGAGTTTGTTGGTTACATATCGACACGCATATAGGTACTTATACATATGAAAGCTCGCGCATAGTCAACTTTGTGAGGTCAAACCACCGTTGTCCGTATGCATGCGCCCTCTACGGCGTGCTGTATATTATTTCGCATCTTCTGGCAATGAATAACCCCAAAGCTTAACAATGGGAGACTATATAGTCACAAAACCACCCTGATGGGCTCACGGGTAGTGAATACGATTTACCATGACCGAGCTTGACCATGAAAATACCTGAAAAGTTGCTGTTGCTTGCACTCTCACAGCAGACTGTTATGAAGACTACGGCTATCTCTGAATAAACTAGACTTAGATACATGAAGAGCTATTTCTTACAGATGCTCCTTCTTTACCTATTAAAAACGCTCTGGCAACATTGTTTTATATCTTTTTCTGCTTCCCAAGATGTCGACAACGACCACAAGCACTCGCAGCTGCGAGTCTTATAATAGCCTGGCCGACAGCGATGACGACTGGTGCTCCGTGAGTGCAGACGAGATCGAAGACCTCGAGAAATCCCGTATGAAGCCCCTGTTTGTTGAATCCTATATTTCAATAACTTGATCATCAACTAACATACTACTCTGTTATAAGAAGCCTCTATAATACAAAAACCAAGTGTTCCACTACAAACAATTCACAGCGAGAGCATTAAGAAGCCCGCTCATCACGAGAAACCAATTATTGCCGGCTCATGGACCGTCGTGACCCTCCAAAGCGCCCGAGACGACTGCGTCCACGACATGGACCGCTCCGACATCGAGCTCACACCCAAGAAACGCCTTCAGATCATCGCCGGCGCGTCGGCCAGATTATCAGTGGCACCGCTACAGGGTCTGATGGCCCGGAGCAGACGACAAGGGGACTGGACGTGCTTCATCATTACAACCACCACCACCGCGAGCCATAGTACTTAAAAAGCGAGCTTTCTTTTTTCTTCTTCCCTTTGTTGTTACGAGATTAAAACATGCCAGGCGCAGAACGACTTTTCCACGACGAACATGATCATGAGATGGGCTGTGATGACCACGGAGTTAATGTCTAATGACTGAAACGGCTTTATGACGGTATGCACAGAAGAAAAGCAATAATGCGGAGGGTTGTTTCAAAGAGATTAATGGGAGCAGGTTGTCAGCAGGGTTTACAACCTGCTCGGGTTTTTCTTTTGCACTTCAGTCGATGATGGGGTTCAAACCTTGAGAGCATATGCAGGTGTTGTCCTCAAAGAAGAAATAGTTTCGGCAGGAAAGACCGATAAAACTAATGGGATAATATGGTGACATCACACCTGCCAATTCCATCTGGACTAACGTATGATGTGCTGTCCATATTCACTCTTTACAACATGAGGAAAGCCAAAAATGTACACAAGCCTCTTTTTACGGATATCAGTGAATCACATAATATTAATACCCGAAAGACAAACCCGTGGTGCTGACACAGTAAACCATGCTGAGTGTTTTTCGCCCATCCGACAACATTATGCTATTGCAAGTAACAGTTGACCAGGAAAAAAAAAGACATGTACACTCGAGCAGTAGACAAACAAACCCCTCGCCCACAAGGTTACCATAGTCACATACTTAGCCGCTGGAATGAACCTGTCCGCTCGAATATTGCTACTGCTAAACAATCGTCGTGCCGGCATCAGGAGCGGTGAGGCGAACCAGCACGGCGAGGAGACAGAGCCGCTGGTACGAGCCAGCTCAACGACCGCCGTCAAGATGGCTGACCCCTTTTACATGTGGTACGTGACCGAGAATATGCTGCCACCAAAACGATCATGTATATGTCTTGTGAATATGCACCACGAACTACACGAGAGCCTCACGCATCCACCAGGAGAATGTAGCATAAAATCTGCACAAACAACCCACCACCCCCAATCCCAATCTCGTCAAGTCACTGACCAACATGCCGTGGGCTTCCTGGACCACAGGTTCCTGACGGGTGGGACAGCCCACAACATACCCGTCAACACCACCCGCGTAATACACATGGCCCGGGAGCGCAACGACGCCACCACCGCGGCCAAGGAGTACGCGACGGTTCTCAGGGGGGCCAGGGCGGAATTGAAGTCCAGCAAAAAGAAGCTCAAGGCAGAGCTCGAGTCGACCAGCAAGGAGCTGGACGCCGCTCACAAGGCCGAGTGGGGGAGCAGGCCCAGGGATAAGCGTAAATGGCTCAATGCCCGACATCAACATCAACAGCAAGAACAGCAGCAAGAACAACAGGGTATCACCGCCGAGGCGCCGGTGGCGCAGGAAAGTCAGCCGCTCTCCCGGGAACCGTCAGTAACAACATCAGCTGACGACGGCGCGGTCCCCGAGGGGCCTTCAGCCGCAGAAAAGAGGGCGGCAGAACAGGCACGCCTCGACATGCAGCCGAGCGAGGTTTATGAGCGCGCCACCCAGGCCATGGCAGACTTGCGTGCCATCCTCGACTCTCCAGGAATTGCTCAGAGAGGTACCCAAGCAAGTGCTTGAGTCTCAACCGAGAGCGAGAGAAAGAATGCTTCAGGGCCCGGTCTCGGTAATAACGTCTCCTGAGCAACCGCTAATGAGCATGTTCACGGGGGCTCATTGATCGATCGCCTGACTGAATTAATTGTCCAGGCAACGTCGAAAAACATCAAAAAGAAAATCTCTCCATTTCTTGCCGGTCCGTCTATTTCCACATCTTTTTACCTTCACCAATCTTAACCTGTGAGACAATTGTGTTTGGCACATTGAGCTTCTTCTATCCACGAAGCACATAGCTAGCACCAATTTCGGATTACTCAATATCAACCGCTGCCGTCACAATGGTAAAATAGAATGGGACAAGACTTTAGGAACATTGGCAATTTTTAAAAGTGTACCCTTTTCTCCGTAAAACCCAACCAAACGCCCAAAACTCATTAGCGAGACGCCCATCAGAACTTAGACCAACACAACCAGCGACCAGTATATACACACAACCTCCTCCAAACGCACTTCTTGGCCAGCAACCGTAGCATCTAATCGGGGCTACGGTTGGATCGTGGCACCAAAAAAGGCTTCTGATCTGACGCATAATGTGACTCTAAAAGCCGTTGGCCTGATCCTCCCCTTATTCCTTCATTATTGTGTCTTCCTCCAATATCGAGCCCAGAGAATCATGAACACCAAAAACAAAAAGATAAAACTCAGAAGTGCTAATAACAGTGCAAAAGCATGGACAGCCCATGCCGAAACGGGTGAATCTCTGACAAACGCGGTAGTGCATCAATGAACAATGCAAATGAAACAAGAATAGAAGAGAAAATCAAAAGATAGACCCCTAGAACAGCCGAAAACTTGAGGCTTGGGCAGCTTGCCATAATATCAAGCAAAGAAGACGCACACGCTCGACGTCGAACACCGAGTCTTCAGCCTGGAAATCAGATGGCTACAGACGCCATTCGCCGTCGCAATGCCATGTGTGCGAAACTCCTGCAATGAAATTCGATAAACGGTGGGAAAATAGTAACGAGGGTCGAGAAAAGAAATAAGCCGTATGACAGCGATCTTGGGAGCAAAAAGCCCAACGAATGACACCCAGTTGTCATGCGATAATAGGCCCCGAGAGGCTACTTGCTGATACATGAATGGTGTGATGACCTCTGGTGGAAGACATGTAGGTCCAAAACTTCCCATCCAAAGGGTATCCTGGGTAAGGTGGCAATCTGGCACAGAAGACATGAAATGTCGAATTGATGTTTTTTTTGTAGAGGGAACCCTCCTACAGCTGATCGATAGCTACGTCGGTTTGGTCAATGCCAAAGAGGTAACCGTTCTCCTCGACCCAGTTGCGTGACAGGATGGATGCTTTAAAATGAATTAGCGATTATGGGCTGAGCTTGATGGGGTGAGAGGGTTAACCTACCCTTAAAGAATTTCTTGCTGGCATATTTCTTGAAGAATGCCTCGTGAATAACGGGGCGAGAGAGGTAATCAACCATGAGGTTGACGACGGGCTCAACGTCATCCTCGTTGTAGCCCGAGTAGTAGGAGATAGTCTTGTCCTATAACCGGAGAAATAACTGTTAGTCCCCAACAAGACAGCAAACAGAGGTGTCATGAAAAAATAAAATAAAAACTCGTACCCATTCACCGCGGTCAAGAATAATACGGGAGAGTGCCATGGCGGACGCAGCAACAAGACTGGGGCGGTACTGCAAGAAGCGATGATCGAGAAGGCTGATTTCCATGAGATACTTGCCAATGGTTCTGCACGGAGTGTCATAGTTGTCTGCTTTGGAAACCCGACGAAGGAAGTTCATGGGGTTGGGGTAGCTGAGGTCGTAGTTGAGGGTCGAAAGGATAAAGCGCTCGGCGCTGAGAATCTCGCTCTCGCTAAAGCCGTCGTCCGTAACGTGGCGGAAGTTGGTGACGTGGGGTGACATGACTTCCTCGTACTTGGAAGCGATGAACATGGCAGTGATTCCAACGAGTTGCAGGCGGTCTAGCTGCACAACTTTCTCGGAAAGGAAGCGGTCGACGATGTTGACAGCGAGGAACAGTGTTTCCGGCACGAGGTGGAAGCGAGTGTGCACCTCAATCAGCCAATCGATGAGAATGCCTCGTGTCTTCCACTCAACGTCATCCTGGTGGTCCATGTAGTTGGGGTTGGGCATTGAGCTAAGCTCGAGATCCAACATATAACTGAAAATCTCGTCGGCGTACTCGGCCACCATCAGAGGGTCGTCATAGTCATCCATGGAAAGATCCACGACGCCGGGGGGCACTTCGCCTGCCAGAAGGCGTGGGTCGCGAATGAACTCTCTGGTGGGCTTTGGTTCAGGCTCGACACACTTGGGCTCCTTCGCGGGAGCTGCTCGCTTCGTGTCGACGGTAGCAGTAGCGGCGACGCGCGCCTGCTTGCGAGCAGGCTCTCCCTCCAGTGTGGACTCCTCCTTGACATTGTTCGCAGCGGCCTGAGCTGGTGCTTTCCTCTTGGAGAGTGTGCCCCTGCCTGACTGCTTCTCGGCGTTACCATTCGTGGCGTTGGTTGGCTTGCTGCTCAGTGCACTTCGGGTCGGCGCCGTACGGGCACTGCTCTTCTGTACCCCGGCTGGGGCGGCAGCCTTCGCGACTGCACCGGCTTTTCCTCCAACTGCTTTCCTTCCAGCATCGACCTTGGTGACATTGCTCACATCTCCGAGAGCATTGCGTGTTGTCCTCGTCGTAGGCGCGGGTTTACCAGCAACCCCCTTCTTTGTTTGCAACTGCTTCGTGGGAAGTGCAAGCTCGTCAACATTGAGGGCGGCGGCCTTGGCCTTCGTCCTTGTCATGCGTGTTGACCCGGCATTCTCATCGTTCTCATTCGAGACCAACTGTCCCCGCAGAGTCCGGGCCTGGAAACCTTGTTAGTCGAGCCACCCAACGCGTCATGATGATGTGCCAAAAAAAAACTCAACATTCGCACTTACTGGGGGCATAGTGGCCGAGGCGGATTTTTGATAGCACGGGCTAGTCCTATAACTTGGGTCGTCTAGTCAGCGGGACCGTTTTATCATCCAGACGTGTGGACAGGATGACGCCGAGGACGGTTTGAAAAGTGACTACAGGACTTATAACGTCCCCCTTCGAGGTTGACGTTCTGTCCGGTGTATAAGCCTGTGCTGACCGGGCAGTCATGAATATCATATGTGCGATGAGTCGACTCAGATGCCCTAGCCGGCGTGTCACGACGCGAAACAGTAGGGGAATAAAGCAACGGGTTGTTTTCTTCTCTGTATGATTTCCACGCGGCGAGAGGGGAGAAAATCCGTACCTTTGGCGCGAGAAAAGACTCAAAAAAGACGTGTGTGAATCGAGACGCCCTTGTGATCGCGAGGTTTCGTGGTTGTTGACGCGAAAATGCAGGAGACGTGCGTCGAGCTGATCACCGGGATAGACGTATGCAGGTCGTGGCGTTAGAATGTGAAGCTTGTATCGAAGTGTCCATGCAGTTCAATTGACAAGACCTGCAACTCGTAGTCGCCTTGAATTAGGAATGGAATTGTAAAGAGTGGTCGTGAACGCAACTTCGAGCCGATGTTGTCGAGTGGATGTTCTGTTGTTTTTGCTCTGTGGAGATGGGAGCGTGCTGCGTACCTTAGACGTGCCCGGTGGGGAACCAAACGCCAGTAGACGTGCCAGGCTTGCAAGCTATTCCCTACCACGCTAAGCTCCTTTCGGCACACGCGGTTGGCGGGGGTACGACTTGGTTGCGTCGAGGTACCGTTCTACCTAAACTCAAATTCACAAAAGATGTACCTGAGAAAGATGGATGCTTTGTTCGGCGCCAGTAAAGTTAGGTTTTTCAGAAACGCATACATGCAGCTAGAGCCTGCATAGGTGAAGTAAGTGAGGTTAAATCGAGGATCGCGCGCGAGGAAACGCGTCTGAGGTGTTGAAATAACGACCGGTTTTGATGAGGCTGGTAGGTACCTTGTCTTGTTTTTGTCTGCCAGGTAATCTCATCGAGTGACGATGGTCGTGACGGTGGGTGGGTTGGGGAAAAATCCCCAAGTGGGGGAGGTACCACCTGGACTGGGCTATTTGGTGCAAAATCCGTACTTTGGACAATAAACGCTCCACATAAACAGCAGTAACGGCCAAGCAACGGCTGTGTCATTGGCTCGACACGTCAAATATCCCCTGCCTCATCTGGCAACGCCAGTCGCCCGCGTCTCTGCCGCGCCTTTCGTGCCTAGCTCTGGGCCGGCTGAGGCGGAGCTGTGGCAATTTGTGGCTCGACGAAACGGGAATCCGTGCACGTTGCGGCTGGTGTCGGCTTGCCGGACAAAATTTGACCGATCCCAATACCATCACCCAACTGGGACAAATTGACCCACTTGAGCTTTGCTGCTATCTCGAAATTGTAGTTTTGGCGAGACATGCAACGACTTCGACATAATCTGTAGGTCGGACGGTGCGGGTGCGATTTGGACAATCTAATCTGCTCAACTGTCGCACATTGACTGGGTGTGTCTTTCGATATATCGACCTCTGCTAGAGTCTTTGCACTCGATTTTGATTATTCTTTATTGTTCTCCCCAGTTTATGTTGGCGACGCAAAATTCTTTACCCCCTGGAGTAGAGGAGTGCGCCAAAGCCTAATCTTTGCGCTGCTTTGTAGCGCTTTACGTACGCCGCCATGCTTCAACCAAGGTTGAGGCCGTGGGCCCTTGGTGGCACGCTGTCTGCTTGCCAGACAGCCATGCGCCAGTGTCTTCAGCGCGGCTACGCCATGTCCGTGCAAACGCCGCCGAGAATTGTCACCGAGCCGCAGCCGGACGGTTCAGTCCTTACCTTTCAGCAAGAGCCCGGCTTTAGCAAGGCGGAGCCGACCTCGACGCTGATGCGAACCTACAAGCCTCGAACCCCCGGTGTCCGTCACCTGAAGCGACCGATCAACGACCACCTCTGGAAGGGGCGCCCACATCTCCCGCTCACCATACCCAAGAAGGGTCAGTCCAAGGGCGGCCGTAATAACACAGGCAGAATCACGGTCCGTCATCGTGGTGGTGGTGCCAAGAGGCGTATCCGTACCGTGGACTTTGATCGCAAGGACCCGGGCCCCCAATTGGTCGAACGTATCGAGTACGATCCCGGTCGAAGCGCTCACATCGCCCTGTTGACCCACCAAGAGACCGGCAAGAAGTCATACATCGTGGCGGCCGAGGGCATGCGGGCTGGCGACATTCTGCAAAGCTACCGCGCTGGTATTCCTCAGGAACTTTTGGACAGTATGGGTGGTTTCATTGATCCGGGTATTCTGGCGTCCAAGACGGCCTTCCGCGGCAACTGCTTGCCTGTACACCTCATTCCGTCTCAGACTATGATATACTGTGTGGGATCAGCACCGGATAGAGGCGCCGTTTTCTGCCGCAGTGCTGGCACTTACGCCGTTATCGTGGCCAAGGATGAGGAGGTCAAGGCCGACGGTTCCAGGGTCATGACCGGCAAGTATGTGACCGTCAGACTTCAGAGTGGCGAAATCCGCAGAATCAGCAAGGACGCATGTGCTACCGTTGGCCGGGCGAGCAACCCAATGCACCAATACCGCCAACTTGGTAAAGCTGGAAGGAGTCGATGGTTGAACATCAGGCCGACAGTCCGAGGTGTTGCTATGAACTCGAGTAAGTTGGAATGGTCCATAGTCTATCTAGTACACTCGAGTACCCTGCTGACTTTGCACCTTAGATGACCATCCTCACGGTGGTGGCCGTGGTAAATCTAAGGGTCGGAGACACCCGACGAGTCCCTGGGGCACACTGGTAAGTCTTCGCATTATGGCATTTACACAATTTGTGCAGATGATGCCTGACGAAGCATCCTACTCTGAAACATGGCATGGCAAGTACTAACATCACGCGAACAGGCTAAAGGTGGTTTCAAGACGAGGAGGACCAACAACCCCAACCGCTGGGTTGTGGTTCCTCGCGAGCGCAACATGGGCAAGCGGAGAGCCAAGAAGACTTCCTCTTAATCGAAAAGGGGTGAATCTCTGCGACATTTATTGTACGATACCGTATGCCACGCCTGTATTTTTCCGATACAATGCAGCTTCTCCTGCTCTTGTGTATAGCACTGTAGATATATGCTCAAGTTACAACCGCATTAGGCGTTTTTCTTTTATGGCTGTAACACTTGACTCTTATCTTTCGCTTCAGATTTGCCTTCTATATGTCAACGATGGACCCTACAAGCGAACTACACAATAATGAAGCAGTATGCTTATGTAATCCACATTGTTGCCTAATCCGTCAACATCTGTTGTTTTAAACAGTCATTTCTTCTACAGTTTGCATAGGTACCCAAGGTAGGTATCTCCTTATCTCCTTACTCACAGGCGTTTCACCAATTTTGGCCAATCGTGGCTATCACGCAAAATCAAATATCACAAACTACAAAGGAGAAAGAAAACACAATCATGGCACAAGACAACAACTCCCAACCCCTCGATGAATTGATCAAGAGTGTCACAGAGTACGTCGAGGAATACATGTCGCACTATGACGCCTCACATGACTTCAACCACATCAGGCGCGTGCAGGCCCTGGCGCACACCATACTCGCTTCCGAGCGCGAGAGGACCGGCCGGGCCTACGACGAGACGCTCGTGACTCTCGGCGCGCTCCTGCACGACGTCGGCGACAAAAAGTACCTGAAGCCGGGGCAGGACGCGGCGACGCTGATCCGGGACGTGCTGCTCGCAAAGGGCGCGGGCGCGGACCTCGCGGCGCGCGTGCAGGACCTGGCCCTCCACGTCTCCTTCTCGAGCGAGAAGAAGGATCCGCAAAAGGTGCTGAACAAGATCGTCGAGCTGCCCGAGCTCGCCGTGGTTCAGGACGCTGACAGGCTTGACGCCATCGGCGGCGTGGGCGTTGCCCGCTCCATGGCGTTCACGGGGGCCAAGGGTGGGACTCTGGAAAATGCGATTGAGCACTTTGTGGAGAAGTTGGAGCTGTTGGAGGGCATGATGAAGACGGAGACCGGGAGGGAGATGGCTCGTGTCAGGACCCTGCGGCTCAAGGAGTTTAGGGGATGGTGGGAGGAGGAGGTTCGGCTTGTAGGGAGTAGCTAGGCTAGATCTATAGGAGAAGTAGACTCGGTTGATTTTTGTCACAGGCCAGTCTTGAAAGATTTGGTTGGTCATGATGCTGCCTGAAGTCTGATTCGTCTGATTTCTCCCATCAAGGATTGGAATCCCGCTTTCCGAACGAAATTAAACTGCCGTTGATCCAACCGACGTTAACACCAAATGTTGCAACTCTCCTATTTTGTCTGTACACGCTCGCACTATTGTTTGCTCGCTCTTCTTTGTTATTCGTTTGTTTTCTTATTTTTTTCTTTCCTCTCTTGGCTGTTGCCTAGATTCTCGCCGCCGCCGATAGCTCCGAGCCCCCTCACCTGCCCGATACGACGGTGCGGTGCGGGGACCCCGCTGCAGCCAAGTTCGATTTTTTTTTTCAGGGGTCCGAACGTCGGTACTTTGAAGAGTAGGTCTCGGCGACGACCCAGGACTGCAACCACAGTCATTTCTCAGGAAATAGGTGCGGGTCCTGTCACAAAAACCTCAACCTGTCCATGTCCTCCGACGTCCGAGCCGACTTGTTGGCGAGGAACAAATCCAAGAAAGCCGCCTTTATTTAAGGTCTTGAGGAAAACATAAGGGCGGACCTTGAAAGCCGGCATACCGTTATATCCTTTAGGTGGTCAAAGACGGCCGTAGCAGTTCAGTCGTGGTCGTACTCCAGAACGCACCCAATCCGCTTGTTCCCTCAAAAATGGCATCAAACCCAGAAGCCAGCCCGGAAAAGCCCCAAAATGAATCAGAGAATATCACCCCCGCAATGGCGGTCGCTGGCGACAGCAAGCCTGAAGGAGTTCTCTGTGACGCGGGCGTGACACAGGACGTCACCCCAGCACCAGTGTCCCGCGCGCGCACCGTCGCCATCATTGCGTCCCTGATGCTAGGCGTTTTCCTATATGCCATCGACCTGACAATCCTCGCCAATGCCGTGCCGGCCATCACGTCCGAGTTCCAGAGTCTTTCGCACGTCCCCTGGTACGGCAGTGCCTTTTTCTTGACCACGGCGCCGCTGCAGTCGGCGTATGGCAAGATATATGCCCACTTTGATCACAAGTGGACGTTCCTGGGTTCCGTCGCCATCTTCGAGGCCGGAAACCTCGTCTCCGGGCTCGCCGTCAACAGCCCTATGCTGATCGTGGGCAGGGCGCTGGCCGGCATAGGTGGTGGAGGCATCATCACGGGCGCCTTCACCATCATCGTCACCGTCTCGTCGCCACGCAGGATCCCCCTCTGCTTGTCTACGTTGAGCGCCACCTTTGGAATTGCCAGTGTCGTGGGCCCCCTGCTGGGTGGCATCTTCACCACAGAGGTGACGTGGCGCTGGTGCTTTTTTATCAACCTGCCCATTGGCGTCGTCGCTGCGGCGGTCATCATGTTCGTCTACAAGACACCAAAATCCCAGGACTCTAGTAGTTCCCAGGCCAACGCGTTGCCGCTTAAAGAAAAGATCCTGCAGACTGATCCAGCAGGTATAGTCTTGGTCATTGTCGGCACAGGTTGCTTTACGCTCGCTCTGCAGCTGGGTAGCGAATCTGGAAACTATCGCCAAGCAGGTGTCATTGGATCTATGGCGGCTTTCGTGATCATACTCGTGCTATTCATCCTCTGGGAGTGGCGTCTGGGCAATCGCGCCATGATCCAGTACCGTCTCCTCCAGAACATCCTGGTCGCTGGCAACGTTGCCGTCAACTTCTTCGTAGCAACTGCCTACTTTCCCCTCCTATATACCCTTCCAATATACATGCAGTCCATCAAGGACGCTTCCGCGGCAACGAGCGGCATCTGGAGCATTCCCTTGATTTTGGGCATCTCGGTGTTCATCATAGTCTCTGCGACAGCCATGCCGCGCATCCCCTGGCCCGTCTGGATCCTCGTGGGTCCGCTCATAATGACGGCCGGTGCTGCGTGTCTCTACACCCTCACTACCGACAGCTCTGTCGCTCGTTTGCTGGGTTACCAGGTTCTCACGGGTGCAGGTATCGGACTGGTGCTACAGGTGCCTCTTGCTGCCAACCAAGGGTTGGTAGCGGCCGCTGACAAGCCACCTGTGATTGGTATGACCCTTTTCTTCGAGACTATTGGAAGTGTTATTTTTATGCCCGCCGTACAAGCATCTTTCGTAGACAGGCTCGTCAAATCAGTGGCTTCGTCAGCTCAGCTGGCCGCATCGGGGATTACGCCCTGGAGGGTCCTGGAGGCTGGAGCCATCGGCATCAGGCGACACTTCCCCGAGAATGCGGACGCAGTCTTGGCATGTTACATGGACGGCATGAAGGTGGCGCTGCTACTGGAGCTGATATGTGCCCTAGTTACGGTACTTGTAGCATGTATTGTTGTAACATCTTATCTGATACAGAGGCATTGGAAAAAACAGCAGTCGACAAGGGAAACACTGGGGGCGACCTAGAGCAGCTATGTGGTAATCACATCCCTGGGTATTAGTTAATATATATTACGTACCTCTTTCACCACAAATCGAATACCAGCAGTAATATCGTGCGGGTCACGAGGGGGGTCAGCCCCAGACATACTCCGTAGAAGTCAATGTGTCAGAACACTGCCTTGTACATTGACGACAGAGTGACGGCTGCGCAGCCTGGGACGTCTGACTCGGGTTACCAAATCTCTGATAAATTGCAAAAAAGAGGCGCAGCGAACAAGCCTTGGGTATCTGACGTGGTACGTAGTAAATTGATTGGCAACCTTGCAATGTCGTAATAGCGGAAGGAATCCACGAGACAGTATGTATGTTGTGGATTTGCGAAGGCGCTCGGGTCGGGGATACGAATACTTTTAACTTCCATGGCTATCTCGGATCGACTTCGCGCCCGCAACGCGCAAAGTAAATCTTCTTCGAGAAGGAACATGGTGGAAGCTGCGCAATTGTGCAGCAGCGGGTCTTTCCGTGTGTTCATGTGATTTTTGTACGATGATTTACGATGAAGTTCCCGTTCGTCGCCGCAACAAGCTTTTCTTCGAAATCGGGCCATGGAATAGTTATTTGTAAGTATGGGAAAGCGCTTGGGAGCGACCATGTGTAATTTCATCACATAAACACTATTGGAACCGGGATGTTACCTTGAATACAGTATTGATTCCGGGGACTTGAGATGATAGAGGTCACAAAAAAAAAAAAGATCAACATCATCGAAACCCATCGCGCCTACCGATAGCAACGATAGCTAGGATGACCTGTCTGATCAGCAAACGAAACGTCAGTCGGCCCGGACGACGGGCGACCCGCGACTGAAAGACTGGAAAGACCTGAGGCGGTTAACAAACTGCCACGAGGGTCCGCATGCCGGTGGTGGACCAAGGAGCTCCTGGCAGCCCAGTGTGGATTTGACTTCTGTCAGGCATGTCAGGTTGAAGAGGAGACCAGCTCGACCAGGTCTACCAGGCTTGCAGGTACGTGCAGTAGCTGCCAGCGAACGATGCTAAAGATGGCGACGAGTTGGTTGTTGTGGAGAAAGGATGACGACGACTCGTAGGCCGTTGGTGTCCACAGCCGAGAAGCGTTTAAATGTGGTTAAAATTATTTACGAAGTAATATATAAAAAGTAAAAGTAAGAGCCGTCACCCATCATCCCCCGCGGATTGTCAAAGCGGTATGCTATTACTGTACTGTAGAATTTGTACAAAGTTAAATGTAGGTAAATATATACATTCGGTGAGTTTGAATGCACGGGGAAGATGCTTCTACGACGTAGTCTAGAACATACCGATGTAGCATTACGAAGTAAAAATAGTATAACTTTCCGATAATAACACTACGGAGTATGTATTTTACTACTATGGTACTTACATGTGCTGCTTCTGAAAATCCTCTGTTCAGACCCAATAAGACCCAAATACTTTCCCATTGCGGAACTACTTCAGTCTTGTATACACATTCAGTCTTAGCATACGAAATACTGCATACATCTCAATGCCTATTTGTCGACTTTCCTCTTTCTGGCTTTACCGATTCTTTCCGTCGATACCTGCGAGTCTGCTCTACAAACACCAAGGCACCTAACATTAGCCCAGCAGTGCTAGGCCCCAATATAGATTTTGTGATTGGTGCAGCTTCCGCCCTTGAAAAAGGAAACTCGCTTGGCAAATACTATTTGTGGTGGAGAGCCTTTGCAGCAAAAGAGTGGAAGCTAGACAAGGGCCTGCGTTTTGCCCAGCCCGGAAATCGTCCTACTCAGCCTCCCTTGGCATGTCTAGTGGGGCCTTATGTATCCTTGCCCCCCCTCGGACCAAGAATGCAAGTCGGCGCCTCTTCGTCAGCAACCAGCCAGCGCTTTACTCCGCCATGATGCTGTATACAGTAAGGTGACAGACACACAAATCAGAGTTTTGAACGTCGGCGCAGCGGGTGGTGGGAGAAAATCAGGCCTTGTTTTGGCAGTGGACAGTGAACTCTAATCCCGCACCGTACTTAGTTGTTAACAGGCACGTGAACAGGGAAACAGCTGAATGGGGACAAAGCCAATCAATGGTGATCAAGCGGCAGGGCAGATCGCTCCCACAAAGAAACGTTGATTTTCATTTGCCAGCCCGGATTCGATTGAAACCATGCCAATGCCGAGTACCAGAATAGGTACCACTGCCTTGCGTCGACCCAGATGCAGCCAAGGTTCGCAATAATTTGACACGGTTAGGCCTTTTTCTGGACCAATTCATGACCAAAAATGCCTACCATAAATTGCGTCTGCGCAAGCGCGACTCCATGGGTGGGCCTTGTCGTCGTCAACAGAGACATCTGCGAATAACAGTACAAAAAAAGTTTAGTTTCCTGGGGGATATGGGAAACGGCAAACCCGATCTCAAGGGATTCCTGAGTATTTAATAGAACCAGGCTGCGAGTCCCCCCATTGACTAATTAATGAATGGACCAGTTCATGTACACACGTCGGTCAAGACGACTTGGCTAGCTTGGGTGCTGTTAACCATCGGATGAACGAAGTCGTGTAGTAAGTTATCCGAATTCAAACCGCGCTACCGTTCCTGCCTGGCGGTTTTCTACTGCGGCTGGTACCAAATCGCGGGTGTCTGCTTACTCTTGCCACGCCACAGGTACCTAACTTACCGTACAGTACTTCCGTTCTGTACCGTAGGTTCAGGGTCCATCTGAAATTTCACCTCGAGCACGAATGTTAGCGCCAAGTGTGTCAGGAGTAAGCCCCACCAAGACCAAAACCCACCCACACCCCCATACAAGGAGGTCCTTGTGTCGTGTGTGTGTTTGCTCCTTTGCTCGAGGCGAGGCGCCTGCAGGCAATACTACCAAATACCTACCTAATACCGTACTGATCACTTCGAACTTAGAACCCTACACCTCTTTTCGACTTTTTATCCATCACTCAGTGCAACAAGACCTTGAAGCCACTCTTTGTGTGCCAAAGTCGGCATCGATCGTCCAAAATCACCTACCTATCCCAGCACCCGGCCAGCCACCAGCGTGCGCCCCCCATTGTCTCTGGTTGTTCTTTTCCACCTGATGCGACAGCCCAGAAGAGACTAAACCTGCTAGCAACCCACTACTTCGCCATTCCATAATCCAAGGCACCCACATACCGTACAGGCTAATAGTCGCCAGTCCTCCGCCCTCGAACCGATCCGATCTCCTGCAACTTTAGCATCACGCTGCAGCCGACTTCCCCCCCTACCTTACATCACTCGAACTAAACTCACCCAAGGGTTTCAACCGCTCCACCTCCACTACGAACCCAACAACCTCTCCTCCACCACCACCGGCGCTCTCGACTGATGCTAGGGAACACCGTACATGACTCCACGACCAATTTTCCATTGATAGACGCCAACGGCAACCGTTACGAAGCAGCCAGCACCACGCATTCATACGCAAAAATGGAGGATATCAGAGGGCCGCCAGGCCGCCATAAGAGCATGTCAATGTTGCTCGTATCTTCGTATGCCTTTGACTGGGTGGTATTACTTGTTGTCGCCGGTATTGGAGGCTGGCTTGGGATTTTGCCCCCCAACCACCGCCCGTTTCAACTTGAGAATCACAACATCTCGTGAGTATCTTGACGTCTCTATGTTTGCCCTGCCAATCAGACCTCCTCCCGTAGGAGGTCTTGTGTGTGCCGATTGAACGCTGACCGTTGCTGGTACCGCCTAGATTTCCGTTTACAGAAAAGGAAACCGTGCCTATGGTTCTGGCCGCAATCCTGAACACGGGTTTACCAATCATAATTGTTGCTTTCATCGCCCTTGTCTTTGTTCCCGGCTCGACCGTACCACCTGGAACCCCTAAGAGCATGATCTGGAGGAGGAAACTTTGGGAGCTTCACACCGGCTTGTTGGGTCTGGCTTTGTCTGTGGTGGGCGCCTGGTTCGTGACCAACGCCATGAAGAACATGTTCGGAAAGCCGCGCCCCGATTTGATTGCCCGCTGTCAGCCCGACCTTGAGAATGTTGCCAAGTATGTCGTTGGAGGAATCGCCAACACTACTAGCAACGGCCAGCTCGTTAGCCACAAGATATGCCAGAACCGGAATGCCGCGCAGCTTGAGGACGGCTTCCGATCCTTCCCAAGCGGGCACTCGTCCTCCTCGTCGGCAGGCCTGCTGTACCTGTCGCTCTTTATCGCTTCCAAGTTTGCGATCACCATTCCATTCCTCGCGCCCAGCAGCTTCTCGAACTCAAGCTCATTCAGTGCCTTCCCATCCCGCATCCAACGCTCCGGCGCCGGCTCAGAGAGCTACGAGATGGTCGACCGCTCGAATGGCGGATCGCCCTCCGACGACATCTCCCGTCCCAATGACCCGGCCGCGGCCAGGCGCCTAGCCTCGCATTCGCGAGCCGTCGCCGCTGTCCGTCTTCAGGCAGCTGCGCCCCCGCTTTACCTGCTCCTGATCGCGTGCCTTCCTACCTTTGGTGCCATCTTTATCTCCGGATCTCGGTGGTTCGACTACCGTCACCACGCCTTCGATATCATCACTGGCTTTCTCATTGGCGTCATCACTGCCGTATTTGCGTTCCGCTACTACCACCTGCCCATCAGCCAAGGTGCCGGCTGGGCTTGGGGTCCCCGAAGCCAGGACAAGGCCTATTGGGCTGGTGTTGGAAGCTATAGTTACGCGACCAGCAAGAACGATTGGGCGCGTGCTGGCGAAGAGGATGAGGCCAGCGTGGAGGCTACGGCCCAGGCGACCGACTACGAGAGTGTGAGGCGCCAGCACATTGGTGTCGCTTCCAGTGGAAACAACGGCCCCGTCAAGAGAGCCTACGACAACGCGAGTATACATTCGGCTAGACCATCACCGCCCAACGCGAATCAGTTCGATTTTACCAACAGGGTCTAGTTGAACCCCAAAGTCTGGGTAGTAGAATGAGATTATACCCAATCAAATCAAAACCCCCCAAATCTTAGGATCCGTTTTTAGAAAAAGAAAAAACTATCAGCAAACTTTTTATGAAGGGTCTTATTATTTGTATTATGAAAAGGCTTTTTCATTGCTTTCACGAAACGTAGGGCCGAGCTTGTCTAATACCCATGTTAACGAATCTTGGGGGGTTCACAATCTTGTTGCTAGAGCTCTCCTGTGTGCTCATTTTCTGTATGTTTACTCATATGGATTCCTTGTAAGAGATTCGGACGATGGAGTTTACAGTTATTTGTTTTTTTTATATTTGATTTCGGCGTTTAATAAGTTCATTTTCTCATCTCCATCACCATGATACAGTTTTTTTCCCCGTCATGATCTAGCAATGTGATTTTCCTCTTTGTTTAACAGCTACCTCCTCGCTTGCATCATTACTAGACTAGACTTGTCAAACCGGAAACCATTGTGTCTGATAGAATGCCGAATAAAATTGTTGGCCCGAGCACATTTTTTCTTCCTCAGGGGGGAACCACACGCGTTCTGACTGTATCTCTAAAGGCAAAGTAAACAGGATCAGACGCCAAGACGCCTACCAACCCAAAGACAAACCACTTCCGCTCCCATCGGCTTATAAAAGGGACCTTACTGGGCTCGATGCCAACCTGTCAGACTGCTAATGAACTGCCTTGTCGCGAACCCCAAGATCGAACGATCCTTTCTTTCAAGCGTATTACTGATCACCGTGCGCACACTTGCTTCGTCCGAGCGCTCGTTTGACCCCAAGGTGACCCGACCAAGGCCTTTTATGCGAGTGGCCAAGTTTTCTCTGCTTTCGGAGAAGAAGAGGGAAAAAAAAGAAAAAAAAGACAACTTCGGCTATGACCATTAGATCACCCGAACACAATTCTTTGTTTCCGTGGATAGGGAACCTTTTCTGCGCGCCCTTATTCAGGAGGAAATTAAAAGAAAAAAAATGAACCAACCCGGATTTTTTTTAAAAACAAACGCCTCCCTAAACTGGGGTATCGATCAATAGCTGTGATAATGTTTTTCCCTTTGCGACCACGACGCCACGCCCCCCTTGGAATCCTTGACTTGACCATATAAAAAAAATCGTTTCGTAGGCTCATTCTTTGAACTTTCAGACCCCCTTGCTCCAAGGTTGCTTTCATCGGCTTTGGAACTCCTTTCCCAGGTTAGGATAAGAGATGAAGAAAAGAAAAAAGAGAACTAATAAAGGGTTTAAAAAAAGGTTGAAAACATAAAAGAAAATATCTTAATACCCTCAGACACCCTGCATCATGCTATCCCCAGGTACCGTAGCAGAGTCCACCAGGCCGACCGCCATGCCCTCTTGCTTCATGCCATCCTCGTCCTCGTCCTCCTCATCCTCCTCCTCATCGTCCTCAATCTCATCCGCCCCGTCCTTGAAGCCGCTCTCGACCTCCATCTTGCGCAGCCGCCGCCTCATGTCCTCGCGCCTTCCGCTCTGCCACCGCACCAACGAGGCAGCCGCGTGGACGCGGAAGCCAAAGCAGCGCGGGACGTAGCGCTCGGCCGACTTGACGGGCATTAGGGCCGGGTAGACCTGGAAGAGGATGTTGTGGAACGAGGTGCCAAAGTAGGCGCCGTCGATGCCGGCGTGCCGCGACGACTTGGGGTTGTATATGTCCTCGCACCGTGCGCAGTAGAGCTTGACCGGCTTGGAGCTGGGTATGTCGCACATGCCCATGGGCAGCAGCGGGTGCGAGCCGCAGTGCACGCGGGGGCACTTGCCAAAGTCACCCTTTTTGTATTTTTCGAGCTTTATTTGTTCCCCATCGCGGTTAGTTCAGAAAGCATTGCCACGGAGAATGTCTCCTTTATTATAGAGACAAGGCAAAGCAAAGGAAACAAATGATAAGGGACCGGATAGGGTACGATAAAGACGGCATCACGAGAAAATGAACCTCACCATTTTGCTCAACCCCCTCGTCGTGACAATATAGCGCGCGTGGACCAGCCCGTAAAGATGTCGTGCTGACTTCTCTATCGTCTCGCGCATGTCATCGTCGCAGTCGAGGTCGAAGACATCGGTGATGAGGTCGAGGGCATATTGATAGTAGGAGACCTCGGTGTTGAGGCCCGTGAGGTTGAACCGGTCCGTCAGGTAATCCTCATCGATCTCGCAAAAGTATTCGTTGCCCTTGGAGCCGATGAACTGCAGGTTGGGTGGGTTACAGGCAAGCGGTTAGTCAAATGTGACACAAAAGTTATATGTATGTATTGGTGGGCATCGTGTGTGTTATCAAAAGTTGCAACGCCGAAGCGGTCTTGCGCGCGCCGGGTCAACGTTTCCATCGTCAATGACGAGGCGGTGGCTAGGTCAGATTGCTGCCTTTGGGTCTGGCCAATACGGCTCTGCAGCGAAAGCCGGAGGCCCCGCGCCGACAAAGACGATGGATGACGTGGATCCGAATCACGCACAAGGACGGGACGGTACGGTACTCGAACGCGGTCGACGGGCGGTCGAGTCGCAGAGCGGGGGCGGGGAGGGTTCGAAAGTCAAAGTAGACGAGAGAAAAAATACAAGAAAACTTTGAGTCAACGTACCCAATCCCTCCAATAGCTAGTGTAATCACTATCCGACTCACTGCCAAAGTCTTCCATAGTGGCAGCGGACTTTTGGTGAGGTTGTGAACAGGGTGATGGTGACGACCAAAGGTAAAAAAAAAGACTTGAGGCGGAGTTGCTGATACTGAGAGAGTCGGACCCTTCAATCATGTACGGGCGGCGCTGTGGTGGTGGGGTTCCTGGTGAAGACATGAGCGATTCTAGGCCGTCCATTTCGCGCCTTGCAGTGGGTCTTGAGGAATTGCCCATGTGGGGCAGGTGCTCAATCCATGACCATGGCGCTGGCTTGCACTTGATACCAAATGAATGTGATTGTGCGCACACATACCTTGGGTACTACTGTAGATTGAATTGAGCCAATCTTGCTATGATAAAAGACAAAGTTTACATTTCTGTCGGTGTTGTACGATTACAATATTGCTAAAAACTGATATTTTATGGGTATCCGGTCCGTCCAGGGCTCCGTTCAAGATGAAAACAAATGATAACAAAACACGCTCATGATCTCACTTTGCTCGCTTGCATCGCGATAGTTTCCGCCTTTCCAGTGTCAAACCGCGTCGCTCCACGATATAAAACAGCCAGAGATGTATAATTCTCTTGCAAGATCCAGGAAATGATATTTTAGGGATGGGTATATGGATGGGTATCTCGACAGGCGAAAGTTCCAGATGAGATTGGACAAGCTTTTGTAAGATTGAGGGTACTAAAGATGATGCTGTTGGATACCTCTTTGCTTGACGGAACATATCAGTGCCACCTCTGAAATGCAGTTCCAAACTTAATAGGTGTCCACAGCCCGTCCTTTTACATGTGAGAAAAAAAAAGGCTTTTGAGCGTGTAGGCGCAATGACAACTTGTTTTGCGCGTATTGCACCCGTGATGAAGATCGTGATACGAATAAAGGATGTAGACAAAGGGCACCGCGCACCGCGCAAAATGAAGCCGACCGAACTCAAATAAGCTTGTGAGCTTGCGAAGTAGCATACAACACCAACTTAGAATTTCCATCTTGGCTTGGAATCCGTTGGCTTCTCCGTCTGGCTCTTGCGGAATGGCGCCCGCTGCGTCGAAGGTGTATTACGGCCTGAGACGCTGACACTCCTGGTCACTCCGTCCTTGAAAAGGCCCATACTTCCGCTGCTCTGCGGCAAAGCACTCGTCCGGCGCGGGTTTGATGTCGCCATAGAGCTGGCCGGACGCACAGGACTGGTTCCAAGAGGCGCATCGACCTTGGGCCGGCCCGGTGGTTGGAGAGACGACCTGCGGTTGCTCAAAGCGGAAGAAGATGAAGATGATTGGGCCGTCAAGCGTGGCTGGTTCACCCTCGATGCCGCAACAGCTTGCTGTGAGTACGGACCAGGGGAGGCCAGTCTCTCACGGAATGAGTATCGGCTATGGCTGCTGGGAGGCTTTGAAGGTGTTACGTCTGGCATAGGCGATGCAGAGCCTGCACGGCCGCTCAGAGGGCTGCGTAGCGGCATTTTACTGGCGCTGGAACGGGGAGATGGGGTGCTCTGTGGCTCGACCGCCAATGGCTTGAAGTTGTGACCGGTATCTACGCCGTTAACAGAAGAATTCCACCGGGGCCGGTTAGGAATGGGGTTGTTCGAGGGTCGGGTGGTGCTTGGTCGAGTCTTTGCCATGGGTGTCAATGAGTTGTCCCTGCCAAGACCCCCCGTAGTTGACAGTCTTGAGATCGGCTTTCGAGGCTGCTGCTGCGAGGGTGCAACGGCAGACATGCTCCTCCTGTTCGTTGGCATCGGGAGAGCACTGGCGTTGCCGGACGCTGACCTCCGTTTGTTCAAAATCTTCGAGGTCGGAGTCTCGAGGCCCAGACCCGACATTATCACTGATGAAGGCGGCGAGCTCTGGGGCGTTTCGTGCCCGCTTCCAAGTCCAGACATGTCGTTTGAGAGCATAGTCGATATCGAATCCCGAAGTGCCTGCCCTTTATCGTCCATGGTGAGTTCGTCCAAGCAAAGGTCCATCTCACGCATGCGGTCTCTCAGTTCGTCCCACTTAGTTTGGAGTTCTGTATGCAGTCGCACAATCTCCCCGTTGACTGTCAATCGATCCTTGATGCCGCGATCGATGATCGAGAGAACACGCTCGATTGCAGGGCTGTAATGTGTCCTCTTCGCCTCGTAGCTCTCGATCTTCTTGCCCATCAAGGCAGGGTTCGTCAAGTTCAGGCCAGCGTCCACACACTCCTTGATCTTGGAGACACTACGCTCAACCGACTCGTACATCTTTTGTGCTTGTCGAGCCGCACCGCGGAAGACGAGAATCCAACGGTCCTCGCCAAGCTCTTTGCGCAGATTCTCAGCATCCTTCTCGAGCTTCTTGTAGCTGTTGTCCAAGTCTTCTCTTCTCATTTCGAGCTCTTCGGCGGCGCTTGGGAATGTCTTTTCAGCCCTTGCCGCAAAGACAGAGAGTCGCATGGGGAGGAAATCCAGCGAGGCACGCAACGGCTGCATCCTCGCAAACAGAGCCAGTAGGCTCGAGTCATCCTGGGTCAGGCTTGGTACGCCAGGCGAACTAGGGCTGGCGGGGAACGCTGGCAGGCTAAAACGATGGCTCTTGGCAGCTTGTAGCCTTGTGGCTGCGGGAGGCGTCTCCTCGACTATCGTCTCCAAGTCCCCGATGTCGACATTATCTTGGTTGTTAGTGACGGCCAGCATGGACTTATGCCGCCGTTCCTCCATCTCGAAAACAAGCCTGCAAAGCTCGTCCATCTCGTTCTGGATATCTCCAAGCACCATATTCCATAGCTCCTCCCACTCCATAGCAATCTCAACCTGGCCTTTGACTGAATTCAAGGTGACATGGATGTTGGCCCACTCCTTAGTGATGGACTCCATCTGCATAACAGTTCTGGCAAGATCCTCGGGAGCAACTGAGCCAACGTCAGGCCGATTGTTTAGTGCCTCAATGGCAGATAGATAGACCTTGATCAGGCTTTCAAACCGACTTATGGCACTTTCCACCTCCTCCAGGCCTTCTCTGCCGCCCGCAGCCGACCACTCGACGTCATCGTCGCTGTCCAGGCCGCTGATAACCTCGGAAGCTTTCGAGATCCAGTTCCTAATCTGCTCGGCTGCACCGATCAGTGCTCTTGCAGCAGACTGTGCCGTTGATATGGCAGCAACCTTATCCGACAAAGAATTGGCATCAGGGAGCTGAAGGGACGTCAGTTGGGCTAGCTGGTTCGAAAATGAGGCGCGGGACAAGGTATATATCGACCCTGGCCGCTGCAGGCCTAACGGGTTGAAATGAATTTCTTGGCTGAAGTCGGTGGCGGGTGTAGTTACTGATGATAGGGGTGGTGAGTCTTTTGGAGGGGGAGGTGGCCTTTCGTCATCCGGTGTAGTAGGCGACATGATGGTGCTGTCCCTATCTAGGTGCTGTTGACGTGTCTCGGGCTGACACTTGGTCCCATTGCCGTTGTGGTGATCCGGCAGTCGGAACTTGTTCGTATCCATGGCCAGCTCAGGTACCGTGTCAATCTCGGGCAGCAGTGCAGGGCCCTCTGGGACCTCCGGGGCCACAGCTGCAGCCGGACTGGCAGCAACCTCAGCGTCCGAAGGCGAAACCAAGCTTGGGCTTCTTTTGCCGGACCTGAATTTCAGCCCCTTCAGACTGGCCTTGGACGGGATGCGAACGAGGGCGCCTTTCCAGGGTCTGCCGCGTCGTTCAACGATCGGTGCTTCGGACCCGGCCTGGTGACCTTGGTCAAGCTGGCGAAGCTGTTCTTCGTCGAGGCGGCCGATAGCTTCGGCCCGTAGTGCGGCTGCGGATTGGGTTTCTTTCTGGGGGTTACTGGAGCCGAAGCCGAGGGCTTTTAATCGCGCGGCCAAGCCCGGCGAGGGTCTTCGTGCAGTGATTCGTGCGGGTGAAACGGAAGTGTGTTGTGATGTTTGTGAAGAAGAATCGTCGAGTGCATCTGCATCAGTGCATGCAAGTGGTGGTTGTGGAATATCCAGCGGTTCGTGGACGATCACTGGGGCGGTGATGTTGTTTTGCAGGAAGGCAGCGGCATTAAGTGATTCGTGACTTTGAGTGGTTTTTTCGAGGTCGTTTACGTTGACGTCGTTGTGTTTATTATCGGGCTGGTGTTGTTGTTGTAGTTGCCTGGGATAAATTGTTGGCAAATGTCCAGGATGCTGGTTCGGGTACTCAGAGAAGCGGAGCTCAGCCAAGTCTGGTGGGAGATCAGCGAAGGATAGGCCATGATCTGATTCAAAAGGCGGCTGGTTAGCAACTCTTGATGTGGTGAGGCTACCAGCTGGCTCGGGCGCCTCTAAACTCTGAACGGCATTATCGTCCGACTTTGGCGGCTGTTGTTTTTGTTGTTGTTGTTGTTCTTGTGCATCGGGATCAGATGTGCCTCCGACGGAAGCTGTAACATAGGTTGCGCTCATTCATTTACCCTGCTGCCACTATGGAGCAGCAGCAGCTTCGTCGTGTGAGGTTGGAGCTCGATCTGATCCGATCCCAAAAGCTAATGCCAGCACACCCAGGCTTGGTCCGTGGGGTTCGAAGCGCTGGCCGGTCGGCCCAGAGTCTGACCGCCAGCGACCGCTGTTTCCTGCTGTTACTTGTGGCGCTGGCGTACCGTTACACGTGCAGGAAAACCAGTTGAGAAGTGACGAATTGCTGGACGCGCTCCACTTTGCTGCAGAAAAAGTCGGGGACTCAGCGAATGGAGTGCATGTACTGGTCCAAAAAAGAGGATTGTCTGCTTCGAAAGAGGAAAGCAGATAGGATAAATGTGAGTAATAGTCTGCTGAGTTGTCAAGTTGGCACTGCTTTTTGTATCCTTTTTTTTTCTCAAATAGGATGGTTAGCTCGTGGCGCTTTGCGCTGGCGCAGGACTGGACGAGGCTAGCAAAGTCAAGCCAGAAGAAAGTGAGTCGTTTGCGAAGGAAGCGCGCGAAAGTGTTTTTGAAAAAAAAAGAGAGGGTGACGTATGGTTAAGGTATGCGAGGCTGGCAAGACCTAAACTAGACCAAAAATAAACCGTAATAATAGTAGGTAGCTTGGATACCTAGGTAGGCATAAGGTAAATAAAGTAAACGAGGACAAAAGAGAAGGTAGACTAGACTGGCAGACTGTAGGCAAGGTAAAGTAGGTAAAGAAAACTAAGAAAGAATATTACTTTAAGTGAGAGAAATGACAACGGGGACGGACCTTCAGAAAATCGGCGTCTCAGAATTGCGGGAGAGCTTCAAGAAGTGCTTTCCTGGCAATGAATGCACTTTAATTGGAAGCTGCACGGTTGATTGATTGATTGACGGGTAGCCACAACTTGTTTGCTGGGTCTCGGAAAATAACCTCGAGTCCAATGTCCGTGTACTGGGCTTCTTCGGCCAAGCTCTACGAGGCAAGCAGAACGCGGTACTACGACGGGACGAGTCACAACATCGACATTGCACATCCATCACCTTGCACAAGCGGGCAGCACGACAGTATTACATTGATGATTGAATGATCTGTGTCTGCCCCGTTCTGGGTACTTGGTCGACTCGGCCAACCTGGTCCTCCCCTGGTTATATGTGTCGCGTTGCCAATCCAATGCTGGAGTAGGGCTCCGGATCCGAGAGAGCCTCCTAGTTCTAGAATAGTGTCTTGTCGCAAACCGTTCTGCGCCCAAGATGAAACGTAAACGACCAAGAATAGGAAGTCGCGTGTGTATGAACTCTGAAGTCGCGTCTCGGGCCCGGTTATGTGCCGATGTAAGGCAGTGCAGGGCGGACAGCAGCTATGTCGATTTGCATCTTTTGATTTGACCTTTCATAATGACCAAGGTAGGTAGGTGTACTGGAAACTGGCTTAGGTTTTATTTCACAGTAGATAGTCTAGACTTCCAAACATCTGAACCTCGAATCTCGTACTGTCATTCGATACGGACTTGATCTCGAGGAAACCCAAGCAGCTCATCAAACGATGGTGAAAAATTGTGGACCAAATCCAAAGGCGAGTTTAGCGAGGAATACTCAGCCGTTACCAGTGGTTTGTACGATCAAATCAACTTGATTGAGGCCGACTACCCACCCAGTCAAGACTCCAGTCAAGACTGCCAACCACGCCTACGTACCTTAGTCAGGTGACAATGAATGACACCTGTCCTACGGTAACCCCATATTCATACCCCTCCTCTCGGCGCAAGAGACCACTTTCCAGGTCTAGAGTCACATTCAGGGGTTCCAGGTTATATTATACGTGATTTAATCTCCATGGTCTCATGGTGTGTAGTGTAGTGTACTGTACAAGCCAAGTGTGCGCGAACGTTGGGATAGTATAAGTGATTAAAAAGTCTTTATAGAATACATGTAAAAGGCGTGTACGGGTATCCTAACTTTGCTACCTACGAATATAGTACCTGACGCATTTGACATATGCGTGTGTGCCTGCCCATTGACATTGTTGTGGCTGCTGCAAAATGCATAATGCAATGCTACGTCGATGTATGGCAGGACACGGACTCCCGCCACTATCTGCCACGAGAAATCAGGGCTAGCTCTAATCTAGAACTACTGTATACCTACTGTACGGTAGTCCCCCATTCCAGGCGTTCGGTTTCGCGACTGACCAATCAGGTGAGCCCGTTATCAGTATTTTGTTGGAAAACGGCACGACTACGTTGCCTAGGCGTTGCTACGAACTAAACCCCACGATGAAGTAGCTCAAACGCCTCAAATGTCGTTTCTGCATCCATGACAACAACGCTCGCATTTACTCCGTAAGTGCACCACCGTTGCATGTAGTCAATTAAATAGATGACTAGAGGCGCTCTTTTAGCGGACAGCCCTCAAAACGAAGGTGGCTGATTAATTGAATGAATGGCTGGCAGCCAGTCGACAAGAGGTTACAGCGGGCAGGCACCTAATTACAGTATGGAAGGAAAGGAATTCGAAATACCACTCCAAGGGAAATAAGATGAAGCCTCCACTAGACGCAGGAAATTCATGGGGGCCCCACCGACTCGCTCTAAGTGGCCAACCGGCTAGGGATGTTTCACGCGTTCCTTGCCAAAGCAAGGGTCCCACCAGTCAGTCGGCATTACGCGATATGTCAGGAAGGTACGAAGTACAGCAATTAATTAATTACACCTACTCCGTAGAAGCTACATTTTCCGACTTGACTGCAGCGCCGTCTCATTGTTCAGCCCAGTCAAGTCAGTCAGTCAGTTTTCTGCTCAATTTTGGCTTACATCGCTTTGGAAATCACAAGCTTTTTTGTACTAAATTTTGGTTTTTTTTCTGTTCTTTCTTGATTTTGAGTTAAATCTTTGGACTGAGGGGAAATTCTGATCGTCTTTTCTGCTTATTTACGCCACTCGCCGCCATGCAACCAAAACGGTTACTTTAACCTAGGCAACTTAGAATCAGAGAGAGTGTTTTGTTTATGGCTTGCTTCCTTGCTTGCTTCAAGGACGGCCCGTTACTGCTCTGCTGTCTGTACCTTGTCTGTATAACCAACCCACATACCTACATTACCTACCGTTTACCTTAATCTCGATTAAAGTGGACGCTGCAGACGGCACCAAGCGCCCATCGCCTCTCCATTGCTTTCTCTTGACAATCTTCAATCCCATACGACCTCAACATAGCACTTGGTCGGGCCGCCTACTACGTGGTACATACCAAGAATCTAGCCCCCCGTCTAGTCTAAAAGCACAGGCCGGCCCGCGCCGCCTGAACGATATCGGATCTGCTACCTACAGTTGTGCAGATCAAATCAAATCCAGTTCCATCCCAGGTTCACCTCCAGTTACCTAACCTCGCCCATTCTTTGCATACGGCTGGTTCGACCTGCCAGTTACTGTCGTCTCCATCACCAACCGGCCCGCCCGAAACCATGGCCACCGCTTCGCAGGATCAACCCCCAACCTTCCGGCGCGACTCGCCGTCACCCGAGATAGCCCCGACCCGAGCTATAGGGGCCTGTCCAGAACTATCCCGCTGCCTCTCGACTACCTCACTGGGCTCACAAGGGTCTGCCACCACTGACGGCTCCCGTCCTCGCGAGTCACTCGGGGCTGCCAGCGACACGTCTAACTTCTCTCGCCACTCTTCGGCAAGTTTTGCTTCTTCTTCTCGTCTCTCTGATGCGAGCGGGCTTGGTGTCGACACGGGCAGCCGCTATTCAACAATGAGCATGGACAGACCCGCCGGTCAGCGCTCTTCATCTCGTAGACGCGGCTACATGCGCCCTTGTGGAACTGATTTCGCCGCCAGCGCCCGCCAGCGAGAGAGCGTCCTCAGTCTGGGCAGCATTACACATCTTCAGTACTACTTTGCCAGGACTGGTCTTCTCGACGGCAAGGGTGGTAACCTAGGTCGGAGGAGGAATCAAAAGGCACAGACTCTGGACTTCTCCCAACTGGACAGCTCCGTATTCAAGAAGGCTGGCAGCGGGTCAGATGTCGATTCTTCATATGCCTCCATGGGCAGTAGCCCGGATCTGGGCGCACAACAAACTGGCCTTGTCGAATCCCCTATTCGGGAGGAGCACATGGGGGACGAAGCGTACTTTGACGATGATGTCTCTGATCCGGAGGACTACGATGGGGCCGAGCACGGAATGCTCCCGCCAACCACTAGCACGTATATCCACCGCGAGAAACCTGTGCCTAAACCGCCGTCCATGTCCGAGTTGCGCGCAGAGTTGACGAGCGCCCTCGGAACGGCCACCAAGGCACTTGTTGAGGCCAGAGAAGGCAAGGATGTCTCTAAAGCTGAGGATCCAGGAGACAAGGAGAACAGCACACCCTCCAAGAAGGCGCCAGGGTGGTTCGAGGTCCAGGGCGTGCACATCCTCGACGTCATGACGCTCGCCATTCGAGCAGCCAAGGTCTACTACACGAGCCACGAGCACCCACACAAACTCGATGCCATCAAGTCGGAAAAGGCTGTGCGCGCAGAGCTTCTTTCCGTCATGGACGCACTGAAGCGCATGGCCTCGCGCAACTTCGCCGGAGGCATACGTGAAGACGAGTTTGCCACTATGGATGGCTGGGTCGCCGGTTTGAAAGATATGCTGAGGCGTGAGGACGAAATGGTCGCTGCCGAGCGGAAAGAGGTTGCAAGCTGGACCTGGCTCAAGGACGCCGATTGGTCCGATAGCTTGGAGAAGCGCGTCGAGCGCGAGTATTCATTTATCAAGTCACTGCTGGCTGGGAACGGCTCATTTCCTGGTCAGGGCACTGGCACGACCACACCGACCCAGATGACGTCGCCAACCACAACCTCGTTCCCTGGCGCCACCTCATCATCGACAGCACAATCGCTCCCGGCAACGACCGCCACAACGGACGAAGATACTTTACCGGAATGGAAGCCCATAGACCGCGAAACCTTGCTCGATAGTCAAACTGTGCCAACGCCTTTTTTGCGCGCCATGCAGAACGGCAAGTTCTTGGTCCGGCTGCACAACGGAGCCGTGCATAAGTCGCAGCGACGCTTCGGTGCCATTGGTTCGTATCACCAAGATACGGCCAAGCCATATCGTTCCGCCGACAACATTCGCTACTGGGTCAAGGCCGCCGAGCTACGCTGGGAGGTTCACCTCAAAGGCGTCGATCCCCTGGCTCTTGTTTACGACAACGCCGGCCCTCAGGTTTGGGTGGCATTTGAGGACGCCATATTAGACTGGTGTCGCAAAGTCAGAGAGGAGATCACTGCCGAGCTTTTTGCTGCCCGACTGGTCTGATTTCAGTTTCCTCTCTGCCTCTCTGACCTTTTACGGAGCTGCGGGCTTTTCAGCCTTATGTTCACCCACGAATCCCACGAAAATACCCCTGTATGAAGTTAGGGCGGGAGTGTCTTTAAGCTCCCGCGTTGTTGTTCCTCTTCTATTCTTATCCCCACTTTTAGGCCAAGAAGCCATTTTTCTTCACACACGGACATGTGTCAATGCCGGCTAGAACTCTTCAACGAGACGTTCTTCGTCTACTACGGTCTGCCTTTAGTGCATTTTATTTTTCTCCAACGACCATCTCGTCGCCCATTTTTGTTTTCATGGACATCTTTCTCTTTTGTCATGTCACATATACCCCCCAAGCATTGCTTCGATAGGGCGTCTTTATTTTTCTTCGTCCAACTCCCCCCTTACATGGACATTCTGCTTTCTCGGAGTCTTCGATACAGCACTTCTCCAACACTGATAACCCATCAGTACTTTGTGTACTTTCTTCTTCTTTAAAAAACAATAAGAGTTGGGGGATTCTCGACCTTTTGCCTCCGAAAATGTGTGTTGACTAGATTTGGTTAATAACAAAGGTTTTCATTCATACTGTAATCTCGATCCCTGCATGTGGCTGACACGGCAAGTATTTGAATGCTGATGCCCAGCTGTCAAAATAGACATTCCCGCACCCATGCATTTCTTTTGCCTTTTGCCTTTGCGGCAGCGACCGTCATTTGCTCAATGGGAAATGGAAATGGAAATAACGGGAGTCGGCCGAATAAGCTCAGGGGGAGGCATTATGGACCAAAACAACCATACGTGAGGAAAAACAAAGCACAGCCCCAATTGGCATTTCTTGTCACGTTGATGGGTGCTGCGGAATAGCGTTCGCAGCCTGATTTCATGGAGGCTGTTCGAGGGGGGCTGTGGTAATGATTACTGCGTTACTGTGCCTTTGCCCTCCCCTGCAGTCAAACACCAAACAGCGTTTGCTGTTTAATAGTCCGTTCAATCCTTTTAAGAAGAAAGAATTGAGAAACTACCTACGCAGAGTCCGGAGTCAAATGTAAGTAATCGTCAATGGCTTGCTTGTTTGTTTCTTTTTCAACTCCTCGCATCGGACATAGGTTTGAAAAAGAAGGTGGACAAAAGAAGAAAAGGCCAATCAGAAGGAATCATGTTTCCTCAAAGGGACACCAGTCCGATTTCGATACTGTTCGTTTGGATTTCGGCCGCCTTCAATCTAGCGCAGTGCCAGCAAAGTCGTGGCACCCCTTCCAACCCTTCCAACCCATTCAACTGCAGTGAATGCTCAGGTAGGTAGGCACTATCTCTATCGAACCACTTTGGGTACATGTATGTCTGTCGGAGGGAGTAACATGTTGACCATTTCGGACTTCCGGAGCTTGAAGCGGTTGTTTCAAACAAGAAACTATACATCTTGGATCCCAATCTCGGTGAGTGAGAAAGCGCCACTTGGGGTCCCCAAGACAACAGACAACTCGGCGCCGAAAAAAAAAAGAAATCCCTCGATTAACAAAGGCTCTCTCATAAAAACTCCCCTAGGCACAAACGCAACCCTCGCACTCTCCCTGGACAAGAAATGGAAGAACGACAACATCATCCTAGATACCCTGAACAGGGGCGGCCTGCTCCCGAGGGACGGCGTCGATACGAACGCCAGGGGGGCAGCCCTGTGGGCCTCTGAGGGGACGCCAGGCGACGCGCAGTCGTACAAGATCTTCAACTGGGGAGGCCAGGCCCGGTACAGGGACGACGACGCGAGGCACCCCGCCCCGCCGCCGCTGATACGCCTCACGCCGAGCCGCGTCGGCACCATCCCCGCCACGACCGAGGGCGGCTGGGCCGTGGTCGCGACGCCCCTCAACGGCCCCGAGGGGATCCTGCGGACCAACAAGGGCGCTTGGACGACCTGCAACGGCGTGGGATACCTCCTCGGCGGCGTGAAGCCGTACGGCATGGGTGACGATGCCATCCCGGGCCTGGTGACGCTGGACCTGGAGCGCACTCGCTTCCTGAACCGGACCGGACCGGACTTTGGTTCCGGCCGCCAGCCCTCTCTCCCCGGGACCTATCGAAACGGTGCCGCGGTGTGCCTGCCGAGGCTCGGGACCGACGGGAGAGGGATCGTGGTCTTCCTCGGGGGCGAGTACGCGCGCGCCATCCGCACCTGGGGCCCCGTGCAGATGGACAGGGTGTACATGTACGACATCGCCACCGAGAGGTTCTACATGCAGCGGACGACGGGCGGGGGCGTCGATGGCACGCCAAAGGTCCGCAGCGGTCTCTGCGCGGTGGCCGCAGGGTCGGGTTCCGGAGGGAAGTACGAGGTGGTGGTGTTTGGCGGCTCCGAGAGGTCCGGGGTCCCATCCGACGTGCACGTTCTCACCATCCCGGGCTTCCGCTGGTTCAAGGTGCCCAACACCGACAGGGATAACAAGCCCAGGGAGTATCACCAGTGCGCAGTCGTGGGCGATGGCAAGCGGCAGATGCTCTCGCTCGGCGGGAGCGTCCAGGGGCCCGACCCATGGCCCAACGCCATCAAGGTACTGGATATGACAGAACTGAAATGGGAGGACGAGTTTGATCCCGAGTTGGCAGAGTACCAGGCGCCTTCCATGGTGACAGACTGGTATTCCAACGGGTAAGCTTTTCCTGCTTGTAACCCCCTCCCCCCTCAGAACACCTTTTTCATATTTCCAAGTTTACACAGGCTGACGAAAACCGCCGTGATTGAATGTACAGCGGCTTGCAAAATGTATCATGGGAGAACGAAGACACCAGGAAACTCTTTGCTCAAGCCATGGTCGAGGACAACACCACGTCAACCACCAGACCACCAGCAGAGATACCCGCATCACGACAGGCAACCCCTCAGGCATCTGTAGCCATGATTGCTGGCGGTGTTGCAGGAGGCGTGGTTCTACTGGTCCTTCTGGCCATACTGAGTCTATTGATCTTTCGCCGCCGCCGCCGCCCTGTGGAGCAGGAGCCGAAAGATTCAACCAGGAGGAGCAGTGCCAGCGACTTGCACGACAAGGCCATGCTGGATTCGGCTCAAATCCACGAGATGTCCGACAGGCCGACGGAGCACGAGCTGCAGTATGAGGGGTCTGCTGTCCATGAAATGCTCTCTGAAAGACGTCCAGGAGAAATCCCTGGATTAGACGTACCAATAGAGCTTTCGGATCGTGAGCCAGCGGCCCAAGAAATGCCCGCGAGTCCAGTTAAAGAAAAAGCAATTGCGACTAGATAGCACGGGAGATAGTTGACACAATATGGAAGTGTCCTGAGAAAATACTTTGAACAAAGCAAACCTATGGTTGAAAGCCGACCCAACCTAATATTTCTCATCCTCTGACCACCAGTTTGACTCAATCAAGTGATAATTCTCTTGCACAAAGTCCTCCGACGGCCTGTTCTCCTCCTGCCCAGCCTCGCTTGCTGTGCCGTCATCATGTCCCTTCGGCATCCCAGAGTAGTACCGATCCCATTGAAAGCTCTCGCCGAGCCTCCTTGCGACATCGTTGGCCTCGTTCAGGCTCACGAGCCGCCGTTTACCATTCGAGTACGCGAGGCACATCTCATAAATATCCTCTTTACGCTCCCGATCCTCAGCTGCCCACTGACCCTGGTACTGGCACCACTGGTCGTCTGATATGTGGCTGCTCATGAAATTCGGATCTAGCATGCGTCGCTGCTTGAACTTGACCTGTTGCTCCGGAAGGAAGAACGATGGGCGCAGTTTGAGCAGGGTATCGAACCTGGGAACCCGGTCGCCGATGGAGTAACGACCATCATTCCCACTGTTGCGCGTGCCAATGCGCGTTCCGATAAAGATATCGTGCGCCAACTCGGCAGGCGTCCGTCCCACTGCGTTCTCGCGAAATAGCAGGTTGGCATCCATTTCAAGAATCAGCTTGATGCTCTCCAAAGGAGCTTGTCTTGCGATTAGCATGTGCAGAGGCGTGTCACCAGTGCCGTCCAGCATGGCGAGCTCCTCACCACCCGAGTACTCAAGCAGCAACTTCAGAACCGCAACCAGATCCTCTGGCTTTTCGTACTGCGACGAATTTCCCCTCCAATCCCGTGCAGTAGTAGCCCTCACTACCCACTGGTGAAGGGGAGTTCGTCCCTCAGCCGACAAGCTACTTCGCTCCTTGAACATGGCTTTGCGGAGGTCAGGCTCAAAGAGTTGAAGCATTGGGCGGAGCTGGTAAGCCTTGGGACATCCCTTCAAGACAGCATGCAGTATGTTCTCCCAGCGTGGCCCTTTGACTGCCTGGTCAGAGTGGGAAGCTAGGAGCTCCACAATGTCAGTCCTGCCGTGAAGACAAGCTAGGTAAAAAGGGGTGTAGCCGTCTCGAGATTTGGTGGTCATTGATGCAGGGTAAGCCTTCATCAAGTATTGGACGAGTCTTTTCGTCTTTTCGCCCTTGGGGCCGCCGATGATGGCAGCGTGCATAACAAGATCATTCTGGTTGCCCAGCCATTTGGTGATGGCTCTCTCCACCCCGCCAGCCGTAGAACCTAGATGCTTGAGCCGGGGGTCCCCGCGGGCACCCTTACTGTTAGCAAACTCGAGGTAGTGCCGCAGGGGTGTGTCGCTCAAGAACCATTCAACAGACTCAATCGAGCCGCAGGAGGCCGCGGTGAGCAGTGGTGGAGTGTTGGATTCTCGGGCCTTTGTCATGACATCCCTCCCCGCCGTTGCCCAATCCTTCCTCTTCTTTCCGTACACGGTGAGGCCTTGGTAACTCTTGGGCTTTTCGATCATCTTAGCGCCACTTCGCTTAACCAAGTCCTCCAGTGGCAGACCTGCGCCGGTAGTTTTGATAATCTCAGCCATTAACTCAGTGCGTCCCTTCCTGATTGTCCAGTTCAAGGTTTGTCCCGGACAAGAAAAGAAGCGGGTGGTTTCAGTTTCAGAGTCGAGTCGCTGTCCAGACAGCTGTGTCGCCACATCGAGGAGGAAGGAGAGACCATTCAGGTCATTCTTTGCAATCACATAAAAAAGCAGTGAGATATTTCTCTCCTCCTTGCCCTCCTCGTTTACAATAGTGAAGGGGCTGGATGCTTGGATAAGCATATCCAAAGGCTTGGTCCGACTCTTGACCTGCATGGAGATCTCCCCAATGTTGTCGATTGTGAACTTGTCGTCAACGATGAGCTTATAAATCCGAGGCTCGTCCGTCTCATCATCTAATAACTCGGAGTCTTCCGAGTCATAACCAGGATCCCTCATGATGAACTTTGTGGTTGTAGCCTCCTCAGGCGCATATTGAGCCTGGGCGATCTCAAGAATGGCCTTGGCGATCTGCAAGTGGCCACGCAGAAAAGCGAGGCTAAAAACATTGGCATGGTTTTTATCCTTGACTGATATGATCAATGGCGCTTCGCGTTGGTCGTCATCCCAGGCCCCAAGGGTCAAGCGCTTTATAGTTTCCAGGTCCCCATCCCAGGCTGCCTCGAATAGTTGGACATAGGCCGCCTCTCGCGCTGGGGTCATATCCTTGACAGGGTAGAAGCCGTGATTGAACTCGTATGGAACGTCGCGGTTATAATTCGCACTTTTCCAAGTGTTGAAATTTTGTCTCGTGCCGGCAGGGATATCCGGGTGGAGCTCAGAAAAGGTCTTTCCACCTTTCTCGACGATGGTAGCCTCGACTTGCTCGAATGCGTGTACAAGATTCAGAATGGCTGCCTTCTTCTCTCCGAGGCCTCCGAAAGAATCAAGCTGGCGAAGCTGATCCTTGTAGATCTTGACACGCTCAGCGTGCTGTTGGCGGGCAGCCTCGACGTCGTTTGTCACAACAAGATGCTTCCAGGACCCGGGGTTGGCTCCCTCGAGAGCTTTATCATCACACTTGAATGGCAATGGTTCAGGGATGATGAGCTCCTCACCCTTGTACAGGCGAAGCGTTTCAAGCTGCTGGCGCAGAATATCCAGGAGGGTCTGCCCCGAATTATATCCGCGGTGGTAAGAAGTAGGATCAAGTAGATCCTGACTTTGCGCGCTGATGGTGTTCACGTCGGCCCCATGGTTGACCAACTCCTTTATAATAAGCGGATGTCCCTGCAGGGCTGCAAGAATGACTGGCTGCTCTGTAGACCGCCTAAAGGACTTTTCACTTTCAGAGGTGCTAACAAGATTATAGTCTGGAGATTGCTTTGCGCCCTTGAGCCACGTCTCAAAATCAATTTGAGCGGCAGCTCCAGCTTCGAGCAGCTGCACGACGAGTCCTGTATCACCGTTCTTGATCGCCGACGGCAGGGGCCCGACCGGTTTGCCGTAGCGAGATACCGCTACGTGGTTGATAGAGTTGTTGACGCCAATGCGATCAAGTTTCTTCAAAAGTTCAATAAGTTCTGTAGCGCCCGCCTCTGCATAGTGGTGGAAGCAGGTGATACCATTCCTATCGGCCTGCGCAGATGTAGCCCCTAAACTGAGCAGAGTCTTGACCATGTTTTTCGCTTTATCGCCGGGAAGCTTGAGCGCCATGACAAGTGTGAGGAGCGCGGCTGTAGGCTTGTTGTCGTAGCCGAAGTACTTGACTGGTGCTAGCACGTCTGCTCCGTACTGCCGGCATAGCAGCTTTACGACCTCATCATTACCCGAGACGATGGCAAGGTGAAGAGCAGAGCAAGGCGTATCCCATGCGATAACATTGACGTCGTAGATATCGGGATCGTCCTTCTCCTCAGGGATCAAGTCTTGATTGTCCGAGTCCCCACCTTTGCGCTTGATCTTCACAAAGGACCCGGTGGCCATGCTCTGCGCTTCATCATCATCGTCCGAACCTTCGTCGCTTAATAGATCTGCCATCTCGGTGTCACTGTCTTCAGCTTCCTCTCCACCTTCGTCCTCCGGTTCTGGTTGTTGTTTTGTCTGTTCGGATAAAGCCGGCGCAGTTGACTTGCGGCGAAGATCACGCTTCACCTCTTCCTCGGCCTCATTCTCGTTGCTCTTGTCCATAAGCATCTTCACTATCTCCACATCGCCCCTGACAGCTGCGAGGTGTAGCGCTGTGCGACCGTCAGCAAGTCTTGCAATCAGACGAGCTCCAGCCTTGATCAACAAGGCAACAATCTCGGGCGTGGAGCTCGTGACGGCCAGATGGAGAGGCGTGCGGCCGGTGTAATCTCTCTGGTTGACATCAGCACCTTCTTGCGCAAGCCAATCTTCGACATGCTCGGCATCCAAGTCCACAATGGCCTGGCATAGACGGGCAGTGTTCCCGACATAGGCCATCTCTGTCCAGTCATCATCACTAAGAGGGTTGAAGGAGCCAATCTGCTGTCTTCCGGGGTCATCTTTGATGAACGAGATACGGCCGGAGACATAAACTTTGCTCTCTTCTTCATGTAAGGCGAGCTCCTCATCTGTGTGTGGAGTCGGGCAGAAGCCACAGCAATCCTCAATGATATCAGTGACCCGTCCAAAAAAAGCAGGATGCCGATGAAGATAAACTTCGCGGTCTTTGGGTTGATTCCATTCTGCGTTGAGGACTAGAGAGTAGAAGCTGTCAGAGTCTGATAATCGCTGGATGGAGAATGATGCTTTGCCTGGCGATACACTTACGTAGGTCCCTGGTGTAGCACAGCTTTTCGATCTTTTTTGCTTGGAATTTGACACCATATGGGATGGTGAATGTGTGGTAGTTAGACACTTCCTCCTCATTGACCCAGTCGGCAACCTCGTCCTCGTGACGATCCTTGATGTTACCCCTGAGACCACCAGACCAGAAGTCGCGATCGATTGGCGGCCTCCCCCTTTCCTCGCGGCGCTTGGCGAGGTAATCATCCCTTGCAGATGAGGTTGGCAGACGTTCGAGGACCAAAAGTCTGGCCAGGCCAAGGGTTCGTCGGAAGTTGCGCTCGAAAATGGTTGGATCAACTCGAGACCTATCGAGATCTGACCAGTACACCTCGAAATTGCGATGGCTATACTTTGAGAGGCGATTCTCGTAGGATGGGCTGCGACGGGATAAGTCGACATGATTGATCTGGGTCATGTACGACTGCAGTGCCCTCGGCGTGCAGTAGACTTGTTTGCCATCATACGCTGCTCCGGAGCTATCAATGTCAAATCCAGTAAGGATTTCAGACATGCACTTGTAGATACGGAGGACAATCTGGATGTGACGGGTCGGGTATTGGCTGCATATAGTTATGGCATGCTTGGTCCTGACTGTGGTGCATTCGGTGAGAAGAGAGTCTTTAACGCTGGCTTCGATTTCCTTGATCTTCTCAATGGCTTCCTCCTCGGTTAGTCCATAGAGGAAAAGGTCCACGTCAGATGCAGGACATAGCTTCTCATGGTAGTACTCCCTGAGTGTTCGTTTTGATTTGTTGAACTCGTGGGGCACAGGCAAGAGACAATTGACGACTGCAGAGCCAGCAACAACTACATTATCCCAGTTGAGGTCAAGAAGAGACGTCTCAGAGAAGACAGCAAAGTTATTCTGGAATTGCTTGATGGAATCAACCACTGCAGGTGAACCGTTGCACTGGCGCTTGTCATCAGGCAGAGCCATGATGTATTTGCTCCTCTCTTCTGCAGACTCAAGCTTCAAGTTGCGTGCCCGGATCTTGACCTGTGGCATGTTCGGGGCGAAAAGGGGCAGAACGTTGATATAAGAATCCTTGAGTGCTTCATTGTCGGGCTCCTGGGCATAAAGTGCCCTCAGCTCACTCTCAAAGACACGGTATGGTTTGAACAGATCTACCACCCGGGTTGTATTGTGTTTTTCGAGGTAGGCTGGGAGCTCCGCAGGTGGAACTGGAGTCGCAGGCAACTTGGTAGAAGACATAGTGATGATCCCGTAAGGGGCGACTAAAGCACCAAAGTTGGGAGATAAGTTGGGACGCAGTTAAAAGATGAAACTGTAGGTGCGAGTAGATGGGTGTAAGATAGGTAAGGTATGATCAATTGAAAATGGAATCGCTTCTAGCTGACGGAGATGGCGCTGCTAACAAAAGAGTACAACAAACAAGTGCTGTTGGATTCTTCAAGATCCCGTGTCTCTAAATTGAGGAGGTAGATAGGTAATTGAGAAGGGATCCGAAGACAGTTGCGTTAGGTGCTCTGCCTGAGAAAATGCTCGAGGAGTGGCAGGGAGAACTCGTCGATTATTTAAATACCCGAGGTGGTTCATGCAAACAAAGTGCTGAGCTGAACGAGAATCTGCCCTCAATAGGCCTAACGCAAGAACGTGAAGCCTACCTTAGCTACCTTACCCACCTGGTACCTAGCAAGGGAGTGGAGGCAAGGACGAGATTCAGGGTCTTGTACATGTTACGCATCGAAGACGTTCGTGACGAAAGTGACTACCATACCTTGGCTCAGGCTTTAGGTAGGGCAGCAAATCAGCACCCTGACCGCTAGTACAACGCCGTGCCTGCAAACGCGGACGGTGCAAATAGGTACCTCTCGTTCGCGCCGAGCTGAGAGCAACGGGCCACAGTGCTGCCTAGAACTGTGGGGTCTCTTGACGCGAACCTTTCGCGAAAGTGCGTGACTTCCGTCAGGTCCAGGCAGTACGACCAGGAAAAACTTGCAGCAACGAAGAGAATAGGTCCCATGATGATTGGGGTGGCATGGCTGCCTAGAAGTCCCATTGACTGTTGGGTTGCCGTCTTGTCTGAAGAGGCAGTTACAAGAGAGAAGCCAGGAAGCCCATGCAATTGAATTGCACGAATGGGCCCACTTTGCTGTCTACCTCCGTACCTTCCTTGACTGTTGGGAAAGAGCTGTCAACTGCAATTATGCTAGCAAATGTTTTAATAAGTGAAAAATAAAACAGAGTGGGAATAAGAAATCACAGCAGTAGAGAGGTCATGGTTCAAAATTGTAGGATGTCGTGAATGGCAAGTGGCAGGCAAAAAAAAGGGGGGGGGGGGGGGGGAAGCAATCTCAGGTGTACAGGGCGGACATATATATGTTAGGATAGATGCCGAAGAGGTGCCGATTCCCCAACCAAGGATCAGAGCGTACAACGACGTCAATACTAACCCTTAACTGTGTCACCCATATACCTGGATTTCAATGCCAAGTCCGAATGTGTAAGCTCTTGACAAACAGCTATTCGAGCTGCTGCATTCTATTTCATCTGTAGCAGACTAGTTCTTCACTGTCATGTCACAGCCCGAACAAAGACAACAGCGCCAATGCTATCCGGTGGCCGGTAGCCGAGTCCCATCAACGCCAATCCCAATGTCGAAAACAAAACAAAAAGATACCCAAACATGTAGGCCACCTGGCCATATTTACACACTCTTCAGGGGCACCGCTTGGCCGTCCACTCTAGTGTCGAGAGTCCATCCCTTATAGCGCAATCGCTCCCCTTCGGCTCTCGCGAACGTGCATGAGGCCCTGCAAGCCACAGAATACCAGGAAACCCTGCAACAAAAGTCAGTAATGTGTTCAAACATTGTAGGGTAGGCCGAGGTGAGAAGCACGAGTGTGGTCCAGAAGACCAATAAACGGTCGCTTTTCCATCCTAATGCCAAGCTGGTTGGGTCGGGGGCAACTAACGCAGTAGATGATAACAGCGACAAAGATTGTGCCCGCAACCTCGGGACCGTTTTCAGGATCATCTTTGCCTCCGACCATCTCATGGTGGTTGTTCTTGAACAATATGCCGAGGACCGAGAGGATGACGATTGCGAAGACGGAGATGACGACGCTGAAGCATGGGGGATTTTGTTAACATTGGCACAAGCCAGCGCAAGTTGTAGTGCACAGTCGATCGAGCCGACAAAGGCGACATAATAGGGTGTCAAGGAAAAAAAGGCGACTGACCAAGACCATGCTTGCATGGCACTGACGAGAGGCTTCATCTTGACGGATAGTTGTCGGTGATGCTCGGGATCACCAATAAAGCTGGACAGTAGCCTACTGGGGGGCGGATTGACCTCAGCAAGAGCTTGCTGACATGCGGATTCAATGGTGAGCAGCAGCTCGATCGATGCGCTTCGGATGTTGTTGACAGACGTGGTATGCCGAGATTCGTCTTCGTACCTAAGCTAGGTAAGGTAGGTTATGCTAGGTGCTAACCCGTCGGCTTGATGATGCAGTTGCGATGGAATGCTTGCAAAAGCTTGGACCCACAGGTCCAACGGCCAATGATGGTTGATGAAATCTTCGCCTGGATTTTGAGGCATTCAAGCAAGGCGAAGAACCTAAGGCACGTGCATTCCTGCTGGGAAAGCCATTCAAGGTATGGACGTGAACGTGAACACGCTGCTAATTCCAAAAAGTAGCGCCAATTCAACCGACCTACGTACTTCGTACCTTACGATTCAATTGACATGACTTCAGATCAAAACACTGTCAGTTCAATCTGAGGATTTCGCTCCCTTCGCTTGGTGGTGCTGGCTTTGATCTTTGTGCCGATAAAATCGACAACTAAATAATACACACGGCTACTTTGATCATACTACATCCCTCTTGCTTGACCAGAGAGTGCTTCAACTTTCAATTCCCATTCCAACATCAATCGTTGATGTACAGCTGTCCAACAAACGAAAACATTGACTAGTCACCTTGGTTGAAACCGATGGCACTTACACCATCTATCATCTTCACTTGACCTTGAGAGCATAGCCTAACCTACTTGGCTACCACACAAGTACTCGAGGACCAAAGGACAAATAACTTTGGCTCGCACCGCTGTACCGCCACTGGAAGCAAAGGCTCCGGACCAACTGTTTACTTAAGCCATTAGACGGTGTTGACGGCAAGGCATTTGCCTGCCTCACCATTTGCCGACCTTTTGACTCCCATACATCGTGTCAGCCATGCTCAGGGTGCGTACGGTCAAGAGACCCCATCTGCCACGCAAATGATGAGGGTTGTCTGTTCCGTCGACGGCGAGGGCCACGCCGGCTGGCTCTCCTGAAACAAACAAGAACAAGTCACTGACAATTCCCGACGACATCTATTCACAGGCGTTCGATCCACACGCCGAGGATAAACTCCATCTTCGGCTGCATCGGGCACGGTCCGTTGTCCTTACCTCCGAAGAGTAAGTCTCCGCACGCAGGCACACCGCATTACTCCGGTTCTTTTTGGCCCCATAGCCGTTTTCGTCTTTGCGGCGCATCGATCTCCCCCTTCATTTTCCAAGCTGGAACAAGGTCCGGGTATTTTTTTATATTTTTTATCAAAAATATTGTCCAGTCTGCACTCAACTACACCTAGCAGCAACCCTCGTCTACCCAAACAACGCTCCCACAGTTCACTCCCTTTTAGTCTTGCATGTTTCCTGCATAGCTAATACCCTCACTTGCATGTCTGCATTTACCCATCCCCTCACTTCGAACCCCTATCCTAGTCGGGCCTTCAGCTGCCTACATACACGCCCCTTTTCTTTCTTGTAACAAGTATCTTAATCGTCGCCAGCAACCACATGATACTCTCAAATCAAAACTTTCAACTCCCAATCATCGGCTTCCTTTGAAAAAGGCCGTGCATGCAAGCAAGCCTGCCCACGCGGCAAGAAAGGATCAAACGGCCTGTTTACTACCCCAGCTCTAATCCTCCCCACGTTAATGCACTTTCTCCCCGCCTCTCTGTTGCATGTAGTGTCAGAGCACAGCAGGTGTGATGCCGTGTTTAGTCAATGTTCAAAAACGGCATGCCATACATACCTTTTGGATTCAAGCGGGCACAAGCAAGATCCGATCGACACAATTCAATCTATACCATTGTGACCACACGCCGCAAGGTACCTATTGAATCGAGATATTTTGGTCTTTGGCAGGGGATTTGCGGCAAGGGGATGCGAGCCGACTGACCCTGTCAACAAAGCCCTTTGTGAAGCCCAGTTGAACTACCAACACCTAATTATAAGACCCGCCCGCTCACAAACAAGAACACCTAAATTATACCTTCCCACCAGCTCCAAACCTTCCCGAATTACCGAACTTTCCTGCTCTCCTGTACGCACAGACAGACACGGGAAAGGGTAGCAGGGGTGCATGTCCAACGGTTCGCTTGCTTGCTTGCTGATGCCTAGTCTTATGCTCACTTACCACCCAGGAGCACAAGTGTACTCAGACTACCTACCCAATCAGATTCCCTGTCATGATACAGTAAATCATCTATCAGCCATCAAAATTTACCATAATCGTGTGGGGAACGCAATTCCAGTGAAATGCTATTTTTGCACCTCCATCATACTCCCTGTCACGGTCGTCTTGGTCCATTTGCAGCTGCTGTTCTTTTGCCATATTCATACATCTGAACTGTGAAAATGATACAAATGACGACGTCAAAAATAAAACCAGGCTAGTCGAGGTCCGTGCAGCTCAGAGGACATACGAGGGGGCCTACATGCGGACCGCTTTATCGCAGTTCAGCTTCGCCCTCATTATCCTCAAGATCTTCACATCCGAGTTCTACCCAATCGGGGCCCTCTTTGCCGTTTACGGTTTCTGCGTCTTGTTGGTCGCTGTATATCGGCGTCATGAGGGCAATCGCCAATTCTTCAACGAGGAAGTCTCAGAGAGTGACACATCCCCTGCTCGCCATGGCGTTGGGGGCCGAGGTGACCATGAAAGACAACCATTGACCAAGAGGAAGTTTCGCACCAGTGGAAACAGCGTTGCTCTACTCGCCGCCTTGAGCCTTGGGGCATACATTACTTTGATGTGGCTAATTTGGAATATGGAGGCTTGAGATTTGGGAGATGATAAGAAGGCCCTTTGCTCTATTCACAGCCTCTTTGCAAGTCAGGCCTCGTTGTCAAACTTGCAGAACCTTTGGTCTTCGGTACATGATGCCATTTCATATATTATTGTTGAAGGCTGTTTGCTCTCAGAGCCTATTCAAGTTGTACAACAAATACATAATACATGAAGGAATGAATATATTGCCGTCCAACCACCACCAACTGATGAGCTCTCGGCCGATTGAGCCGAGGCTCTGCTGGGTTCTTATCCTTGGCGCTCCATCCCTTTCTCAACCCCCCCTCCCCACACACACACACACACACACAAAAAAAAAACAATATTTGACAACATGATAGACACCTTTATGAGTGGGCGAGGAATCAAAGTGAATCAAGCAAATGCGTATTGATACGAAACACAAGCCCGTCTACCCAGCATAGACTTTTACACTTGTACAGTGCGCCTGACGATGGTTCGGAGACTGGCAGTGTGGCCAAAATCCCTGTGGTTTGTGTCAGAGCTACTAAGAGACGGAAGCAACAAGGAGGAGAACAAAGTAAAGATAATAGTAGCGAAGAAAACTAGAAAGAATAATCCCCAAAGAAAAAAGCAAGGCAGAAATTCGTTTGTAACATTGATGGGTGACGAATAAAATCGAAAAGAAGAAAAGAAGTCAACAAAGATAAACATCACCTCGTATACTCTTCTCTTCCCACCCCTTTTCTATCATCCGTTATCATGTCTGTGCAGTTGTGAACAAAAAGCATTTGCACTTTTGTGATGAGTTTTTGTTCCCCTTTTGTTTTGTTTTCGGTCCATAACCCCCTTTTTTGTTAGCCAGTTAGCATCCCCTACCAACCAAGGCCGCAATTCCAAAGTCGTGAAAGAAGCAAAGAAAGCAAATCTTGAAAAAAAGTAAGTCAAAAACTAAAAATGAATAAGTGGAAAAGTTGTATATGGAAAGAAAGATAGAATAAAACAATGCTGAAAAAAAGCACCAAACCAAAACCAAACAAGCAGAGGGGAATTAGGGTGTTGTAAGCCGTGTGTGTGTATGTAGGTATGTATTGCCCATGCCGTCCCGTCCGCCCTCCGGGGCCATGCCTTTTTCTCACCCGCTCAGCTTTCGGGGCTTTTTTTTGTCTCGCGCCTCAGACAGCTAGCCGAGCCGAAAGCATGCGCGGCTTGCCGTTGGTCTCGAGCGTGGGACCCCAGTATGTAACAACTAACAAAAACGTCGCATCAACGAACGGGACGCGTAAAGGAAGATTGTGATATGTCCGGAGAATGTGTCTTCACGTTGTCGCACGCCAGATTTTTTCGCATTGTTTCTCGCCTGAAGACCAGTTGCAACATTTTTGTTTCAATAGGAGTTTCTGGGGGGTTATGTTGGGTTTGGCTTCAGGCTTTTGGATCAATTGTTGTCCCCCTTAAGGCCTGATCACAAAGTGACAAAAACCGTTCCACCAATCTCGATCGGCGAATCGGTTTGTCTCGAAGAAGGAACCAAAAAGTCGCGGTGCAGATAGATGCAGAGCTCAGCAAAAACTCAGCATCTTCCCACTCCAAAGGCTCTCCATACGTTTTTTTTTCCTTTGTCGGGATTCTTCTCCTTCCTGCCACCTGCGCCTAGAAACTTCAACCCGATGTCTGGAAGATTGTCTGACTCTCCCCTACCTTCTCTCGGATGTTTCCAGGCGTTGGCGGTTTCCAAGTGTTGATTGAAGTGGTTGATCCTGGTGCAAATCAGAATTTGACGTGTTTCATATCCAGGGGATTTCGCGTTGTGGCGCGCTTAGACCCTGATCTCCAACGACGCCATGGCCAACGACCCGTATTCCTCCCAAACAAGTCGAGCGTCCGAATCCAAGATTTGCTCTCGAGTCTGATTCTTCTTCATAGTGGGAAGAGGGCATTGATCTTCTTTGCCCTTTGAAGAAATCGAAACCCGCGGCATACGGTTTTGCCTTGATGGCTAAGGTAACCACCTATAAGCAAACACGAACAGCAATTCAAGCCCACGCCCAACCTGTCCCCCCGCCACACCCTTCGGAGAATTGTTTATCGAGAGGGGTAGTACAGGGCTCCTGCGTGCTGCTGGTTCTCGCCGGCCGCCGGGTGAACCACTTGCCCGTCAGAGCCCAGGGGTTGAGAGGTGCCGTTCTCGCCGTACCAGTTCTCGTAGGTGCCGTCAGGCTTGGTGGCGTACGTATATGATGGGTGCTGCCATGTGCCGTAGTTCGCGGGCGGCACTGCACCGGCCGAGAGCGAGACGCCGTGATCGAGTGTCGCCGTGCCCGGGATCACTTCGACACCGGTAGCGATCGGTGGGGGGTACATGTCGGTCGGCATTGGCGCCGATGCCTTGCGCTCGTACTGGCGCGAACCGGATCCGGCCATCTGGGAGATCGAAGGGTATTGCTGTTGAGAGTGATGATTCTGTGGGCTGCCCATGCTCTCGGAGCCAAAGGACATTGAGCGTGGCTGCGGCGGCGGGTACGATGACCAAGCCATGTCGTCGCGCGAGGCGGGATCCGTTGCTGTCGGCGATGCCCATGTCGTGGATGGGGTGGGAGCGTGAGCGCTGTAGGGTGAGAATGTCACAGGCGTGACTGGGGATTCCTGCGCATAAGGCCTCCAGTTGGAGCCCATGTCGCCCGGCTTAGTTGTGTTTGGGCTTCCGTCTGACCCGATCCAATTCGTCATTCCGCTGTGTCCGTACTCGAAGCTTCGGGTTGTGGGTAAAGCTGCAGGTACTGCACACGAGGTTATCCGGTCAGACGAGTTCACATCGGTGCGTCTTCAGAACTTTCTGCTTGTCCATCCACTTACCTTTGTTATCAGGGGAGAAAGCATCACCTGCTGTTTTCAAGGCCCGCGATGGTGCCATTTGCGGCATCGGTTGCATACCAATATGCGCGGGATACATCTCTCCTTGGTGCCCCCCTGCGTGGGGTATCGCTGGTGAAGCAGTTGCAGAGCCGGTCTTTCCGGCCATCGACACCGATCGAGTCCCTGCCTTCCCCCTAGGTTCGGGCGCGGGTTGTGTATCTACAGCGCTAAAGGTGCATACCTTTTTGAGCCGAATACAGTTGATGCAACGGCCTTCAGGATCATCCGAGGAGATGATGCACCTGATTTTTCGGCGTCTACAATGGTCTGCGAGTTTTACAGGTGAGGCTTGTCAGTCTTTTGGCGTATGCGCAAGAGTCGCGAACGCCTCGAAATATGTGTCAAAAAGTCCGCTACCGACTGGCCGACCGGACAAACGACTTACTGCAGGCAACAGAGATACGATGGTATCCTAGCTTGTTTCGCTTCTTTCCATCCTGGAGCATACTGGAATGCTCGTCAAGCCTTTGTTGGCCAAATGCTGGCGGGGCTTGCATTGGCGGTGGCATTTCCTGCCTGACATTCGGAGTGGACATGACCCTCTTCAACTTCAATGCTCTGGCCAAGGTATCATGGCGATCTCGTGGTGAGTAGCTATGGTCGTACTCGGGCTTCAGGCCTATTTCGGGGTGTGGAAGGCCCTCATATGCAGGCATATAACCGGAGGGCGGTAGCCCCATTTCAGTGCCGTTGGGAGGCGGCGGTGGATATTGGTAAGACATTATCTCTGTCATCAGTCCTGGCGAGTATGGCGTGTGACGGGTGTTGTGGCCTGACCCCCTGAGGTCCAATTGTTTGCGGGAATGTGGCGAAGCAACGACTGCCATGAAAGAGCCCGCTCTCAGATCTGGTCAAGAAAGGGGGGCGGGTTGGAGAGCCGGAGAATGATTATGTGTGCGCCGAGACGGTATTCCTGAGGGGCTGTTTGCCGGCTTTTTGGTGTGCTGTCAGGCTGTTGTTCGACAAGGCCTTGATTTGTCGAACTAACCAGGTGAGTCAAAGTGTTTCTTTGTTTATTATTTTTGGTACACTTCGCTTCCTGTATCTGGTCTCTTTCTGCTGATTACCTGAGGCAAAAGCAGAAGCGGACAGGGCTTACGAGCTAATCTTCAAGCAATGGTTCCTTGGTTCAGCGGGTAATGGAGCCAACCGAAATAGCCAAGCGCACGCTCTTGTGTAACCTCTATGCTTTTGTCCTTTGGGCGAATGTCGAGCAGGTGTTCCAAAGATGATCAAGCAGTTGAGGATAGGATGAAATTGGTGATTGGAATCAGTGTGACTGGAGGCAGTTATCCGAGTTATCGATGGTTGAGATGGATTCAACAAGATAATGTCGCATAAAGTTCGGCTGCGGAATTAGTGAATATGGCGAATCTTTCATTAAGTCCTCAATGGGGACCGTCGTTGTTGTTGTCCTGGTTGAGGTGGAGATGGCCTAATGGCCTAGATTGGACCTTTCTATGTGTTACAGGGCGTTAGGGGACTAGACTGACAACTTTGAGAGCGGAAAGACAGGGCATGAAAAGGGCCTGTGGAAACAGAACCGTCTGTGCCATGAAGTGCAGCCTCTAAGTGAGCCTGCGAACAGGGCGGCCTGGGAAACAATAGGCGCGAAAGACAGGTAGCGAGACTTCAGGCTGCGTCAATCGAAGCCTGTGGGTTTGCGGGGTGACACGGCTCAGAAATACACCCACAACGAGACTTGGCGGTTCTGGCTTGCTGGCTGACTGGTTGGCCTCCATACATGCCTAGCTACGTAGCCTTGGGTGTACTCCGGTGGAGCAGGGGTCTTGAAAAGGAGGAGGAGGAAGAGGAGGTACTGGTGGAGAATGGAACGGCAAGAAGGTCACTCTGAGTGATGGTGATGCGGAGGGTTGAACAACAGAAGCAGGCCGGCCATGCACGCACGGCACTTGAGATATCAAGCCTGCGAGTTGTGGCCTTCCTGTTTGGCAGGCTATTAAGGAATGGGCCTAGGTGTGTAGTAGTGACTCTCCGACTGTGGGCGCCAGTTTATTGGGAGGAAATGGAGGGCACTATTACTTGGGGCGGGTGTGGCACATTGGGATGCGAGCGGGATGCATGGATGGATGCAATGGTTAAAAGGGATCAACCGAGCTAACGAAGCAAAGTTGTACGTACCAGACGTGCAGAGTATGGGCTAGGAGGAATGGTCAATATTTCTTTTGTGACTGCCCGGTCAACAGCTGGTCAACACAGGAAGACAGAGGGTAATGTTTGCGATCTGGGGTTTGGGTTGCTGGTGTGTTATCACCATTGTTGCCAGGCAGGGAAAGGGTGTGTGTGATAGGATACAAGTCTGGTGGGTACATGGGATGAATATGGATATTGGGGTTGCTAGTGCTGGTAATGGTGGGTGTTTGGTAAGGCAGAGGCGGCATGTTTCGTTTTGAGTGAAACCTGGGTCAAATCGACTTGGGTGGCGGTAAGTACCTACTTACGATTTCCTTGCATGGGATTTGCTCAACTGGGCCCTGGCGGGGATATTTGGACCAGGCGACTGGATATAAACTAATGTGTATCGCAGGGCCTGCAGAGTGAGGCAATCCCGCCTCGAGAAGATAGACGAGGTAGCAGTCTGGCGGGACTCCCAAAAGAGGAAAAGGGTTTAAAAGTAAAAATAAAAAATGAAAACAGATTCGAAGAAAAATTTTATATCTGGTTTATTGGGTAAGAGAAGAAAAAAAAAGAGAGGTAGGGTGTGTTTTCCCTTGGTTCTCAACCTCTGGGTGATTAAATTGGGTTGTCCTGGCCCGCGAGTACCTCCAGAGGGTAACTTGTCGACAGCGAACAGGGGTGCGTGGATCGATGTGGTATGGATGGTTGGGTCGTGGGCGATTATTTTCGTTTTATTTTATTTTCGTCGTGGCTATTTTGGCTGTGTACTGGTCGAGAGCGGTTGCCCGTCTGCGTCTAGGGCCCCCAAGATTGATTGGTGTGTGCAGTGCTGTTTTTGGAAGCTGAGGATACCACCCTCCGAAGACTGGAAAGCACACGCCCCTTTACCCCTTGACCTCCAGTACTGCTGCAGACCAATCTGAACGAACGACTGACTGGAGAGTCGCTGCACAGCAGACGATCCTAAGCCCTTTCCAGGAACAACGAGCCCAAGTTCGGTTCGTTGTGTGCAGGGTATGTCTGTATGAAGGTATGTTTTCGGAAAGATTCGACGACGGCCGGTGGTGATAGCGGAACGAACGTGGGAGTAACAGAACGAGTGGACGGCACCAGACGGAAGCGGTCGGCGGGAAGTTTATTTTCTTGGCTTCGAGAAGTGATGAAAAGGATTCGGATTCGAAGGCTTTTGCTGCGTTGGGGATGGGCTGTTATTATTCAGGTAAGCTAGGTGAAAACCGAATCTCAAATACTTGTGTGAGATGACGACTTTTGTTGTTGGCCACAGAAGCCCAATGCCAACCTGGCTCACAACTAATACATTGTGGAGATCACGAGGCAAGGTGGACGGTGATCCCCGTATCTTATTAGCATTCCTGGCGAGCGGGCACTTGCCATCACGCACGCCACTGCGCTGGGACACCAGGGACCAAACTCCACATTCTTTTTTTTCAGTAGTAGCACTGCTAGTACACGATTGTTTGGAAAGTTGAGTATGCAGGGGAGGTTCAAGTCAAGGTAAGGCCTGTCAAAGGAAGTGGATGGATGGAGAGGCTATCGTGAGGTAAGGAGGCGCCTCCCCAGGAGGTGGACATATGGATCTTACCACTAATGCGTTCTAGGGTGTCTGGGTAGTAAGTCGGTTTACTTGCCAAATACACAGTATGTATGCCCTGTGGCCACCAAACAAATCGATACCAGATCCGAGCCGGACTTTCAAGATTTCGGACCTGATGCCGTAGCAGCGCCACATAAGCAGGGAATAGAACTGTGGTGCTCCTCGATTATCCCTCGGTCCCAAGTGGGGTGTGGGAGGCTGGCTAGTCACTGATGTCGGATTCCAGTGGAAGGTCCTCGTCGTTATGGCGTGTAGGTACCGGCTTGGCAGGGGAAAGGAACAAAAAAAGTGCAAAAAGCAAGAGTGAAAGAGATGAAAGAATAAGGCAAATAATGAAGTCCTGTTTAGCGCCGATATGCGTTCAATATGATTGCTTGCCAGACAAGGAGGTGCCGGCGACCGTGAATGGGCTAGGATACTGCCCGAGCTCCCTTTGAAAGCAGAAAATATAGGATAAGAGCAGCATTATTTATTCATCCACCTGCTGATCATGGGCAAAGGAAGTATATATGTGATGCATCCCCAGGTGAGCCGCCTAAAGGGGAAGTCAACCGACAAACCGACCGCGTCCCTGGTTCGTCTAATCAAGTCAACGGACGAGGATCGCAGATCATGTCGGCCTGCGAGTGTGGAGAGGTATACCAAGAAGCAAGTTGAAAAGGAGACTAGGTTAAAAAATGGGGACGATGCCACTGATCTGAGGCTGGGAACAAGGGAGATGCAGTGGCCGTCGCTCGTCGTCTCCGCTACGCCGAGTGCCCCCGTAATTAATTTTCTGGTCAATAATTCAACATTCGACCAGCTCAAATGCCTGTAGGGAAATGGTTATTTCGGATTTGGCTATCATGTCAAGCAACTTGGAAGAATCGGGTCTTTGTTCGGTTAGTTCGTCCTGAAACAGCAATGCTAACTTTCTGGCGGTAAAAGGTGTAATGAAGTGCCATTATCGGGCTCATCGATATAGATGAAAGAGTGTCTACGACAAAATCTGGCACAAACGCATCCACTTACCCTCGTTCATCATCTTTGCCTGGGCCAGGGGCAGTCAATCTGGAATATTAACCGATTTGATGTGCAGCAAGCATAGTGTAGGTAAAAGTTCCCCCATCCCATCATGGCGCATGGTGGGTGTTAAGGGAGCAAGGGTGGTTAATGCTGGGGGAACCAAAAAGACCCGACTTAGCACTCCCGCACGTACCTACAGTAGGCCGCTAGCCTAGGTGCCGTAGCCAGCTTGTTCTGGAATACCCAGCCACTCACTGCCTTACCTGCCACAGCAAGTTGGGTGGATGCTTGTCTAATACAGCCGCCGCCATATCCAAGCAATAGTGAGTCGGTGTACAGTGCATGGTTACCACATATTTCCAGCAAAGAGCCCGAGATGAGCTGGGCAGCTACGTCAACTCTGGGCCATGCCTTTGCGCTGTTGAGTTGTGGTCGAGCCGATGTTAACTGGGAGGATTAGAAGTCGGGGAGCCGAACTGGCCATCCGAGTTGGAACCATAAAGGCAACCCGAGTGGTTGACCAGCCTGGTCTGCATCCCATGTCAGCATCTACACGTCGTCCCATTCCGTCTCGACGCCGAGAGCGATCCTGTGTAATGCAAGCTCCATGACGAGCCAACGGTGTGCTGAATTCTACACCTCAATTCCTGGGGAAAGTAAAGTGTATGGAAAGTAGGTAGGAGGGGGGGATAGAGAGAGAAGAAAAAGACTACCGCCCCTTCCCTTGCACGATCGATCCACACCCCCCAATGAGCGTCGGGAACCGCAGTGGGGGATCAATGGAACATCATCGCATGGGGAATACTGGGGTACGTGTTGCTGTCGCTTCGCTGGAGCATGACGGAAAACAGAGCCGGGTGGGCCCATTACCGAATAGGGCAGACCTAAACTGCTGCATTTGCCTCCGATTTCTCCTTGTCATCTTTGATTTGCTGGTTGTGGCTCACCAGTAGCAAGTCTGTTGGAAATGTCTATCAGCCTGGGCGCACAACCAAATTGAGCCAAAATTGAGAAAACATGACGACGGGGAAAATCAATGTACCGACCAAACCAGCTCAATGGGTACATACAATACAGAGTACCAAAGAGAAGAGTGTGGCCGTGCGAGGCGAGAATAAGAAGACCATGGTACTCATCCTTGACGTGGGTAGCATTGGAACAGGGGTTGATCAGTTACGCCCTTCAACCCTCCCCTCAAGCCCAGCCAAGCATGCAGGCATTAGAGCTGGCCAAGTCTACGGAAGCATGGACAACAATTCTCTTTTGCGTAACGCCAGCCACGGCTATCCAGTCAAGCCAGGCATGTTATGCGATCCCAGAGATGGACATGTCTTTTCAGTGTCCTGCAGCCACGCGACGATGTGTTGCCAAGAATCCTTATATTCCAATTGCCCTACGTCACATTGTCGATACACCTGCAGAGTGAAATGTGACGAGAGATATGTATCCGCCGAGTAGGCCCGTCTGTGTCGGAAGAACGATCGGCTTTGGGTTCCAGCCAAGTCGGAAGAGCCGATCTGAGCCTTGGCTAGTAGTAGAGCCCTCAATGGGATAGATCGAACGTATATTTATTGTACGCGCTTGAATAGGTAGTAAGCATGAATGAAGGTAACGCCGGGGGCATAAAAAAACTCTTTTTTCCCTCTTTTTGCTTTTCCCTTTGTTTTCTTTCTCCCTGACCGGTGGAGAAGAAACAGCAGTAATGCTACTCCTTTCATTTCCTCGGCAGTCATGGTATGCAAGATCCGATTTTTGCGGGGTCTTGATTTCTTCTCCTAATTTTGTTATTGTTGTTGTTTGTAGTGCATGTTCCTGGACTGCATCGAGATTTAATCAAGCACAAGTGCCGCCGGCTCATGCCCAAGTAAAGATCCGCCGGGTTGACGAATGTGGCCGACGGTTGGACCGAAGAAAAAGCAAAAAGATGTTGCTCCTTCGAAGTGGTTACCTTTGACTGTGTAGTATGCTGTTAAATATCCGGCATATGCAGGTACCAACTTGCCGAGCAGGCGGATGCTAGATTAGCTCATAGGACAATTTTCATCCCATCTTTTCAAGATGCCGCCGGGTTGCCACTAGGCCATAACTAGCTGCAGGTACATATCCTTCGAGCCATAGCCGAATAGAAGTTCTTTGTTTTCGGTCGTACAAGGAATTGGGATATCGGCACGATAGTGTGAGGATATGTCAGCCAATGTGGTGGAAAAGGCCGAATGAATAAATTCCAACCAGGCCATAACGACGTACTGCAATGTTTGCATGTACTGAAAAAGCCTGGGGACCCACGGCTTTGCTTACCTACCTGCCCAGGGTAGGTTAGATTCTTTGCTTCATCTGGGTCTAGTTCGCAAGCTAGCCTCAATACTTTCCTTAAAGTTCGTAGTGACGTAGCATTTTGGTTGAGATGAGACGAAGGAGATCGCTTGGCGCGATTCTTGGGCAAATAATTGGTAATTACCACGTCGTAGTTGTGAACTTGGGACGAACTACCAGCCTTAATAGACTTCAGACCGATCTGAGATCCTAGCCGGGTTCCCAAGCCATGGTACTCTCTGCAAGGCAAGACAAAGTCGCGACGACAGGTCAATCGCTTCGGGCGGGAGCGATTGTTTCCACAACGACAAGCGGAAGACGTTCCAAGATGGCAGCTATAGTACCATTGAGTCGCCTTGTAGAAGTCGGTTATTTGCCGATCAAACTGCTGATGATGTGGAACTCGAAAGTCCTGTTGAGCAAGGAGTGACCAGTTGGTGGGCAAGCAACGCAGCAACTAGGTACCCAGTCTTGCTAGCCTAGATAAAAAAAAACAAGGCTTCGATAGATTCTCATACCATGCGCACTTAGATACTACATATCATGACAACAAAGAAGAATTATTAGGGATTGTAGACGGAGTCAAGCGGATTGATTTTTGGTTGGCACAATAGATTTGTAGGTTTCCCAACCCACTTCGCAACTCCCGGCAAATTCTAGTCTGGGTGCTGCGTGCCAGTGTCCTTCTACATGAGGGAATCTCAACTTGCGCGGAGAATTGGGTCGTGTGAGATGTAACGCTAAACAATGCAGAAGGAAGGAGCATTGATAAGCTTTCAAAGTAGGTAGGCAAGGCAGGCAACCTTGACCAATGCTGCTTGCTGTATTCTCGCATACTTGCCTTATTTTGCACAGCCATGATGCCCCACTCAGATCGAGTCAAGGTCAAGGTGAATTTTCAGCCCTGAAAAATTTGACCTCGCCTCCATCTTTTCAATTCTCATTCCAACTATGCCCAAGCCAGCGGTACCGATTATGTCACCGATGTGGGCGCTTCGGAGGCCAGACCAGACCTCAGGCCAGACAGCGCAGAGGGTGGACCACCACCCTTCACGGCATTTGTTTGATCTGCCTTTAGCCAAAATGCCCTACAATACGGCCCCTCCCTCCGCCAAATGCCCTTCGGCAACCCCAGGGTTCTCTTTCTGTTGTCTTGATCAATGCTGTCATGATTGAAAAGCCCAGCCCAGTCAGCCAGCATAAACATAAGAGACCAAACGGGAAAGGGTCTAGACTACCTTGCCTCCATTAATGACCCCATCAAAATCCTGTTCTCAAACCGGGCCGCTGACTGACTTCACCCGAATGAACGATATTATCAACAATATAGCACGCATCCTGATTTCCAAGGAAAGTATGGAATTGGCAGGGGAGGACAGGCTCGTTCGGCCCGGGGATTCCCATGCTCCAGAGTTTCTCGCTCCCCCCGAGATCAGGGTCGCGCTCCCTTCCAAGCTTCGTGCGTCACAGTGAGCTGCAAGTTCCAACCATCCTGTGCCAAGCTAATAAAAAGAAAGCCCTTACCGTACTGTTCGAGGTTGACCAAGTTGTTCCATTTGCCAAAATAGGGGACTTTTATCTCGAAAAGGCCCCTCCCCTCCTTCGTTTCCCGCGGTCGTTGTTTTACCCGGCAGTGACGTGTGAAGAAATAGGCCATGTCACTGACCTTTCTGTCACAACAATCCTGCTTACTGCCCACTTTAGAAATTTTTGTTGAAATCTCCCGGGCAACCGGGACGGCTCTACGGGTGCAATATTTGACTTGACAAGCCTGCCTCCCCAGTAGATCTCGAGGATCCCTGACTTCCCATTCCAGTCGATCTCGGATTATCGTCTGATGTTGTTCGCAGCGAGCGCCGCCCCTCCCGTGATGATTGTTCCGGATGCTGGCAGCGGCTTGATCGACGTCGTGCCGGGCCACACCCACGATGTCCCCTTGATGGGTTGAGTTAGTTCGAAAGAAAACTAGAACAAAAAAAGACTGGACATTGTAAAGGAACATCCAGGCGCGCCCCTGGTCGTCGTCACCTAATAGGCCTTGCTGCATTGGGCAATAATAGCTTTGACTCCTCAACCTCCCGAGCTGTGGATATCTCGACATCTAATCCCTTGGTAGCGATTTTGTCTGGATCATAACAATGGGGTCCGTAACCAGTTATAATTGCATGTCCATGGGCCCACGATTGCTTCTTTGCTTACAGACTTGGCTAGTGGCGGCGGTCTAGGGAGCAAAGATTTGTGGCGCTCTGGGAAGGCTTGCCGATCTGCCCGGGCCGCGGAAGGTAGCTTGCAACTTGGTAGGTCTACTAAACCATGGCTCTTCGGGAAATTGGTTAAAGGTCACGAGTCCAAACCCGGATGCGACTGATGCCACAGGCAGTCCCCTAGATTGGATCTGGAGCCTCCTCTTTTTTTTTCTTTTTTCCTTTTTTTTTGTTATGAGCGGTCGCCACGGTCGCACTCGTCGTCGGTGTATGTGACAAACCCAGCTTGGTTAGGAGATCGTCATTCCACCGGGCTCAGACACATCCACGGAGATTAAACGGGACCCCCGAATTTTAGGAAAGAGTAATGTAAAAGAAAAGACAAAAAAGTTGCGAGAATTTACAGGGCTGTATATGGGTGGCGGGTGGACTACCTGTAAGAACAAGAGAAAGTATGCCAGACGCTTACTAGGTAGTAGCCTTTTCCTGCCTTTGGATAAGGTATGCTTCAGACAGACATATTCCTCTTGTAGAATGGAACTACAACCTCATTGATTAGCCTAGTCTTGGGAGGAGGCATATTGGTGTAGACTGCCCTGACTGAGTCTCTAATATACAATAGATTCAGGAATTGTGGCACTAGAACCAGACCTAAACACTGGAACGTTTGGTGGTAAGTAATCCAGAGGATGCAGAATCTCCACATGTGACTATTGTTGTTTGTCTTTGCTACCCGCAAAGACACCGGAATGCCGTGGCACATCCGAGCTCCTTTTTGTGGAGGACTATCTGCTGCATGTTGTCACGATGTCCAAGCTATATCGTTATTTGTGAAGTTTTTATCTTGTCCCTGTGGAATAAGGTATGTAGGATTCCATATGATCTGTCTGATGTTATATTTTCATATTCATCGCATGGTTGATAGTCATTATGTGACTTAAGACGTTGAATAATTCTCACATTGCGATAATTTTTCCTCGTATAGACACGTAGCAGAAGCACTTGTCGATGCTGAGTACTCCGTTGGCATGAAGAGGAGCTGCCTGGTGTTGTTATGGCGTGCAACACGCTGTTTATATCTAAATCTAATAGTCTATCCATCTAAGGTATTTGTAGCTAGTTCCGAGATATTCCACAGGTCAGATGACATAGTAAATATCTAGAGCTCATGACAGATACATCGTCGGGATCGCTCAAGCACCCGGACCTCCCGCGCTAGACTTTGCATTCAAATCGTCGGCACGCTGTATGCACTCCTCGATCACGGTCCAGAACTTGGGAATGTCCAATCCGCGCGGTATCGCAACGCCTTGTGCACCCTCGGGAAGCAGCGTCGCAATGGTGCGGCCCGTCTGGGCACCGGCATAGGCATCTTCGTAGGTACCTTCGGTGACGACCTTGACGGAGAAGCGTTCGTGGCGCTTCCCGCCATCCCTTGCGATGTCAAAGTCGTAAAAGGGAATCCGGTATTCCTCGGGAAGAGTCTGCAACACTATGGCAGCGGCGACTGGATCGTGCAGGGGAGGACCCTCTGTGATGCCAAAGGCAGTTCTGCGTGGACGGAGGTGTTAGCAAAACTTATCGTTTTGCTTTGTTTTGTCGCAGTAGTTCGTTTTTCTACTTCTTTCTTACCTGTAAGTCTCGGCAAAAAAGTTTAGAAGCTCAACGAGCATGACGCGAAGTGTCGTCCTGCCCTTGGCCTCGGCTGCCACGGGGCCTCCGTCGCCATGGAGCAGCCTCTGCTGGACTGATTTTGTGGCCAGAACCAAATGCGTGACGTCCAGGGGAATCATGGTGGATTTCCGAGCCAGGACTTCGTTGCTGAGGATAAAGTCGGCAGACTCCGGGTCGATAAAGATGTTAAACTCTGCCCAGGGGGTCCTGTTCCCGATCCTCTCGAGGCCGTCGACCTGCCCCGACACGGCTGTTGTGAAGCCTCCACCCACAGCACCTCCCATAAAAGACAGACCTGCAACGTGCTCTGCAAGCTGGGGATACTTCTCGACAGCTTCGGCGACGTTGGTGAGGCATCCAGTCGCCACGATCCATGGGGTACCTGCAGGTTGAGCCAGAACAGCCTTGGCCATGGCGTCGACTGCGGAGATTGACCTATCTGGAGCCCTCAAGGGCTTGGGGAGCAGGTCGGTACCATCGATACCAGACTCTCCATGAATGTCGGTAGGGGAGTGGACTGGTGGCCGAGACCGGGCCTTTGCGGCGCCGGGGTAAACGATCACCTGATCATGTTTGCCAATGGCAGTAAGGAGGGATGTGGCATTGTGTGTTGTTTTCCTGGGGCGCGTTTTGCGTGTAAGCCATTTGTAACTTTACTTTTGGAGACTTGGACCGAGATTTAGATATGGTAGGTGAAGTAGATATGCCGTGAATTTGCATATACAGTCCACCCGGATCTTGCTTCATAAACTCACTCTAAAGATGCGTTGCCGAACACGGTTGAAATACCCAGAAGATTTATCATGGGATGATGTGCGGCCAAGAGTATGGCAAAAGCATCCTATGGGCGAAGAGTCAGTCGTTAAATTTTCAGGTTGAACGACATATGTAGACCCCGCCGACACCGAGCCAGGGAAACTTTGTTTATACGGCTTCTTACATCATGGCCTGGGTCGCAGTCAAGCCAGACTGGTATAGGCTGAACGCTCATATTGGGCGGTTTGTAGTGATTTTTCTTTCTGCAATGTGCGGTCTAAATAAGTACACCGAGGTTTGTAGATATAGATGGTAGGTACTGCAGCGAGGCGGGTTTTTAGTTAGTGAGAAACCAATGTCAACGAAAATGACGGACGAAGAGAGCCATAAAGGGAAAATGCGGGGGGGATAGAATAAGATCAATGGAGAAACGCGAGTAAGAGGGGCGATTCTGGCGCTCACATGAGGTTCTGTTGGGTCCACAAAACCTCAACTGTTCCGTCGTCGGGGCACTGTAGCCGGCAGTCTTGCAAGTTCTATGATTGACCTCGGACGAAATCCACCCAGGGATGTCGAAAACTCACTTTAAATTCGGTCTTCACCAGAAGCAGGGCATTCCGGCCGGCGATGGAAGATGGCTGTTGCCAAATCTGACCGGACCTGTTGAGTTTCGGGCGCTAGTCGAACCGGAGCAGTCGGATTCTTCAACAGTGCTGCGCGGGAGCGGCCGGCCGAGTCTGGCACTAATCCACCTCGTTCCAAGGCAGACACCCATACAATGAATCAGCCATCGACAGATAAATGATCACAATCAACTAATAATAAGTCTAGAACTAATGTAGGCCGAGAAACAGGGGCTCTATATTATCAACTTTTTGATCAAAACAGAGCCAATTCGATAGTGAAATGCAGGTTTGGCAAATGCAGGTACGGAAATACCAGAACAGTGCTTGTCTCCTGATTACCCCGACTTTCAGGGCTGAAACTGCAAGGTTTGCGTGTGATGATCTGCTCCTTGATTGGCTTGTACGCCCTGGGAAGGGTTAATTTCGCAGAGAAACTGTGATGACAATTCAACTTCTGGTTCTTTTTTTTTTTATTACTTTTGTAACCAATGGAATCCATCTTCTCTGGCTCATCTGCCATGAGCATAGCCTCTCTTCTGCTACCCCAATATAGAACCAAAAGACTCTAACAAGTATTTATTTATACGACTGTGTCTGGGCACCAATACTCGGCAGTGAGGTACAGAAACACGAGGGGCACATACAGCCAGAAGCGCGTCTCAGGGTCACCATATGGTAGGTGTGGGTGCATGACAAAGTAACCCCATACTGTTTGCCTTATTCCACCTTGGCGATGCCTCACAAGACATCATCACATACCTCGTTGGCCTTACTTATTCTGAGTCTTTTTGATAGGACAAGCTGACGGCACGGGAAACAGCCGAACCCTCGAAACGTATCATCGACGTCATGAGGATGGGTTTTGATGTTCCCTTCTGCTTCCGTTGTATCGCTTGTCTTGCCAAGGGAAATCGTCATTTTGATGCACATCTTTGAGCATCAGAGCATATGCAGTCAATGCCCGTGTACACATACTGTTGAGAAGTTGTTGTCTCATCAGCGTCTGTTATGGAAATAATTACATTGTCCATTGTCATCTGCCAGGTGACCGCAGGCGGCGTGGAATTACTTCACATGGTCCTCCCATATACTAAGCTTTGCCGCCTGCCATTCTCGTGACAATTCTGAGCCTTTGGCGTGGCTTTATCAATTCATCTGGCGGTGGATGCCTTGATACCGGCACTTGCTTGGGTTTGTCTGCATTCATTGCCTGGCCATTCAAAAGCGACTTCTGTCAGGTATGCACCCTGGACTTCACCGTGCTTATAAGAGCATCAGATGGATTGGCAAAGTACACGCCGGGGTCTCTTATTGAAACAGCATGACCAAATCCGTTCGTTATTACGACAAAACTACAGCCTTGACAGCACATCATCGAGGCTCATCCGTGAAGCCATCAACAAGCTGTGGCGGTCGAACCTGTCCGTCTTCAATTACAGTATCCGCTTCGGCAATATCCTCGGTCAAACTGTCGTGCTGCCCTGGAATATCTCTGAACCAGACTCACCTGAGGGCGTACATATACTTGCTGATCCAGCGTCCATCATCCTTTCCGGAGCCAGGTAGCGTTTCTCCCCCCAAGACCTAAGCAACCTTGGTGTGGACTCCCAGTTCTGGGCGCTAGGCTACTCGCGGGTTTTTTCCTGGGCAATCATCTAGACCTAGTCTAGGAACTAGCCAAGTCGTTGACACCGGACTAAGAGGGTTGACAGGACTGGGTGAGAAAGATACCCGAGATGTTAGTCGGATTACTTCTGCCTCGAATGGCGTGGCTCCATCTTGCCTTGTTATCCGTTGCAGGTAAGTTGACCGATGCGCCTCTTCGGCTGCACGCGTTCTGGAATGGACCCGAGTATCATTCATGATTGACAACTTCTCCATAAGTAGGATGATAGTCACCTTCAAAACCGTCCTCCGCGTCCTGTATAGAGATCCTGCTTGGTATAAGGGAGGGTTTGATGATATTAAGATCTACACAACAACAACAACAATCAAGCTCTCCACCAAATATTGAGCAGTGTCCCATCGACAGACACCATAGCAGTCAAAGACCTGCTGGGCTACAAACAGCGCGGGCTGATTGTAGCGTGTGACTTGAGCTTGCGAAAGCATACCTGTTTCCTCACAAACAAGCCGAACAAAACTCTTGTGCTCGGGCTAACCAGTGTTTAAAAAATTTCCCAATCTGTGATACCCCTCGAGACCTGCTACCTGGGATACTTTGGAAAACCTGAATGAGCGATACCTTGTGGTCACACATGGCTGTGAAAAGGGAGTTTAACCCCGACCAGGGCCGACTGCAGAGATGTCAAGGGAATACTCACCTACTTCGGTTCGTGTCGGCAACAGAAAGTATACGCTCACATTGCAACACGTCTTGTGTGGCTTATCTAGATGCGACCCTCAACGGATGGTTGCACCTGGTATTAGAGGATCTCCTAAGAACACTGGGGATCTGTGTATCTTTGCCTTCTAGGCTACAGTGGCTGCCTTAGACAACCACCATATCCAGTGGCCGTCACCCCATTCCTCTCAGAGATACGAAGTAGACTGTTCAATACTATGAAGCACTTTGATAGAATCCTAGTGTTGCAAGCGGCTGACAGCTTAATGTCGAAGTGACGCCTTGAAGGTTTCCATGTTTGTTTGTTGTGCTCATTCTAACTGGGGCACGATGGACAAATTTTGCATCATGAAAGAACGGGAAATGCAGCAGTAGTCCAGTGATATTCTGGGTGTGAAGGTATAGTAATTATAGTACGTGCGCAAGGTGCGCTCTGCATGTGATTTACAGCCGGGCTCAAGTTGTGTCGGCACACTAGACGCACTAGACGCCACTCAAGCAAGTTGCGCACCAAAGCAAGCCACCGAGTCGAGTTCTTGACAATAGCAAAAAGTAACACCGAGTCAAAAGCAACAATTAGACATGGCCAGGGACAAAAAAATCAACAAAAATCAAAAGAACAGGGCCGATCGTGGATCGAACACGAGACCTAGAGATAATTGCGAATGCGCTGCAATCTCTCGCTCTACCACTGAGCTACCGACCCAGTTTGTTGATGCTGGGACACTGAGTGGCTATTATAATAGCAGGGTGAGATGCCACCATTCTGAAGGGAAGCGGGGGACTTGGCATGCGGCGGGTCAAACACGGTTAAGGGCTGTCAACTTAACTTTGTTCTCCCAAAAAAGAAGGGATATTAGGTTCAAAATCACAGCATTAAGTTATACAGAAGCTCATCTGGCATTAACATCACGACTCAAGTGATACAAATAATGCTGTCTGGATAATATTGATACTAGGCGTCACCCATCTTTGATTCATTGCCCCGACCTCTGCAGGTGCTCGGAGTTGACGTCCCCACATTTATTGACACCCCTTCAAATAAGCCCCGCTTTGGCCTGACCACTTTCCCACACTGCGCACGTGACTAGGGTAAATTCAGAGTGCGGCGTGTACTATTGTCGTCGTCTCTGTCAAGCTGCTAGATTTCGTCCCCTCGCGACATTCCCAAACCAAGAGACCATTCAAAGGCAACATCAACAACCCAGTTGCCCAATATGTCGTTGGTGTCGGGCGAGAAGTCGAACTTCCAGTTCGTAAGTACAGATCCCATTCTTCAGTTCCGATCCCAAGAGCACAGCCGGTATTTTTTAGGCGTGAAAACATGTTGCGCTTGGAGATTTGAGACAGCCTTATCTCGCGCAGATCACGAACAATGGCTGACAATTCTCAAACAGATTCTGCGTCTCCTCAAGTAGGTTTCTCCTCTCTCAAGTTCCCTCACTTGTCGTCTGTATCGGGAATACTCTTTTGGCAACATCGCATTATGCTTGCACACAATTTGGCGATACTCGAAAATTTCGCACGATTGGCACGACTGGCTCTACGTCCGTCGCTCGCTTTCTTGTCTCCTTTGTAAATGGCGAACCGAAAGCGCTGTGTATGGGCTTGGACAAACACCTGAGACCGGCGGCGTGCTCTCATCAACCACTACTGGCAGATCGACAAGATCCATGAAGACACAGATGGCCGATCAACTCGGGAGCGAAACTGGCTAACATGTCTATCTTTCTAGCACAAACGTTGACGGAAAGCAGAAGATCGTTTACGCTCTTACCAAGATCAAGGGTGTCGGCCGCAGGTACTCCAACCTGGTCGTCAAGAAGGCCGATGTCGACCTGAACAAGCGGTATGTCGACGTCCCGTAACAGGAATCTGAATCCGAAAATCCACAATATATACTAATTCGATTTCTCTCGTAGTGCTGGTGAGCTCACCTCTGAGGAGCTTGAGCGTGTTGTCACCATTCTCCAGAACCCCACCCAGTACAAGATCCCCACATGGTTCCTTAACCGTCAGCGCGATATCGTCGACGGCAAGGACTCTCAGACCCTTGCCAACGGTGTCGACTCCAAGCTCCGTGATGACCTGGAGCGCCTGAAGAAGATCCGTGCCCACCGTGGCCTCCGTCACTACTGGGGCCTGCGTGTTCGTGGTCAGCACACCAAGACGACCGGCCGGAGAGGACGGACCGTCGGTGTGTCCAAGAAGAAGGGTGGTTAAAGAAACAAAACACAAAAAAGGGCATCATGGGCTTGGGGATCATTGGCCTGTCGGATGGGTTCTCTGGCTTTGGCGTTCAATCTCATTGTTGCGGGCGGTCGGGCGTGTTACGGATGGTTTCACTGTTGACTGCTCTGCGTGCATTCACAGCCACCGAGCACGCAGGTAGACTAAATTCATCAAGGTTCTTTTGCTGGGACGACTAAATGCGACAATGCAATGAAATTAAAAGGTTCATCTTTTTTTTAATCTGCGTCATGGTCAAGATGTGGCGTTGTGAAAGGACACTGTCAATGTTTTCTATTGAAATTGTTAAAAGACGGGCTGACAATCTCCGACGGTTGGTCATGTGCTCCGGTAAACTTCTATTCCCTTCCTCGTAATACTCATCATATGGCGGCGTGGGAACGTTGTAACCTTCTCTTGTTTGTACTTCTTTATTTTACTTTTTTTTCTAGTCTTCGTGTGTGACTGCCATATCTAGAACCTCAACGCGGCCCTGTCCCTTGGTCTCGTTCCCAATGAAGTCGGATACAGCCTTGAACGCTCCAGGCTCTACAAAGCCAGTCACCTCCCATTCCGAGCCTACCACATCCTGATTTTCAATCTGCTCGATGTAGCCCAATATCTTATCCTTGACTGTTCCGGGAGCCTTTTGCTCGCCATCCTCAGTCTTGGGAGCCTTGACTGCCTGCTTGAGCACGCTCGTGGGGCAGGCTATCCTGAGCCGCATTCTGGCGCGAGCGACGGGGATAGGCTGATGGGCTATCAGTGCCTTCATGGCCTCCAGCGCCTGGAGTTTTGCGTTCTTGGTGGTGACGACGCCAGTCCAGAGAGTTTTCGAGGTTTTACCCCCGGCCTCTCCGTTCTCGGCGGCAGCGGCAGTGGTCGGCGTGGCGGTACCGCTACTGCTCTCCGTCTTGCCGTCGGCGGCGGCCTTGTTTTGTTGTTGCTGCTGCTGTTGGGTGTGGGCCTGGGAGCTGAGCATGTCGAGGGCCTTTTCTATCATGCCGGTGGTATAGACGCGCTTGGTCCTCGGGTCGACGAGCTTGCTGGCCACGATACCGATGACCTCGTTGTGGACGCGCTCCAGCTGCTGCGCCCGCTCCTTCTCTCCGACTTGTATGTCTCCCTTGTTTAGTATCTCGAGGATGACGTCGGCGACGGGCACGTCCTTGCCAAAGGCCTTGGCCAGGTCGGCCGAGGGCGCCGTCTGGCCCTTGCTAACGTTGAGAAAGACATTGGGGATCTGCAGGACGTTGTCCAGGTCCGTCTCGATGCCGGAGCGCCACTCGAGCACCTTGTTCTTGTAGCACGCGATTTCAAAGCGCTTCTTGCCCTTCTTGAGCCGCACGAGCGAGACGTTTGTCAGCTTGATCTGGTTGGAGGGTTGGTTAATTTGCCGCGACATGACTGCTGTGTCTAGGGGCGATTAGGCTTGATGGCGACGGGGGGTATAGCGGCCCTGTTTTGCCTAGGATTGCCTAGCCAGTGAGGCGTCCAAAGAGGTATGTAGAAACCTCAGGTAATAAGCAGGTAGGTAGAATAGAAGAGGAGGGGTTAATTTTCTTGCTGGTTGACGTTTTCTTTTTTTCTTTTTTTTTTTCTTTCTGTTTCTACTCTGGATTGAATGGCAGGACGTTCAACCTGAATCTATTTGAAAGAACAAATGAAAAAAGTGCACTACTCGGCGCAATGAATTTAAACAGACGACTGAGCCAAATATTTACAGAAGCTATATGCAATTCCATCGCCGAAGGAAGTATCGATTTGTTGATGAAATTCACGTCATATGCTGGGCACCGAGCAACTACGTCTTGCCCCTCCATCGCTGTTTCTCCACATTGCGGTCGTTTGGTGGGAGAAATTGCCTTCTCCAACTCAGATGACTGCGACATGAGCTACTATGGTTCATCCATGGCAAAACAACAGCCGTGGCAAAGTATAATAAATTCAATAGCAATGTCTCGTTCGAACACCTAACTACATGGAAACCTAGACAACTGTCTGGCGCGAAGAGCTCTGGTTTGACTTTTTACGTCTCTACCTAGGACACTAATTACCTGCCATGGCTACTTTGGCTAGGTAGGTAGGTATCTTAGTGAGAATTGGGATTGACAACATTAGGTAGGTACCTTAGGTTCCTAGATTCCTCCAGGGCAACGCGGACCGAGCTGTCAGTATGAGGCATCTTGATTGGCCCCTCTTTGCGTACCTTACCTACTTGGCGATAGAGGTAGGTAGTATTAACTATCAGGGTATCTCACGACTTATCGGACTTGAGCGTCGCGTGATGCGAGTTAGCAGATCATTGGCTGGGGCACGTGGACACCCACCCACCCAAATCTAGTAGTACGCACTCATTCGCCAGGGTTACCGCGCCACTTCCCCCCAGATGGCAGAGACCCAGTGATGACGCTAGGTTGTCGGGCCAAACCCAAACAGCAAGGCCGAGCTCGTTTCAAAGGGCGGGCGCCAGCTGCTCCCCTGCCCGCTCCCACTGAGTGAGTGAGTGAGGGAGTACCTCAGGTACCTACGTAACCTCGGGGTTGGTTGAGCTGCTACCTTACCTATCTACGGTACATCTTGAGCTCCAAGCTCACTTTCCTTCTTCTCCCACATCCCATCCCATCTCTTCTCCCCTTTCATCCATCATTTACGCTTCGTTCGATTGAGTTCTTCGACCAATCCAGCCTTTATCTTATTCCACCACACTTCAGGCTCCGGTTATTTATTGACTTGCAGTGCAAGTCGCCCGATTCGGAGTAAGCTATCCATCAATCAGTTAACTCGCAACCCCGACAGCCAGCAATCATGAGGATAGCTACATCAACGCTGCTAGTCGGCGCCGCATCGGCAGCGTTCGCACCCCAGGATGGCGCCCAGCGTGTGCTCAATGGCTTCGACTCGATGAGGTCGGCCGCCGACTCTCTCCAGAAGCCACTCCAGACGTTCGAAGAGGCGATGGCCAGCATGACATCTGAGGCCAAGGCCAACTGGGACCACCTTAAGCTGCTCGTCCCCGATGCCGAGGAGCAGGCCAAGACCTTCTTCCCCAAGAAGCCCAAGCCTGCCAGCCGTAAGCCCGACAGTGCCTGGGATCACATCGTCAAGGGCGCCGACATTCAGGCCATGTGGGTCGAGGGTGCCAACCCTGAAGACAAGCACCGCAAGATCGATGGCAAGCTCGACAACTACAACCTCCGTGCTCGGTCCGTCGACCCCTCCAAGCTGGGCGTCGACACTGTGAAGCAGTACAGCGGTTACCTCGATGACGAGGCCAACGATAAGCATCTCTTCTACTGTAAGTCTCAATCGTCTAACCAATAGCGCCAACTTCAGACCTTGAGCTGACCCGCCCTATTGTGACCAATCTCAGGGTTCTTCGAGTCGAGGAATGACCCCAAGAACGACCCCGTCGTGCTTTGGCTCAACGGTGGCCCGGGCTGCTCGTCGCTCACTGGCCTGCTCTTTGAGCTTGGTCCTGGTGCTATCAACGACAAGATCGAAATCATCCACAACCCATATGCATGGAACAACAACGCTTCAGTCATCTTCCTTGACCAGCCCGTCAACGTCGGCTACTCGTACTCGGGTGGCTCTGTCAGCAACACTGTGGCCGCCGGAAAGGACATCTACGCCCTCTTGACTCTCTTTTTCCACCAGTTCCCCGAGTATGCCAAGCAGGACTTTCACATCGCCGGCGAGTCGTACGCTGGTCACTACATTCCCGTCTTTGCCTCGGAGATTCTGTCGCACAAGAAGCGCAACATCAACCTCAAGTCAGTCCTCATTGGCAACGGCTTGACGGATGGCCTTACTCAGTACGAGTACTACCGTCCCATGGCCTGTGGTGAGGGCGGCTGGAAGGCCGTTCTCAGTGAGTCTGAGTGCCAGGCAATGGACAACGCCCTGCCCCGATGCCAGTCCATGATCCAGAACTGCTACGACAGCGGCAGCGTCTGGTCTTGCGTCCCCGCATCCATCTACTGCAACAACGCCATGCTCGCCCCCTACCAGCGCACCGGCCGCAACGTCTACGACATCCGCGGCCCCTGCAAGGACAGCGGAAACCTTTGCTACCCGGAGCTTGGCTACATCTCTGAATACCTGAACCGCCGCGAGGTTATGGAGGCCCTCGGTGCTGAGGTCAGCTCGTACGACTCGTGCAACTTTGACATCAACCGCAACTTCCTTTTCCAGGGCGACTGGATGCAGCCGTACCACCGTCTTGTGCCCGAGCTCCTCAACCAGATCCCCGTCCTCATCTACGCTGGTGATGCCGACTTCATCTGCAACTGGCTCGGTAACCAGGGCTGGACCGAGGCTCTCGAGTGGAAGGGCAAGAAGGACTATAATCGCGCCGACTACAACCCGCTCACCCTTGCCTCTGCCCACGACGTCAAGCCCTACGGCAAGGTCAAGTCGAGTGGCAACTTCACCTTCATGAAGATCTTTGAGGCCGGCCACATGGTTCCGTACGACCAGGCCGAGCCATCCGTTGACTTTGTCAACAGGTGGTTGGCTGGTGAGTGGTTTGCTGCTTGAATAGGTATGATGAGATAAATGGGGTTTGTTTCTGTCTCTGTTGTTTTCTTCCTCGGAGTAGTTTGTTCAAATGTGAGAATTCGTCATGGTTCTCAACAGTCGACTCTCTCACTCCCGTCTATTGTCAAAGTCTCGGTTGGCTCAGGAAGGGAATGTCAGGTTGATGGCTCAATTGTGATTTGGATCGCAGACAGTGGTGTAAGGAGCACACATTTCTGGCCCTCAAAGAGTGTATTCTCTCCTAGATTGTATTCATTATTCAAGTTAGTTCAAGACATTGTGAAAAGAAAAGCTGCCGCAGACGTGACAGAGCACGCATTATCCCCCACATGAGCGACCTGTATTCGTCTGGGCTGCACAATACGTGTTAGTAGTGACCCATCGAAAGAACTCCTGGCGCAAACGTATCGTGCCAAACTGTCACTCTTGAGTCCCTCGCTGAACCCAAGTCCGAAAATAAATGGGATGACTGATGATCCACACCGTTCAATTTCTCATGTTCAGAACACGGTATCATACAAAGGTCGATACGCGGAGGACCTTTCTGCCTCCTAAAAAACAAACAATAAGTAGGGCCGTCAACTCCTGTACACCAGCCTTCCCAGCCCCCGCCGTTACTACTGTTTGACCAAACTCCACTATTCCATGCCCCCCCGACCATGCCACATGGGGAGTCTCGTTTTCGCCTATTCCATGCTAACGCCCGGGGCAACGCCAGGTCTCATCCGCATAGCCGATCTCGAAAATAATATCTATATAAATTGTACAACCCAACCGGTTCTCGCTAGGGGGATAAAAGTGAAAAAAGAAAGACAGCACTGATGAAAGGTTGTCAGGGATGTGGTCGTGTCCAGAACAAGTACCCGAGGAGCCTTTGGCTACCATTTGCCCATTAGACATCTCTGAAGTCCCGTGTACAGCCCACGGCATAAGTACATCTCGGTAAAGGGCGGGTTGATGTAAAGACACTCGGGATTCTCCCCGAGTGTGTGCTATCGTGTTTATGATTCGACAATAATAAGAGCAAGAGTCAGTGGATAGACTGAGCTCCTAGATTGCTGCAGCTGAGCCTCGGACACAGTTCGGGTGCCACATTTTTCGACTGCGCCTCGTGCCAGCATGACAGAGACATGTGCCACATGATTAGATGAGCATAGCATGGTCCTTTTTTCGCGGACTTCGCGTTATTATGGACCTGGAGATCCTGGTCTTTGTGCAGCTTTAACCTTCAAACTGGCCAGGTGCAACAGCCTCAAGCGACCTTTTGAGGCGAGGTTTCTGAGCGGTGAGTTGTGCTGCTTGGCCTTCGATGGCTCTTCTTGATTTGACTCCGACACCTCGAAATGCTGCAAATGGGACGTAGCGGCCGATGAAGATACACCAACAGGACCCCGTGCTTCAGGTACACTTGAATGAACAGTAGTACTGAACTTTTCTTCGTTGTAGCCTACCGACAAATCCTTTTGGTCTCCTCAACCAGCAGTGTCGGCAGCCGATAACGGTGGACTTGCACCCCTGTGACGTCGAAAGAAAGTGAAAGCATTCATTCGGAACCTGCTTGACTTCTTCTTGAGCGTGCCTCCTTCAACGGATAGCTTGCCGTTGGGCGATGTAGAATGAGTGTCATCCTCAACCGAGTGCGACGGGCTGATTTCGAGTCTTGAATCTGAGTGGCTCTTGTGGTCCAATCTTGCTGGCAGTTGATGCTTGTTGGCATGCGGCTCATCCGGAGCTGTAACCATCGTGGCGGGAACGCTGACGGGTCGATCCAGAGATTCCTGGCTGAGAATGCTAGTACCTTGCGTGCTAGGCGAAAGTGGCATCTTGCCCGTGGTTGCGCTCGTTGCCTGAGAGGCCCAGTCACCTGTACCCGGTGCCGATGCGCTCCCATCCGTCGCTTCACTGCAGCGCTGTTTTCGAGACGTGCATGGACGGCTCTCTTGCATATTGAACGGATCGCTTGCTGCAAAATCAGCGACCGCTTCAAACTCACTCGTAGTACCGTTGACCTCTTTGTACTGGTTGTAAGGTTCAGGTATATGTGCGGGCTTGGACTCTGGGTTCGTCTTGGGCTTCTCCTCGGCGTTGGCGAGTCGCTTCAATGTATCTTCTGCCAAACTATCGTTCTTGATATGTCCGTCTGATATTTCGATTGCATATTCAGCCTCTGTGGGAATCACGACGCTCATAGTCTTTGGAGACAACGTCGGTTCCCTCGCCACCTTTGGTCTGTCATGTCTTGATTGCTCATCCACAATCATCTGGTCAAACAAAGCTTTGTTGATCTCCAGCTCATCAACGCAATATTGCATTGCCGGGAGGATGTCGGCAACTCCTTGGAAAAGTGGGATGGCGAACAGGTTCATAAATCCCAGTTGCGCCTTTGAGAGAGAAATCACGTCCTTCTTGGGTGGTGCCATGAGCGAAGATTGAATACCAAGATCGGTTTCCATTGAGGCTTGGCGGGAAAACTCGTCGGACAGGATGTGCGTCCACTTCAAAGCTGTGTCATGCTTTCGTGCCTAATAAATGGTTCGAGTGTGAGCCTCGAGCAACGCAACCAAGGTTCCAGATGCCATCAATAAACGATACGTACCACATTGCTTATATCAGCACATTTGATCAAAATAGCGCAGGCCAGAGCCTTGTGCTCTTCGATCATGCGTCCGTTCCACCCCTCGATTGCATCATTCTCGTGCAGCTTCTCCTGGAGGTCGCCGAGTTTCTTCATGTAGTCAAAGTGAAGCCCCATGTCAGTCGCTAAAATCGAACTAATCATCAGGTTTCGCATCTGCAAATCTTCAAAGGCAGCTGGCCAGTATCTCCGCAGAATCTGGGAATAGGCTGCGCAATGGAACGACTCCAAAACGGAGCGGTCGTTGTAAAGCTGGGCAAGAGGTGCGTTGAGCGTCACCAAAAAGCCATTGTTAACTCCGGGATGCCCAACATCGTGACCGACAGCCGTAACAAGCAGCGTCAGTGCTTCGAAAGGCTTCAGGAGTGTGGCTATTGGAGATGTCGGCTGTGGGGTGGCAATGTAGTCGTCGCCGCGAGGCGGAAATGGCGGTAGCGATCCGATCTGTACCAGGAAGTTGAAGGTGGCCTGCAAAACATCGATAACGTGCCGGAAATTATGGTATGGCACAAAATTATTATAAGCTGCGCGACACGCGATCAGGAAAGTCGATAGTTGGTCTGTCGGCATGCAGCCCAAAAAGCGGTCAGCAAATTGGCAATGCAATAGGCGCACTCTTTATGATAAAAGGTCTACACCTAGCCAGTCCTTTCAATATTGAAAAACTCACCGGTTGACATTCTCCAGCGCTCAAGCTCCGGCATGGCAAGCGCATGTTTCAGCATCAGCGTCGCCGCCACTATCAATTCGTCGTCACTAAAGTCGTGCGCACAGAAATGCCACCGAGAGACTGCTTTGGCGATTTGCGACCGGCGATCTTGGGACACTGAGATCCTAACGCTCGACACCCGATCATCTTGATCATCCCCTGGGCGGCAAATGCGCCCCATAAGGCTTGATACCATGTCTTCCCTGAGGTAGGCGTACGGTTTTGCGTCGTCTACGCCAACCCAAGACCGCTTGCGCCCACGCTTCAATTCCAATACGGCTTGCCTTTGCTTTGAGGCCTCCTTGTATGCCTGGTATGCATGTACCTGTATTGAGGTTACGCAATGGAGGGGTTTGACCATGACATCCGTTGCGCCGAGGTCCAGACAATATTTGAAAAGACCACGATCAACAGAAACTTGGGGCTTTGTCGTTATACGGCCAGATTTTTCACGTATCGAGGCCTGAGTGACTTCGGCTGATGATTCCTCTTCGCCCGGAGAGCCAACGAGAGGGATTGGCACGACTAAACTGGACACATTACGCAGATGGGACTCGGAAACAATCCTCTGCAGTAGTCTTGTGCCGTATAAATCCTCATCATTGGAGGCATGCGAGAATTCATCGTCCAGCGCTTCGGTTGTCCGCAAAGGTGTCCTAGGCCGTGAATGTGAACGTGACCGGGGCCTATCTTCAGGCGTTTGCTCGTTGTTGGAGACATCAATTAGGACAATCGTGGGTTTAGTCTCGATGATTGAATGATCGAGCAAGTCGAAGAGCTGGGTCAAGCATGACGCCCCAGTTGCGACGAGATGGACTGCGGTTATACATCGTCAGGTTGCGTGTGCGCATGGGCATAGGGAACCTTCTGCAAAGGCGGGGGGAAAACTAACCATCACCGATGAACTCTAAAAGCAGTTGAACGTTTTCCCTTAGTGTCTGAGTTTCATAATCTGAGGACCCGGCCAATGAATTCTCAGTTCCGTCGGAATTGTACGATGAAGCGCGAACGATCCTGTCTTGACGGATGGACCGATCGACGTATATCAAATTGCAGGCAGCATTCTCCATCGCGGGCCCAAAGAGCGTCCAGTCATAAGACTGGGAACGCCTTTTGACAGCCACGGGTGGGATTGCGATACTGGCAAACGCCAGAGCCTGTAGGTTTTACTCGCCGAAGGTCCGAACGAGCCTAGGCGTCTTAGGGAGGCTCTGTTGTGGAAATTTTTTTTTACTCTGGCAAGGCGGAAAATGGGCTTTGCTGAAACGGACCGTAAGGCTCCTAAAGTCAGTTCCGGGGCTATGTAGTGGTCGTTAGGCAGGCTGATCGCAGCAAAACGACAAAAGCGACAAGGTGACGGCAGTGAACCAGCGCATTCGTAACGATGTTGACAGGTGAAAAAATATTCCGAGGGCCACGGCCAACGGAGATCTTGTAGAGTGCAAGTTGGGTAGAAGTTCGATGGAGGTGCACAGGCCGTCGCAGGCCCAGGGGTTTCGACTCTAATGTTGCGCGAAACCGGTCGTCGCACCGGAAATTGAAACCCCGGGGTGATCGCGACGAAGACTGTGTGTTTGGATTGAGCGGTCGGAGCCGAAGAAGTCGTGATCAGGTTAGGATCGCAAGGTATGAAGGTCAGGTAAGGTAGGCGGGCCTTGGCGAGGCGCAGTTGACTGAATCTATGGGCGGGCCCAAGTCACGAATATTGTGGTAAAGTCTGCGCCAGGGCGCGAGCATTAAATGTCAGTCCAGTCCAACTCGATTTGGTAAGCGATCCAGGCTCGTGCTTGCTGGCAGTAAGCACAGCACAAGTTACATGTCCAAGGTGAACGAATGTAAGGTGGTAGTGTGGGTGACAGTGGTGATGAAAGCAAGATATTTCTTGCTACCGTCAAGGCCTTCTTCCCCGATCTCCCTACGATGGATGGGCGGAGCAACAACGTACAGCGGTCGGGTGTGGTAATGAGTGAATAGGCTGAAGAAGTCGGCAGTGGTGAGTACAGATTTTCGTGTGTTGCGAGAGAGAAAAAAAAAGGTATAGGTAGCGTCGAATTGAATTGAGCCGAACAAAGCGGGAAGCAGAAACAGGAACCTAGGACTAGGCACGGGCAAGTTTGGACTGGAGAATTTGCGATAGTGGTGCCATGCTGGTGCTTGATCTGTCCGCGAGTCTCAATCGTGCTGGGCACTGGGCACGGAGTGGAGAGGCCGAGGTGAAAAGCGAACTGCTCGTTCGAGGGATCAATTGATTGAGCGATGCAAGCAAGTGTGCGGGTGCGCAGGTGCGGTGCGGTGCGGTGCAGAAGCACACCTAGACTAGCAAGATGGCAGGTGGGTGTCTCGCCAGCCTCTGTGGATCCCCGACCAGGCTACCTTATCTAAACTAGTCTAGGCAGGTAGATGAAAAGGTAAGGGACCGGCCAAGGAAAGGTACAGTACCTACCTGCCTCCGATGTACGCCTGGGATTTCCGATGTAGACGAGACTACCTGGATGGGTAGGTCGGTCGGTAGGTCGGTCGGTAGGTGAACAGGTAACAGGTACGTAGCAAGGTAAGGTAGGTAGAAAAAGATGGCGCAGCAGGTAGGAGAAGATGTTGTCGACGACAAAGATTCGCGAAAGCAACCGACGGAAAATCGCAGGAGAATAAATCGACAAATACGACACAGTACGTACTGGATAAAATTTATAATATCGGTTTGGCGTCCTTGGTAGATGGGTAGACAGGTCTACGATCTAACCTCAACAAGCCATGGCAGAGAGAGAAAAAAACAAAAAAAAACCCAAGAACAAGGAAAATAAACACAAAAATTAAACGGGAGAAAGCAACGACCAGGCTTCAATCTAGAATAGAACTAGAATAGTCTTCTGCAGGCAACGAGCTTCTTCAATGTGAGCAGCGAATGGAACACCCGGAGGCCTTGGAGCGGGGGTACCAGAACGGCAGCTTGTTGCACGCAGAAAATAGGAACGGGGCGCCAGCCGACGACAGGAAAAAAAACCCCGAATTAATTGACGCGGGTGGTGGTTTTAATCCAAAAAAGTACAGAAGGGATCATATCGTAAGCATGAGATATAATAGTCAAAAGATTGGGCCTGGACTTTTTGTCAGGAATACAAAAGCCATTAACCGACAACCTTACCCACTCACCTTGAGAACAACTTTGCCCTGAGTTTACCTCGTAGGGAGGCTGGGCCTGACTTTTGCGAGCTGCTCCATACGTAATTACACGTACCCGGTAGGTAGTACTTTAGGTAGAAAGAGCAAATACATCGGAAATGTGGGCATTTTTACTTTGTTACTCCCACCGCCCCAGTAGTAGTTGATAATTACATCTCAAATATGATTCGACACAATCATGTTGATTGTATCAGGGAATGCCCTTGTGCAGTCCTCTAGACTGCCACCCAAGACTTGGGTTTGGAGCAAGCGCACAAGACACAAAGCAGCCAGCTTGCAACACCAAGACGGGAAGGAGCGCAACCTGGAAGCGGACGTGCGAGCCTTGGCCAAGCGGTGCGATGCGATGCTCCTCGGTGCGACGACTGTTTACGGTCTGATCGTAGAAGGAAGGTGCAGCACGGTACAGTGTAGTGTGTCTGTATTGTATCGCAAAACGCATCGTTTCCCCTCTTCCCTCGCTCGCATCCAGGTCGCACGCACCTCTATAACATTTCTTTTGCTATGGTGAGACTCAATTGCCCCGTGAACGACGGATACGGCTACCCTGTGTTGGTAGGTAGGTACAGTAAGTACATTCAAGGCAGGTTGGAACCCAAGGCAGTACCTAACCGTACCTAAAGGTCGGTATCTAAGGATACAGGCATCTGCTGTATCCGTATCCTATTCTTGTCATACCTAGGTCCCTTACCTATGTACCTGGCATGCCTGTATTGTTGAATATTCCTGGTACCTACCGTGGTAACTATCTACTGCTACCGTACATAGAAAGTGCTAGGTAGTAGGTAGGTACGTTGATTAGCCACTATCCTGGGATCTCCGAGAGTCGGCGGGGCAATGGCACGCAGCCAAAGCGATTCCCGCCGTAAGGGGAAACACAACCCTCGAGACCAGGAACACCCTGATACCGTTACTCGATGCAATGTCAATCACACCTCGGCGAAGAGATGACCAGATAAAATCAAATGAATGCACGTGGGTGGGGGTCAATCTTTCCAGACATGGAACACAGATGACCCAGTTATCCCCGGTAAGGAATGGAATGCGATTCAATTTCTCATCCAGTCTCCATTTGTTCAAAAATTCCAGGCTCCTCCCTTATCAGTCGCATGGAAGAGAAGGATAAGAAGAAAAGGGAGAAAATAGCCACTCCTGATTGAAATATGAAGTGAAATTAAGAAAAAGAACAACCCTTACGAAGAATAAAAATAAAAATAAAAATAAATAAAAACCCCCAACAAATCGAAGCAACTGGGTACCTGGGCAGCTAGCAATGTCTCTGCAGATACAGGGGGAACAAAGGAGGGGAAGGGGGGTCACGCCACATGACAAACGTGGCACGTAAAAAGGGGGGCCGATCCTCCAAAATGCTTCGAGAAGGCCGCCAGAAGCTCTCGTGGAAGTCCCCTTCACGCAACGGGCGAGACGCAGCGAGATTAGCACCCGAAAAAAATCGGGGAACGAAGCCTTACTATTGGTAGTGTGAGAAGTCGGCCTGTCAGATCTGATCTATCAAATTGCGTGCGAATGGAAAATACTAAGAGAGGAGAGGGAGAAAAAAAAAAACTCCCCGTTTCCAAACTTTTCAAAAGGACCGATTGAGATTGATCGTCTCTTGGAACAAAGAACATGGGGGCCAATCAAGGTCAATGACGAATCTTTTCTCCCATAGGCGAGACATGGAAAAATCCAAAACATGATCGTCAACCTGTCTTACAACTGATTCCTTGCAGTGCCTTTTTTTACTACTACCTATTGGATTTTTTTCTTCTCTCCATTTTTTTATTCTCTGCGTTTTTGTCCTTTTTCATTTTTACCTTTGCGCCTATGCAACTGTAAAATCGGATTGTTGGCTTCTATTTCAATAGCGCATAGTTATTATTGAGTCGCGCCAACCGCAAAAATTCCCTCCTGTCTCGTCTTCTTTTATCACTTCACACTGTACAATACCTGAGTGAGGCAGTGAACGCTCAAGGAAAGCCACCCCCCTACTTGAAACACTGGGCTAGCCATCACGTAAGCCTTCGCACCACAGAAGACCATGGATTAAAATGCGCCATCCACCTAATTTAGATATTTAGTTCCATGTACCGGTAAGATTTAGGTGATAATAGTACAACATTGTTCAAGAGGGAAAGGACTGAGATAACTAGCCTTGCTAGGTTGGTTTTGGTCCCCCTTGGCCTAAATACCTAGTAGTAGCAAACGGAACGCATCCAGTACCTACAGTACAGTACGGTACTTGAGATGTGATGGATTTTGTCAAAGCGCCATGTCTCATGATTCAAAACAAGAGTATCATCCTCCATTTACATCGATTGAGAAATTTAAAACCATCGTGCCGTAAATCGACGGCAGACGGCCAGTTTTTATCGGCAAGAGAGATTTCACCGGCCGGTGCCGCAGCCTAGGGGCTTTTTGTTTGTAGGCGCGCCCGCGCTGCCGGGACCCTCCCGGAATACTAAGGCGCGATCTCGTCAGTCGATGTCAATTTTCCGTGGATCGAACGACGTCGCAGCAAATCCGTATAGTAGAGTAGTATAGTACAATGTACAGTCCACACAGTTAGTATCTACACCGTCCAATCGTCTTTTTTGTATTTTTCGTTATTTTTTTTCTTCCGATTCAAGCTTTTAGTTTTTTTCTTAGTTTTTCTTTAAAAAAAATCTTCAAGAGGAAAAAGAATTCCAAGGGTCCTTGCGTGTGGAAAGTTGCCATCTTGGCCCATGGGAATTTGAAGGTTTCCGCTCTTTGGCAAGATGCAAAAGTCAAATCGTATCTCTCCCACGTGAAAAGAGCATGAAAACAAGGACACGAGGAAACCAAAACAAAACAAAGAGAGTACAAAAGATTGGACAGAGAAGGGGGCCTGGACCATATTCGACCGCAAAACAAACGGCTCCTTGTCCCGTTATCTGATCTTGGTTACGCTGTGCCCCCCGAAAGCCACGATTACCACCCGTTTCTATCCCTCCTTGCCCTCTGTTTCCTACCCTTGCAACCTTGTTCTCGTTCTCGGTCCGGGAGGACGCCCCCCCCCCCCCCCAAAACACAAACAACGCGCCGATATTCATCTTGTCACACGACCCAACTGGCTTATATCTCCGGTGACTTACTACAAACGCCGGCGCCAGGCGGATCCGCCAAAATTTTGGCTTTTTTTGCAAGAGAGGGGACAGAAAAAAATCCTGCGGAAAAGAAAAAAGACAACTCCGGAAAAGAAAAATGAAGTAGTAATAGAAATGGAAAATAGAAATGTCATAGAGGATTCAGGTTGATATTCGCAACAGTCCGACCCGTCCGTGCTTTCGACTACCAGTCGCCGGACGATCCATGTCGTCTGCTTCCTTTGAAGTCTGTTTCTATATGCCTATATATACATATGACAACCTACTCGTTGTTTGTCTTGGCTCAACCAAGCGGGGCTCCTGAAAGGACTCCTCATCCATGTGTTGACGTTATCTGACCCAAGCACGGCCTGGCAACCTTTTCTTTCTTTTATTTCTTCTTTATTTGTTTTTTTCTTATTTTTATTATTATCATCCTTAAGTATCCACCATCAATCGACCAATGGTTCGATAAGGTGCTTCGTAAACCCTCCTGTGACCGCTATAATACTCAATACGTAAAAAAAAAGTTGTCTAGTCCATCCCTGTCTACGGCGCCTCTGCCACAATCCAGCTCATGCCTAGACTTAGGGATGAACAGGCGGCAGGCACGTTCAAAGTAGGTATTGATGTATATGTGCATGTATGTATGATCTTCCGTGACACCAGTTTCAGCCCTGTCATTTAATGGAATCCATGGATGATTCTGCCAGGACGCCAACTTGGTCGCTTAGCGCTGCCGCGTTGTGTGTTTTCTGTCTTTCTTTCCAGACTCGTCGAAATGTCATTTCAATGTATCTTGCGCCTTTGGGCCCTTGTCGACATGCTCAACCTACAACATGAATGTCAGTATGAGACACTTGCAAGTTCCGCACTTATCGTTCTCGTGTCTAAACCCAGCAAAACCCGCCAAAACCTGCACATAGTTAAGCAAATCAATGAAGCTTGACAGGAATTTTGCAACGCAGAGAGATGCTTCGCTACCGGTCTTCTGCTCCGTGTACACAATATTCCTGAAACACAGAAGCACCCGGCATATTCACATTCATTTTCTTTTATGCGCTTCAAACAAAAAGACCTCCTGCGCCTAAAAATGGTCTGTACAGAGTAACAATGATTTGGTAAAACAATACCAATTCTATGCAAGTAAACCCGGAATCACAAGCCACCGTCCATCCTGCACTGTCATCAAATGCTCACTCCGTCTTTCCGCCTTTATCGTCATCAACGTGTATATCCACAGCCTTCTCTGACAATGCATCGCTATCGCCCAACGCAGTGGGAGGAATCGTGTGGAGTTGCTGCTGCTGATTCTTCCACGACAACTCTTTGATGCCCGGTAGTGTCTTGGGCGCCTCAATGTCCTCGAGCTCTGGTAGAGTATCGTCTTCTTGACCAAAGCCCTCATCGTCAGGAAGCGCAGTCCGCGCCGCATTCGGAGTCTCGAATTCAAACGGCGAGTTCATGCCCGTATTGTTCCTGTCAGAGCTGTATCCGCCGACTCCATTAGATGAGTTCATCTCCGCCTCATCGGTCGCAGGCGACCCCGGCCTCTCGCTGTCAATGTTCTTAAAGTCCCAGACCCCGGTACCCCAAGGTTGTACGGGGCCCTCCATGCCACCAAGACCCTCATCCTCAATGCTTCCGCGGATGAAGGTCTCGTCCTCGAGAACCGCATTCTCATATGATGGCAATGATTCATCCTCCTCGGCTGCCGACAAGATGGGCGCGCTAGGCCCCGCCAAGCCACGACTTCCGGGCAGGTGAGTTGCTTCTGCTCCTATCAAAGCGCTCGACGACCCACGTAGGGAGGAGCCTGTGCCGAGACGCTGACCTTCCCCCGAATCGGAGTTATCCTCATCAGAATTTTCCATGTTGCTATCGTAGACGTCGAAGATGCGAGCGAAACGCGGGCCGCCCAGCGGAATCTCGGATCGGCGCCTGTAAAAGAGCAAGTATGCCGACGAGGTTACCATGCGGGCAAGGTTCGTCTGTTTCGAAACTGACGAGTCTGCGTCTGATGTCAGCTACCTCTTCGCCAGTGATTCAGTGCCGTAAACAAAGACAAAGACAGCTACTTACCGTTGTACTCGTACCACTCCCCATCAATAAAATTCTTTGCAAAGGCCGTGTAATGACCACCACCCAACCCACCCCAATGATCGTCGATACCTATGAGGTCAAAAACCTCCTCTTTTCCGGTCTGCTGGTCGATAACACGCCTACTTAGATCAAGGCCTTCGATGGGGAAGTCGACCAGTATGTCAAGCTTGTCTCGTCGCCAACCGCTCGAGCTGAAGCGCTTCAAATGCACAACCAGAATGTCTGGCGTCTTCCAAAGATCAAACTTCTTGCTGGCACGAACGTGTTCCTTGCACCTGGGGCAGTACCATGTGTCTTGTTCAGACAAAACCTCCTGTTTTTCGAACTCGTCCAGACAATCGTCGAGGCTGATGCCATTTTTCCTCCGCTGGGCACGTTGTTTCTTACGCTCCGCCAGCGCTGGGTCATGGACAGTTTCAATCGCGTTGAAGGTAGGCTCACCACGGCCATCGTTGGCCCTAGTGCTGCCGTAGACCTGCTCCCATGCGTCTTCGTTCCAGTCGACAACTATGCCCTCTCCGAGCCGGATAAGAGGGCCACTCAAAGATGCCGACGTGGCAGGATCGTCGACGAGGGTATCAAAGCTGTTGGATACGGCCGTGTTGTTGGCGCTACCGTTGGGTTGTTTCCGGGGCATCTTCTTGCCTTTCTTGCCATAAGTTCTCTGACCTTTGCGGTTCTGGCGGCGGCCGCCGACCTTCTGAGGTTGGGACAGGCGTTTCTTGGCAATCTGAGACAGTTTGTCTGTTAGCAAATTACAAGGCAAGCACATGACGAATATTCAACATGCAGCCACGTAGAAAGCACTCGCTAGATAGTTCTTACCAACTGTGCTGTCGATTCCTCCTCTTCACTTGACTCATCCGCCATACGGGTCAACTCCGCAGTGTCCATAGAGGGTTGCACACGCGCCTTGGTAGAGTCCTCAGAGCTGCTATCGTTTCCAGCCGCACTAGGGCTTCGCATGTCTTCATCCACAGGTTGGGCAGGCATCCTGCTTGCCAGCGACGGGAGGGGGTTGTCACTGACGGCCTGCCAACCGGATGGAATACCAGCGTCTTGGTCACTGAAATAGCTCAAATCGAACAGATTCTGGAAACCGGGCGGCAGGTACTCATTTGGATTTACCCATTTTGGCCTCCGGCTGTTGAACACCTTGAGAGGTCTTATTTCGCTGTAGCGACAGTCAGTTTGTGAACTCATCATATTATCATCGTGCAATAATGTCAAGCTCACCGTGATGGCGCGGATGCCTGAGTTGGTTGCCTCTTGCTAGCGACCCCGGTGGCAGTGCTTATATCGACCATGTCTTCTTCACCCTCAACTGATTTAGCAATGACTTTAGAGTCGCCAGATGAGTCGGCATCAGAGGCAGGGGCGGTAATCATTTCCATATCAGTATTGTCCGCAGCGTCGACATCTTCTAATCTAGAAAACTGTGGCCATGTAGAGTACGAAGCCACCTTCTCGAGGATCTTGCGCCTGATGGCATCTTCGTTGCGAGCCTATCGTCCGGTAAAATATTGTCAGCAAAAGCGGCATGCTAGCGTCGATTGGACTGCATGAGCTTAGGGATATATTGGTAGTTACTCACCTCTTCACGTGTTACAATGATAAAGTGAGGCGGCGTAATCGTCGCTCCTCCTCGCCTCCTGTTGGTAGCTGGGTTGAGCCTGTGAAGTACGGGTACAGCCAGCCTCTCGGCTGCCGGATGATCCCATTCAGACGTTAAGTCCTCTTCCTCTTCATCACTGCCGACGTGGAGCATGGACCTAATTTTCTGATGCTTAGGTTTGGGCGGTCGGTACCCTGCATTCGTGGGGGCTGCTTCCAGCTCAAAAAACACAGGGATGTCGTTTGATGTGATCTTCTCCGACACACTGTCGCCATCCTCATAGATTGTGAAGAATTTATCCTTGAATTCTTCAGCCCCAACGAGGCGTTCCGCTGGCACACCTACGCGAGCTGCAATGTAGTCGCGCAAAGACCTTATGCTGCTATTCTTGTCCAGTTCCACATGCAGCTCAACGGGGGCATCGTTTAGAGGGACGTATTTGATCGACTTATTCCAAAGATTCTGCATGGGGAGGGGTAACGTGAGGTTGTTGAAGGGATCAAAAGTAATGCTGATCTTGTGGCAAATGGGGCACACCAGCGTGGACTTGTACATGCCGGTGAAAAGGTCTGCTATAACTGAGTCATCTCTTTTCTTCGTGATGTCCCAAACCTTGTCAGCCATTTCTTTGATAGCTTGTGGGTTGTTGATCATGTCATCCGTGGAGTCAGGCTTCTCGATGTATGGCTTCTTCTTGACACGACTCAAGTCTTCCTGAAGTCCATCCAAGAGAAAACCCACGAATTCCTGAGAGTCTTGTTGTCCATAGCCTGAGAAAGCCGGCGCATAACGACCTATGGTGTTCTTGAATTGCCTAGGTGATATTGACGGCGGGGCGTTAACCTGGTAAATATCCTTGAGCAGCTTGTAGTAGACCATGGCAACATCTCCGTTGTGGGCAAGCGGGTTATCTGTGTTGATCTCCTTCTCAGCCTCGCCAACGAGGAAGTACTTGGTGAGCTCTTCTACGCTCCGCACACACTGAAGCGCCGAGTTCATGTAGCATGTGTTGCCAAGATTACCCAGTCCAACACAGCCAACTGTCCTGCCAGACTTGGCCTTCGTACGGCCCCTTGTGGATGGACCTGGGGTGGGACTGTTCCGACCACTGGCGTTGGCGCTATTGGGTGCCACAGTGAGACTTGATGAGCTTCCCTTGGAAGAATTCGGCTTCTCCTTAACGGCAACAGTGCCCTTGTAGTTGGACACGTGGTAATGTGCTTCGACATTCTCGTCAAGAACCAACGTGTCATCAGCCTGCATCGACAAGTACGCAAGCGTCGATTTTCCATTATAGTTGGGGTTGTTGGTCTGGTCCTTGATGTCCAGATCCTCTCGCTCTGTTCCCTTAGTGAGTGCATTGAGACGAGAGGCTTCGACAAGGAGGTTGTCCCATGGGTCCCGCTCTTCCATAGCAGCCTTTGGCGAGTCTGGCGGAGTCAAGGCCACACCTTGTGCCGGTGAAGCCGGTGGCTGTGATGGGGCTTCGGCCGTCTTGGTGTCAGCTTGTCGGGTTACCCTCCAGACCCTGACCTTCCTGTCCCTATCAACACCAGCCAGCTGCTTTATTTTGCTTAAAAACTCTTGTTGCCTGTATGAAGTGCTGCAGGCAACTTGAACGGGAGGTGGACTCGTCGCCTTGAGCTTTTGGTCTATTGGAATCGGGCTGACGGGCGACCAAAGCCTATGAATGGTGAAGACGGGTGGGTGTATCTCAAACTGCATGTGCGGCATTGTGTTGTCGGGAGATGTATTGTGAGCATACCTGACGATTGGGAGTTGCCCCTCGGTAAGCCCGTACCAAGACATCAGAAGATCCCAAGCGTCCTGGGAGAAGAGCACGTAATGCTCCAGGCCCATTCCGGGCTTGAGGCGGACAAAGTCATTGCCGTCGATATCCTTTATGATACTGTGGATAATGTCAGAGTTGTCTACTGGGCCTTCTGGCGCTTCGCCGACATCTTCCTTGGTGTGCTTCTCCTCGTCGCTGTAAGGTCGCGCCCAGTTAAGAGGACCTCGCGAAACGAGATACGCCTTGTCGCCTTCTTGCAGAGGTTGATCATCGAAGGCTTTGATAAGGGTTTCGAGTGTTTTGATCTGTTCGGCCAACGGAGGGACGCCTATGCGCATGCGACAAAAGAAAGCATTAGTTGGGCCAAGTCAAGAGTCCGAGGCTTCACAAGGGCCTGCGACGAACCGGTCTTCATGGTAAATGATTTTGGGCTTCCGGGCTGGTCTGCGCTCTGGCGCCCTCTACTCTCACCCTTGTCGCCCTCTTCTCCGGACTCCTCGAGCGGCGGGGGGTTGATCATGTCTACGTCTTCCTTTGAGTCCGAGTCCATGTCTTGATCCATGCTCGAGGCCCTGCGCTTGAGGGGCGAAGAAGAGCGTTGGGGAGCGTCGATGGCGCCACCCATAATCATACGGTGCTGCGGGACACTGATCAACGGAGAGGGGCTCCTGGCGACGCAGGATCCCGGGGGCTGGAGGGAGGACGACGGGTCCGGTAGGAACTCGTCGAGGCGGTCGTTATCTACAGACAAGTCGGCCGAGGCAGCGCAAGGTGAACTCGCGACCGAGGAGGTGTAATCGGAGGACTGATGCGAAGTGTAGAGACTCTGGTGAAGTAGGCGCTGGGGAAGGCCCGAGGCCGCAGGCACGGAGTCGGAGCGTACGTAGGTGGGAGTGGCCAAGCCTGAGCCAACGGTGGATGTCGTAAAGGAAAACGAGGCAGGTTCGATATCTTCTTCGGTCGTGGGGAGGACGGTGTCCTGAAGAAGGGCAGTGTTGCGTTGATCCGAGGCGTAGGCCCTACGGGCTTGTTCGTTGCTGTTCCGCGAGGGCCGAGAAACCTTCCGTTTCTTTGATGAAGACGTGGTGACGGCGAGCTGCCCTTGCAGCTCTGGAAGCAAGTAGATTACAGTTTGAGTTCTGGGGCGAGAAACGTTTGTAGGGGTTGCCTCGCGGGTAGCGGTCGAAGAGGCAAGGTAAGGTACCTAAAAATTGGCAAGCACCTAAGGGTCGACGAGGCAGCAGAAAGCCAACGTCAGGTGGGAGCGTAGCGTAAACTAGGTACAAGGCCAGGCCGCTCGTTTGCCGAGACACCGCGGGAAGGAACGAAAGGAACCAGTTAAGGTTTCCGCGACAATCCCTTTGAAGCAGCTGGAGAAGATCCGCCTTTGCAAAGATTGTGGAAATTCAAGATGTGGGCGACAGGGCGGAGTGCATCTGGCGGGTTGAAGTAGTCCCAATTAGTGTTGCACTCAGCGGGCGACAGGCAGGACGCGGCTACTGCTGCGGAGCCTCTGCGATTCGAGGCGTGCAGCGCTATAGGCCGGGTGTTGGTGGGCGGTGGGCGGTAGGCGGTGGGCGGCCGAGGGGCTAGTGCTAGACAGACACTTATGCGCATACACCACCAACGCTTGAGCCTGAACCCAATAAAGCCGTTTGCAATAGGAGAATGAGTGCACTTTGCTTACAGATAGGTATCTTTTTATTCCCTTCTTAACAATCTGTTCCTTGTTTATACTTATGAACCTGAGCTTGCAGGTTGTTTGTTAATCATAGCCGAGAAATGAAAAAACCAATCGATATGCGGAGCGGCGCCGCTTGGCGAAGGATGGAGGGCAGTTACTGCAAAATTGTCAAGTCAACCGGGCTTTTATGTCTCCACTTTTATTTACTACCTACAGCAAACCCACGTCAGGTAGGCTACTGTACCTTGCTCTACTTTTTTTTTACTTTACTTACTCGCCTTTCTGGCTTTACAACTTGGGTAAGGAACATATAATATGTCCTCACCGCAAGGGGGGCATGGCACAATGTACCTCAAAGAACAAGTAAGCGACAAAAATGAGAGATGCTGAAAAGGGAAGAAGAAGAAGAAAGTAACCTCATCGCTTCTCCTGCACTTGTAGACGGCAAACAGCCAGACGAATGACTGCTATACCTCGGTCTATCCCAGGTCCAACGCCTTTTCAATATCTCTCCCTCTCTCCTTTTTTTGCTCTGGCATCAGCGTACTCCATAGGTACTATATTCTGTACCGGTAGGTAATATTGCTGCCAGATTGCGGGAATTAATACCTTCGATCTCATTCCAAGGTTTGGGGTGGAGCCGTCAGACGAGTCGATTTTTTCTTCTGAGGCACCGGCGCGCACAAAACAACTTTGGAGTGAAGTTCGGGTTGGAACAGGGAAGGCCCAAGCACACTCCAGTATGTATGCTCGCCAGCTGCAAAACCCCTGTCTGCATACAATACTACAATCCATACCGACACTTGCACACAGAATACCGGTACGCAGATATGCTTATTGTATCGTATCACTAGAATATCTCTATGTGCACGCTCCAAGGCGCATGTTCAACAAACCCAATACCCGAGAACGAACAGACCTGTGAAAAGTGCCTTGAAGTTTGCTTACAACTTAGGCTCAAAGTCTTCATACTCGCTTAAGTCCTTCACTGGACGCACCCCACCTGTGGCCTTCATATTCAGCTTGAAGTCGTAAACGTCTTCGATGATGACCGCTGTTGTCCCGTTATACGAGAGCTGCACATCTTCGGCTGCTGCAGCTTTGTCGCCCCCCACCGCATTTCCATTGGTTCGGTGTTCCTTGGACAGCTTCTCCCATGCTGCAGCTGCCGCCTCGATCTTAGCCTCGTCGGCCACAGCCAAGTCCTTGACCAGGTACTCCTTGAGCTCCTCAAGCTCCTTGTTATGGTCATGGTGCGCTGAAGTTAGGCGTGCCTGTAGGTCCGTCGCTGCCTTGGTCGCCTGCTCCGAGTTTAGACTGAGCGTTTTGATCAACTCTGAGATCTCCCGTGTTGAGACGTCACTATTAGCCTGCGCCAGTAGGTGTACCACCACTTTGGCCCGATCCTTGGACTTAGGTTCAATATAGTGCGCGTAGAATTCAAGCATATCCTGCTTGGTCAGCAACTTGATATTAGCCGCATCCTTTTGCACTGTGAGCCGTGGCAAGTTGCATGTTAGCATTGATCTGGACATATGACATCCGCATATTAAACGTCCTTCCCAACTTACTTCGTTCAAAATCATATGTCCCATTGTAAATCTGATTCCAGTGCCTAGCCACTTCTTGATCCAAGTTCTTCACTTTCTCCAACCTGGAGTTGATAAGACTCCTCTTGTGGCTCTCGAATTCTTCGTCGCTCATCTCCTCCAATTTCTTTCCAAACTGGAGCAAGAAAACTTCGATACGAGACTCGAGATACGAGGGCTTCTTTTCACTCTGGATAACGAATCTGAAGCTGTATGTAGTTGGTGTCGACTTGATGCCAGAAAATACGACATATCCCAGCTGCTCCTTTGTCCGAAGCTGATCAAACGTGGGCTCCCGAGCCATCTGATCAAGCAACAGCGTCTGGGCGCGAAGGGGCTTGGTCGCCATGTCATCGATATCGCCAATGTACAACAAATAGTCTATGCAGTGGTTGACATTCTTGGGATCCTTGAGCGGCGTTTCATAAGTGTAGTTGGACCCGGGCGGAAAGATAAGTTGCCGTGTGATCGGCCACTGTGACTTGGGCAATATCCTCGGCCTGAGTGTCTTCTCGACCATGTCGGTAAGCCTCAAAACGTCCTCTTTGTACAGGTTGCCTAGGGCATAGCACTCCATGTGCATTTGTGAGATCATTTCCTTATGGAAACTGCGGACAGTATCGATCGTTGCGACGGGCAGCTCAGTGGCAATGTCCTCAATCAAAAAGTCCACTTCAGACATCAACCAGCCGGAATAGTCAGTGATCTGGTGATATGGCTGTTGGAAAGCCCAATTGCGGTAGGCACGGCCAGTCCGCTCCTTGACGATGTTGAACCTCTCTTCCTTAATTTCGAGGTCTCGAACCGTAAGCAAAACCCTCTCCATCAGGACCGGCAGTTTATCGTTGTAACCGGCGATCTGTATCGCCAAGCCCGCGGCATCCAAGGAAACCGCATAGTTGAGGCCGGCAATTTCAGCGTCATATGCGTATTCCTCCAGAGCATCCTTGACGAGATCCGTGTAAAGTCTTGCCCTCACGTAGTTTTGGGCGCTCGCGTGGATCAGTGGAGTCTTGCAGCTCACCACCAAGGCTGCCTTGGGTATCCAAAACCTGTCGTCTTTCTTGTACCATGTTCGGGCTAGATCGTCGTTCCGAATTAGGCGGGGACCGATCGCTGGTTCCTTTACTTCCTTTTTCTCTACATCCAACTTGGTTGGGATGAACAAGTTCTTGTGCGGGAGGTGTAGATGTCGTATCCTTTGCTGCGGCGAGACTGAGGCGGCCTGCTTTAGCTCCTCCATGAAGTCCGACGGGATCCTCTCATACTTGTACTCGGTTCCGTACCACTTCTCCTTCTGGTCCCAGTCACCAGGGAATTCCCGTGAAGACAAGGTCAGACGCAGATTCTCTGGGCGGAGCATGTCAATGCCTTCCTTGATCAGTTCTGGATCGAATTTCCGCAACTTCGGGTAGCTCAGAAGCCATTCTCGAGGCACTTCACTCTGCATGACGGAGCTTGTCTTGCTTGCAAATTTACTGGCAGGAGTCTTTTGCTTAAATTTGAACTCCACCTCAGTCATCTCTTGCTGCTCTTTGAAGATCCATTCCTGTGGCGGCGTTTCTCGTAGAAGGGAGACATATTGGAAGAAAACCTTTACTATCTCTTTGTAGTGTTTGAGTCCCTGCAAGCAGTCAGCTATGTGCTCTAACCCCCTTCGGTCAGATGCAGAGTGGAGCTGAGAGTTGGTGTTCCACTTACTTCCTCTGTCAAACGGATTTGACAGTCAAAGATCCCAGAGCTACCCGCGCAGATGGGATAAGCGCCGGCGCTAAGACCATTGGCCCAGCCCATGGTCTTGACATAAGACATGATACTTCCAGGCCCCTCATGGCCTATCAAATGGGAAATGTATCGACTGGGTTGTGTTTCGTGGTGATTCTCTTGATCCATGAAAGGGAAAAAGAGGTTCAGTTCCCTGTTGTCCATGACAGGTTTGGTAAATATCTGTGTCCCCAACTGTTCTGGGCCAAAAGGTTCCTCGTCCTCCCATCTGTTTTGGGGCAGATTCTTGTTGGGGATGTCAGAAAATAGTTCTACAACCCAGCTCTCTAGTACGTCTAATGGTTCCCTTCCCAAGACTACAAGCTTCATGAGGTTTGCTGAGTAGTGCTTGTTGTAAAACTCGATGAACTTGTCCCGGACATTGATGCCTCGTGCTTCGGGTGCCGTTTTCAAGACCTCGAAGTTTCCGGTGGAAAAGTGACAGTATGGATGCTTCGGGTTTGATAATGACTTGACAAGCTGGTGGAAGCGCCAGACGTCGCTCTGCAGGTTCTTCTTGTTCTCGGAATCTACGGCTTGAAGTTCGCGATCCAGTGTCGACTCCAAGAAGAGCGGCTCGATGAAGAACTGTGCGAAGCGGTCCATTGCCCCGTAAAGAGGCGAGGGGTTTTCGGCCGAGGCCTCTCCGTCGTCGCTGGGCTTGCCCGCTACCTCAAAGTAGTAGTTGGTCGACGTGGAGCCAGTGTAGGCATTGGAGCTTCCCGAGTTGGCTGAAAGATACTGTGAGTAGGCGTTTTCAACTGGATATTTCTTGGTGCCCATGAACAACAGCTGCGCGGGCGCATGGTACGTCAGCAACGGAAACGGCGCACCGAACAGAGAAGGGAGGAAGCCGGGTTGGACAGTGACCCACATGTTCAACTGCGTGGGCCATGCCCGGCATATCGTCCTCGTCGCTAAAGGCGCCGACGTTGACGTCCATGGCTGCACTGGCCTTGTCCGTGTCCGGATCGTGGACAATCAGGGCCTCTAGCTTGTTCTGTAGCCGGATAACGCGGTATGTCCTGTTGTCCACAGAGGGCCTTTCGATATTATCTGTGACCCTCTCAACCGGATGCAAGGGCGCCATTCTGTCCACAGGCCATGGAGCCTGCTGCTCCGTGTCGCGACGCATCGTCGTAAGCGGCCTGCTAGCAACTCTGGATACAACGCGGTAAGTTGCGGGGATCAAGAACCGTACGGTCTGCATGCAGCGAAGGAGGCGCCGGGCGATTGTTGTAGCTGTATGCAAGGCTCGATATTCCTACCAATGTGTCGTCAAAGAACAGTATAATGTAGGGCTCACGATGGCCCTTGAGACCACAGGCAAGAACCGGTGTCGGAAAGCAAACAGTTGAGTAAGGCAGGTAGGCACTATTAGGTAGAGATCTGGACCGGACCGCTGAGATCCAATGCGGCAAACGTCGGTGGGTCGATATGGCGGGGCAGGGACACTGTGTTGGACTCGGGCAGCCTCTGAAATCGCAACGCTTGGCTTAGGTCCCCGCAGCGGGTCCGCTAAGGTACCAACCGACCTGGTTGCTAGGTAGGGTACCATAGTAGAGAGGTGAGGTATTAGGTACCCAGTACCTATCTATCCGTAGGTTACCTTACCTGGTTGCAACGTGCTGGACCACCTTGCATTCTTGGTAATGTATGATATGGTAGATGCACGGCACTGTACCACTACAACTGAGATGTGCCCCTTATCGATACACACCACCAACCATGCCTAGAGGTGGGGATGCTATCTCGACTGGGCTAGAAGAAAAATAGATGTACAACTTCCCACGAGTCGGATGTGAGAACTTGATTAGAGGCTACCCCTATTCACAAGGGTACTTGCAGCTTGCACCAACCAGATTGTCCTATATGTCTACTCAACCAGAGACACCTTCGTCCGAGCCTGTACATTTATGTGGCTCCCTCAAAATCTGACTCTTTGCCACCTTTCAGGAGCTTTACTACCGTTCAGTAATTCGATCGAGAGCCCTCTAGAATATGTCTAGAGCTGGCTGGTGCGAGCGATCAAGTCGCCGAGAATGGCGAAAAGACTTGAAGCTGAAGACTGGCCTCCTGTCAGAAGAGCATCTGACTGTCTCTTCCGAGGTCAATGCCCGGGTCAATGAAGGCTGGCAAATCAGCTAGTGGCGCTTCGGTACCGTGTGGGTTATGTCAGTCTTGCACCTTAACTGAGGTAGGTAAAGTAGGTACCTAGGTACATTGGCCTGCTACCGGTACACATCCGATCTGACTCTGCAATGAAGCCTTGGTGGGGATAAGATGCCAAAGAGGTATACCTAATTCTCAACAAATAGTGTTTGGAAATCCGTGACACTTGGATTCCTTTTGCACTGTCACTTTACCTATCTAGTTTATGAATTCGCGTGCATATACTGTTCCTCTAGTGCGCGGACTATTAGTGTAAGAACGTAAGAGAGTATCACTAAGAGGGATAGTCGGTTATTCGATCTATTTGGATACATCCATGCCAGGAATGGCATAGGTTCTGGATCGGGCAGGTTTGCCCGTTCGGAATTACCTGAACCACGAAAATAGCCAATGATATGCACATAGGTACCTTGGTAAGGTCCCTGCTTACCTATGTGCCCAGGTACCGGGGTACCTACCGGCTAACAAAAATGAGGGAGGAAAAAAAAGAAAGAAAAAACTTATACCTTCTCCTATGGCCAGCTTCCCCGTACAGTACACCTTTATCTTCACGTCGAGGCCAGCACGGATGAAATCGAAAAAAAAGTCGTGCTTCCCGAATTGACTCGCTCAACAAGTCAGCTCAACCAGGGAAGTTCGTGCGGAGAGGTTGATGGCCACCTTTCTACTTGGAAATCAGCATCTAGTCTAGTCTATAGCGCCACGTCCATCATCTCCCAGATAGGTTACATTTCCCGGTTATCCATGTAAGGTAGGTAACCTCTGTGATCCAGTGATCCATCCATCTTTCGAGAAAGCCATCTCGCCATGCACATGCCAACGGATACGTGTGGTATGGTACCTAGGTAGGCCTGCTGCTGATGTACCGGTACCTCAAAGCGTATCATTGGTAAGCGCTGCACCTAACTTACCTTTGACGTGCTGCTGCTTTTTTTCTGGTCCAGGCAAATATGATGGGTAATAACTCGAAGCTGGACCTGGAAAAAGCACATGTCCGACCCCGCCGATTCGGCCCTTCCAGCCGACCCTTTTCCTGACATTGGAGGCGGGGCACTCACCTCCGTGCGTTGTTATTTTCATCTTTGGCTTTGCCTGGTTGATGTTTGGATCCCTGGTTGCGATGTTGATGAAATCAATGTATTAAGTGCTCGTAGTGCACATGATATTGCCGGGATGCGGCCTGCGTATGAAAATTGGCAGTTATTGTAGTAGCATACATAAGGTCAGTTATCCCAACGAAACGAACCAATGAGGTCGGTTCTATCTCTTACGAATGACAGGACTTCGACACGAATGTTACATTTAAGCCGTGTTGGACAAATATCGGTCAGTCGGGCTATGAAATGATACATACAGATGTAGGTCGATAGGCATGTAAGGTAGGTACCTAAGTAGATTAAACTGCATGAAACCTTAATAGCCGGGGTGGCTCTTCAATGGTGGAAACCTCTTCTTGCTATGCCGCCATAATACATGATAGCTTCAAAAGCGTCAGTGTTGACAATACAACCGCTAATATGGTTACTATTGCGGAGGTATTCAACCCCTTATAGTTACAAAATGGCTCACGTTCACATGCATGATGACTTAACATAATGTTGATATCCTGGCAATATTCACTAGGTCTAAGTCTATTTTCATTTGTCCTTGAAGGGTTTTTATCTTGCCTGTAATCTTTTTAGCCTGTGACGACCCGCTTGCGCCGTCAACCTCAATAAACTTTAAGCAACGTGAACGGTATTTGGCCCTTGTACCCGTAGGCCCGGCAACTCGTCCCTACAGGAGTGTAGTGCCGTGAGGACAGGTTTTCCTGCTGGCCTCATGTTCTCCTCTTTACCCGAAATGATGTTAAACTGCAGATTCACGGCACAGTTCTGCCGGGATCGAGAAGCAAGTGGTTGAAACGGATTGAGATAGATCATCAGGTCGTTCCATCTATCCCCATTATCTCTGGACGAACGTCAGGGGCAGCTGCATGATAGACAATGTACTAGAAGCGGGGTGAAATCACTCTCGCCCAGTCCTAAAGTCGCTTGGCTGCTGTCAGTATCAGGATCGGCACCGCTGAAATTTGCAAGTGGCCTGGTTAGATGATAGGCAGTCAAGCCATAATATGCGAGTTCTCTCGACATGAGCAAAGGCCGTGCAAAATGGGGCCGGGATCTCGCCGAATATGATGGGGACTATGTACCCGCCCAAAAGTTGACGAGAATCCGCGGATACTTCCGGTGCAAAGCAGTGTTTGAAGTGCCGGAAAGTAAAATACTCGGCATCTCAACGCCCACCCTTGCCTGACGACCTTCGCTTGAACGATGGGCTGGAAGCGGGAGGGTTAGCAGATGAGATGGACAAGGGCATGTTCAGCTTCACGTTCTTTTTCCTGCGCTTTGCTGAGAACTCCAGAGCTTTAGTCCTTTCAGAGTTCCTTCTTGCTGAGGTTTCCGATCTGCCACGTTTTCGTTTGCTGTCTTGACCTGCGGACTGACGTCCGCGTGTATCGCTACCGCCGGCGGTATATGGTGTGGATGGTGTGGATGAATCGTTAGATTCCGAGTCGTCAGAGTCATCGCTCCCGGACTCCGATTCCATGTCCACATCCTGTTCTGATTCCATCTTGGTATCCTGTATCCAACCGCGTTAGTTCTAGTGCCTCATGTTCAGCAAGTCCCCAGTTTCGATAACATACATGTGTCGCGCTTTTCGTTTTCATATTAAAGCGCCGTATCTGTGCTCCCCCAGGTGATGGGCCGGCGTATTCTTCATTTTCTCCTTTGTCCGCCGTATCAATCTGGGCAAATCCAACCTGAACCACCCTCAATGGAGCTTTCGCCTTCCTAGCCGCCGATGCAGAAGACGGGACTGGGAAATCGAGAACCCAGTGAGCGTCTCCCGACTCGGCAGCCTGTTTTGCAATAGCCGCCTGCCTTTTTCTCTCCTCTTCCGCAATCGCCGCCTGCACGGCCTTTTCGTCGAGCTTTGCACTGCCCGCAGCCTGTCCGCGGTTGAGAGCTGGAGACAGTGGTACGTCGGACTTGCGTCGCTTGCTCGCGTGTGTTGTATCTTCAGCACGTGGGGTTGTGGGCGACGAGGCTGTGGAGGAGTTTGCTATGCCCCTCTGCATAAACTTCATCGATAGCAAACGCGACGACATCTTGAAGGCTCCCCTACAGGGTTGAAATCCAGTTTCTGTAGTCGATAGTTGAAGCCAGGCACATTCAAATAATATGTCTTGTACTATGTTCTCAAGATTATGAAGATTCCAGTAGATTGCTTAAGCAACGAAGCAATTGCAACTGCAGCGACGGAGTGCTTAGAGATCTTAAACCCAAATATGTGTTGGCAACACAGCGACGACCTATGGAACTTTTAATATTTTTTTCTGGGTCTGACGTGTGGCAGGCGGCGTCTGGTAAAGTCTTAGCCAATTGGACTGTATGTGACTCGGATTATAGTGGAGAAGAACCTGATGTGGGTCTGTTCGGTCCGTGGCCGCGATTGGCATCCATTGAGCTCACTTCACGACAAACATTCAAGCTGCATGCACAAGGTTTGCCCATTTCGGAGGCTGGAATTCTCAATCGACACCGAACTACGAACTCCACAATGATCTCCGGGACTAGACTACGAACTGCCCAGAAGCTGGCGAGCCAGATTCGGGTGTCTTCCCGGGCTTTCACCATATCCGCTCGCCAATTGGAGTCGGGCGCGGCGACGGCCGTGTCGGCATCCAAGACAGAGACAGCTCCCAAGACGACCGACCCCTCCTTGCAGCCTCTCGAGGTTCTCCAGGCCCCGAACCGTACCGATATCTGGGCTCGTAGCCAGAGGTCGCGCTCCGAGGCTATGACTGGCCCGCGATTTGAGCAGACCGATTTCGCCCAACAGGTTGGTGGCCAATATCCCGACATCGATGCCGCACCCCGAGGACGAGGGAGTGCTTAATCTGCAAGATGGGGTCATGTATCTCATAATAAGAGCTTGCTGACTGACCGATTCCTTTCATTGCTAGCCTCAACCATACTCCGCCATGGAATTGGTTCACAAGGAGCCTGTTAGGTGGACACACGACCGCGTGGTAGCTTGTGACGGTGGCGGCGGTCCCGCTGGCCACCCGAGGGTGTTTATCAACGTCGACAAGCCTGAGATCACCCCTTGCGGCTACTGTGGACTTCCTTTTGTTAGTACCTCCTGCAGTCGGCCCTCCACGTTCTCGTCCATCCATGCTAACATTCAATGATCTCGATAAACCATAGGCCAATGAGCATCACCGCAAGCACCTGGAGTCTCTCCCGAAAACCTCGTATCCCCTGGCATAGAGCGGTGGCGAGTTCTTAAACTCCATATGCGGTTGTACGCTGTACATAGAAGTCGAGCACCAATTAGAACTGCTGTGTTTCAGAACAGCTTTGCCCCGTGATTACATTGCGTTGCGAGATGGAGCCTCATGTGGCAGTGGCTCTTTCTATGTCAATAGAGCCATCTTACCACCGATGTTCGCGTCCTTGGAATTTCCTCGATGTTGCTACAATCATTGTTGGGATTACACCAGAAGGTAGCATGTCTGTCACAGCTCAATCTTTCGTTATTCAAGGTCAGGTATCCGGTATTCCGTAGGACGCTGTCACTATTTCATTGTCTTTTATATAGTTATTTCCGATCTTGCAAGCCTGGGCTATCAGGTTTGAGAACGGACATGGTTTTTCTTGAGACCGGCACTGCTGCTCTAGTTCTAGTGGGACAACGGGCTCTGCCGCATACTGAGATGCCTGGGGGATAACCCCGGGGTTTCAACGGAATCTGGTACTGAGCGCTAGCGATCTGATTGTCATCTTTGTTTCGTTCAATGAAGCTACCCATGGCTGAAGTTGGCCTCGAGCCCTATCAACTCCCAATCGGACTGAGACTGGCGGCTGGGGATATTAATGCAGAGAATGAATATACATACATAGTATATCCTTGAGTTCTCATCCAAGCTGTTGAACTTGAGCGAGGATCAGCGTATTCTACAGCAATCAGCTCTGATTAGCTGTGCTATACGTCCGGCAGCTATCACGGTGCTACAGCCCACAACGACTTCTATAAATAACAGCGGGTTTATTCGAACACAGAGACGCGAGTAGAGGGGATCGAAGCGATACATTCTTGCATAGTGTCATATGCTGTCTAAGCAATCACGTGTTACCTCGTCGGTATGACGCTAGCATGGTTGCCTAGGTAGAGATCTTTCTAGCCGTGACTGGCTTTGCCTCTTGTGCGACACAACACGTACTCTTTATATCACAGCGAATTGTTTCCCCTATCCAGACGATATAAAGGTGTCTACGGGGTCAGTAGTCGCTGATTAGCCCCAAGACTTCTGTAACTGCCAAAGTATGGTACTCCTGGAGCCGGGTAAATCTCATCGTTTTAAATACCAGAATCCGTACCGAATGCGCAATTCGTTGCTAGTATACGAATGAGACATGTCTATATGGTGAATAGTCTTGAGGCGGGCTTAAAAATGCATATTAAAGGCCTCCACATCGTCAGCCATATAGTTATCTCGATTGGATGTTCTACGAGAATAGAAAATGGGCTTAGAGTACGTGGCAGCTTTGAGTGACATGGAGGTTGGAATCGAATGACTGATACCGCATTTCCTATCATCTCTCTCAGGCCACGCATAGGATAAGGCATCTGTACAAGGGTGATACTGGCAGGATAGTGGCACCAGATCAAGCTATACTAGGATATATTTGAATGCAAGTGGCAAAGGTTGATCTCGGACACTTCGTAATGATAGTTTATGGCTGTGAACGATTGCCATCGAAGAGCACTCTTTGGTCTCGATAGGTTGGTTGTGCGTATGAAATTCTCCATATGTATGATGGGTCTGTATGCCTATGTTAGATTGGGTTAATGTACTTTTACATTGTACCTAGAAATAGTGCTAATTGGTCTATATTAAGAACATCGAAGAAGCAAAGTATAAGACCCGTATTTGTTCAATGGGACCTCGAGGGCTTGCTTGACTTTGTCGCTTTCTGAACACCTACTGCTAATTATGAGAGAGCTACAAAAAGGATACGGCCTTTCCCTGTTGAATTTCCATTTAACTTGAAGAGGATGGGGCGGATACAAGTAAACTTTTACCACATAGAGTTGAATACTGACATCGATATTGAGGTTGGCTGAGCTCATATGGAACAAACAGTTGTCCTCAGCATGACCGCCCCATCGCGATACGGATTAATCGCCATGAGTGAGAAACCTAATCGCCGACTCGCGAAGTGCACGAAACGAATGCCGTTTGCCACGTAATGGCCCCGAATCTATGTCGGAGTAAAGTTTGAAGATGGCGATGCGGCCACGAACACGGCCTTGCCACAGCTCCACAGCTAACACGTCTACCATTATGTGACCGACTACCGTGCAATACTCTTATTATCCTATACAATATTCCGAACTTTAATCGCCCTACCCATGTGTTATCCTTTCATGGAATGCCGGTCATGTGCACCTTGATGTTTGTAGCCTTGGCAGCTGGGCGAGTCGATAAGGTTGCTGTGTAAATTAATCCTTTTTAGAACTTTCAATACCTTACTCTCCTAAATCGTCGTCAAATGCCACCCAAATATCGTGAACGGTTGATAGTCGATGGACTGTCGTGGGTACCTTTGGTAGGCAAGGTACCTGGTAGATAGTCTTGGTAACATATGAAATAGGTACTTCTCTACTAGGGTTGCCATGCATCCAAGGTGGACATCAGTGTATTTTTGGGTGTAACCAGATAACTCGCCATCATTCATCTTGGCAGCTGGTGGACTCTCCAATTAGGCCTATTCTGGCTAGCCTAACCCCCACCCATAGGGCGCAAAGCTAAATAGTCCAGCTTGTCTATATTTGTACCCTAATCGAATGGCATTGCGAAGATCTCAATCCCAGATGCTGTGTACATGAAGTCTGTCTGTTTGATTTGGACCTACATATCTACCTATGGTAGAAAAAAAACTAGATACTAGTGGACGCAGAAAAGGACAGGGACAGGTTGTACTGGATTGTCTAATCCAAGTTCTTCGTAACTTTGTTCGTATATGTAAAAATACCTCGGACCCAGCGCGGAGCGAATATTGAAAATTGGATGCTGCCTAGAATTGACACAATGAGGGGCAAGACAAGGGGCCCTGCGTGCATGCTAGCGTTAGCCGCAGGGGCCATCTCTTGTCTAAACAGGGGGCAGGTAAGGCTTCGCCAGGAATGACAGGTACCTTGCCGCCTCTACCGGTACTGAGATCCAGAAGAAAGTGACGTATTTTGTACTGAGTACTCTGTGCGTTTGATTCTGAACTCCATACCTAAATCCATTAGGTACAATAGTCTGCCCGTATGGAGATAAGCACCCTGCAGGTAAGATTGCTAGGCAGCACCAATACGGCGTGTCTTGTAATTACAACAGCAATGCAAGATATTTCTCATCGTGTTAAATTCTGCTGGTAAAAGTAACTTGGGCAAGTGTGCAAGCGTTTATGCTTGGTTTGACTTTTGCTTTGACCCCATCCTTTGCTTCAGATATCTCAACGTTGCAGTACCGTTCATTGTCCTGAAGCGTTTACAGTAGTACTTGGGCTTTCTAACCATAGAAGCGGCATTGGAAACCGATCATCTGCCCCACACTAGTACCTACCTTACCTCTGTAGGTACCTGGGAGAAACCGGGTTGCTTTAACAAGTTGGGCTCCATGCTGGGACAACGACTAATATTAATTACTACGTACCAGGTTATTTGCTCCGAACGCTTTCTGCAAAGCAAAAAAAAAAAACCTCCTGTCCACGCACCCGCCAAAAAAGCAATGCCTCCATGCTCAAGCTTTTTGGTTGCTACCTTGCACAGCGTTACGCTTGCAAGGTTGAACTGCATTTTCACAGGTAAATCTCGGCCTGCACCACGGCAGCACCGCAGTAGATCGTAGTCTCATCACCCATGCTGTCCTCAGCCCGAGCTGATCTAATTGGAGCGCGACTTTCCTGCGCCAAACTGGGCGAAAAGGGGGAACGCCAAAAAAAAGGAGGGTCAGATTTCAAAGGTTGACATACAGTCGGTCGATCGACAAACAGAACATATTTCAGGTGACCAGATACGGTACGGTACGGCAATGAATTTTCCGAAAGGAAATGCGTAATATAGGTACTTACTTACTGTACATGTTTATGGTGGCACCCAACCCAAGACAGATAAACAGTCCCCATTTCCATTGTTTTGCCAAAAGACTTTGGCTTTCTTTGAAACTTGACACGAACGTAGCGGAGCCCAGCCAAAGCATTATGGGCTGTTTGTGCCCCCAATGCAAAGAGTGCTTGAATCGCCAACGCCCCTACGAGTGCTCAACTGGGCAGAATCCCCTCAAAATTGGTTGGACCTCCATCTGAGGTGAGGCTGTGCGTCCCGCCTGCTCCCCTCATTGGCAATCTGTTATTATTCCCTGCGACGCGACCAAACCGGGGACAAGCGCCCAGCAATTAAAAAGGGAGATCAATTGGGCAATTGGGTTGCAAGTAAGCCAAAGCACCGGCTGGCCGCTGATGGGTTAACCTTTCTTTTTTCCCCTTCCCCTTGTCAAATCAGCAAGAAGCAGAAGGACCCCTGCAAGAGAGCGACAACGTATAAGCAAAGCAAACCAGGGTTTGGGGAAATTCATCACTGCGAAGACGAAGCGGCCGACCGAACGGTTTGCGAGTTTCCCGTACATTTGAGGTGATTTTAATTAGGTCGCAGCGGAGGAGCAGCTCTTTTTGTGGTGCTGCTTACACCATAGACAGCCCGCGCAGCGCAGCAACCCACCCAGAGCCCCCCAGTGAGATCTCGGCACACCCACCGCATTTTGCAGTACATGTTGTAGGTCCAGATTACGGGCAAAGGACAGGTCAGGTTAAAAGAAGGACCAGCACAAGGAAGTCGAAGACAACGGACCCCGATAAAAACCTTGTCCCTTTACTCCAAGCTATGCCGTTCGGGCGCGCAGGGAAAGGGCAGCAGCAGAGCAACAGCCCCGGGGCGTCGCCAGCACTCCAACAACAGCATCAAATCCAACAAGGCCTCTCCCAGCAGCAGCAACAGCAACAGCAGCAGCATTCCTTAGCAAGCAGTGTCGCGCAGTCATCATCGCCCTCCAACGTATTCAGCCCCGTTGACGCATCTCCCAAAAATTCCATTCAGACCGTACCGATTAGACAGTCGAGTAATTCCTCATTCGATTCGCGATTTCAGCAGCAGCAGGCACAACTGCAACAACAAGCCAGCCCATCACCGCAGATCGACTTTGACCAAGTCGGCCGCAGCCAGAGCCATCGCTTCCCTCACCAACCACCGCCTCCTGCTTACGCCGTTGCCTCGAGCTCCTTTGATGACCTCCATTCCACACACTCGCTCTCTGTCTCATCGCCACTTCTTCAGCAAGGACAGCACAGCTTTCCCACGTCGCCATTGGTGCCGCATCCCCAACATCCTCAACACCTTCAGCAACAGCAGCAGCCGCCGCCGCCGCAACAACCACCACCCCCAGTCGAGACTCGTAAATCCACACGGAAGCTTGTTAAGAACATCTTCTCCTCGAGCCGCAGCTCCGATAATTCTTCACCACACCAGGCAAAGGGGTCAATTGACCAAGGTCCTCAGGTTCAACGGCGAACCTCGCAGCGAGTGAGCCAGACTTTTCACAGCAGGAGCTCGGCAGCTCAAGCGTCCTCGGACCAGCAGCAGCAACAGCTCCATCAACTGCATCAGCAGCAGCAGCAGCAGCAGCAGCAGCAGCAATCCTCCGCCGACTGGCAATCCCAAGTTTCCAGCCCAGACCTAGCCCAGTTGAACGCGCGGGATCCCCTTCGACTCGGGATTCGTCAAGTTCAAACGGATCTAGGACCTGCATCCTACAGTCAAGGCGACCAGGCCGCACTATATACTCACCAGCAGCAATCCGGCTCTTCCCAGGAACTATCTCGTCCCCAGGGCCAGTCACAGTTTGATTCGCCAGGGCACCAGCACCAACAGTTTCAGCTCCAAACACAGCAATTCCACAACCATACCTCCGGACCGCCTCCAGTATATACAGGTGGACACCTGGGGCCGAATCCAAACAACCAAAACCCGGAGACCATATCTCAACTTTCGCGCGACTCACCCATTGCTGACTCGGAGCAGATAGCTATCAACTTGCACTCCAGTCAAAACTCCCCTGCAGTTAACTACCCTCCAAGCTCGCAAGACTTCTCGAATCCTGGGGCCCCGCATCATCAGCATCAGCACCATCAGCATCAGCATCAGCATCAACAACAGGATCAAGGTCACACTCAGGTTCCAAGTCAAGGTCAGGGCCAATCTCAGCAGTCACAGCCGCACCAGCAGCATCAAGAAGCCATGGCTCCGCCTGGCCAACCAGGGCAGCCTCCGATTCGCCGGTCGCAGGACACCGAAAAGGGTATGCGGGGTCAGCAACAGATGGAACCCCCACCCGGCCCGCCTCCAAACTACAGGCACAGCCAATCTTCCTCTGCAAACCCAATGCAGCAGTCTGGCCCTGGCGGCATGCCTCAAAACTTTAGCAGAGGCGGCGCGTCTCAGGACCGTCAGTTTAACGATGCGCAACCCGGTGAGAGGACTAGCAGTCCTCAGCCCGAGGCTGTCGAACCGGATAAGGCCTTCAAAGAGCTACGTATGTGGTCAAATGGAACCCCACCTTATGGCCCCCGAGCGGCTGGCTGCTCAGACGTGCTGGGCATTGGCGTAACTAACTCTCTTTTGCGACAATGTGCTATTAGTGACCAAATACAAGAACGTCAAGAGGTTGTACTTTGATGGAAAGAACCAGATTGAAGGGCTCAACAACCAGGTTGAGCAATTGCAAAATGCGGTCGCGAATCAGCGCATCTCACAGTCCCGCACGGCGCTCGATGACAACGAGTACACGACGCGGTTCAACCGCCTCAACGGCGCCATTAACAACCTGTCGTTCAACATCCGCAAGGACTGGGTCATGATTCCCCCACTACTCGAGGGGTTCGTCAGCGCCGATGCGCTGCGGACCGGTAAGCAGGAGATGACGGCAGTCGGTCGGGCAGCCATCACGCACTGGGTTGTCGAGTTCGTCTTCAACAAGTGTTTCCACCCAGGCCTGCCCCCGGACCTGTCGCGTGAGCTCAAGCACATCGAGCAGAATATACGGACGTTCTCATACACCTTGAACAGCCAAGAGGAGTATGACGCGCTCACGTCCAAGGTGGTCAGCTGGAGAATGGCGACGCTCGAGGGTCTACAGCCAGTGCTGCAGTCGTCAAGGAGTGCGGAGCACCGCGTTGAATTCACAAGATTAGCATCTGAAGGTTTAACCAACAAGCTGTTTGAACATCTGACAAACCCGCCCCCTCCAGGCGTGGATGGCAGTGTGTCGATGATCGTCGAGCTTGCCGTGGGCATCGCGGCCAACCTACCCCTGGAGAGCCGTGACGTGGCAGTGACGTACCCACAGCCTGGGTCGCAGATAAACCCAAGCCTGATGGAAGTGGAGAAGACGGGTCTGCCCGCGCTCGAGTTGCGGGCGGCCGAGGGCGAAGCGGCAGGTGACAGCGACGAGCAGCAGGAAGACCGCACTGCGGCCAAGGATGGCAAGGCTGGACAAAAGAGCGGAGCCTCGCGCGGCGGTGACAAGGCAGCCAAGAGCGGTATGTCATCAACACTTTCAAACATTCTCGGCGGATCTTCGCGAAAGGGCAGCGTGGCTTCGGTAGCCGGGCAACGACAGCAGTCGATCTCTTCAACCTCAATCGTCAGCAACGGTGGTACTGACGCGGGGACAGCAGCAACAGCAGCAACAGCATCTTCATCAGCGACAAACTTGGTCTCGAAAGAAGCCAGCAACAAGATTCGGTATGCTGGCTTTGTGGTGGTCGAGGTCAGGGGCCGACAGGTTCTCGTCAAGGCCCCCGTATGGAGCATTGCATGAAGTCACAACGAGCAACATGGTATACGGTAGGGAGAATCATCAATATTCACCCGTGGCTTAGGGCCTTGTTGGAGTCAATGAAGCGTAGTCTTTTTCTGTCTTTTCTGTTTTGCTCAAATTTCTTCTGATATCATGATGCCAAAAAGACATTTTCTTCTATTTTTTCTCTCACCAATAAACAATTTGTTGGCTACCTCGATTTCGTTCATCGTCAAGTCGTTTATCCTTCTTTTTGGTCTTCCATAAGCCTTTGGCTTTTGAAAACAAGAGCAGGCAGACCATTTGGACTACGCTGAAGGATTGGCCAGGTTGTCGATGGATGGTAGACTTATTCTTTCCAGGTGAAGGATTTGCAATTTGACCGCTCATCTTCAACCTCGAAGAGCCTCATCGCATCACAATACCTGGATGCTGCAAATGATGACGCTGCAGCCGAGGACGCTTACTCTTCCGTTGATTTACCTATGGACCTTCCCCATTCATGTAGCCTGCCTGCTGCTTATGAGATATGGCCCTCGATATGAGGCGACTGTCAGCTTACATCTGGTTGGTCACCGCCTTCCCTATTAAGGAACACCCCTCCTTGACTTGGAAAGATTCTGCCACCCCTCAACCCAAAAAGTCCAGGAGCATGAATGGCTTGCTTGGTTTACATGTGGTAGCTTCCATGTTATGCATTGCAGCATGCAAGAGTGCAGAGACTAGGAACATCGTCATTCAGCCTGATCGTGACTAAAAAGTACTACTTCGCGGCCTGTTATCTTTACTATCTGGAGCATATCTTGCTTTCACTTGGAATTAGGTACATTACCAAACTACCAACCTTGTTCCAAGCCAACAAACGCTCTCAAAAGTGGTCTATCGACTATCGTTTCCCTCACCCAGTCCTCAGAATCATGGCAGAAACAGGCCAGACCCCATCCAAACCGGAGCATCTCGAGCCCTCCAAGCTCGGGACCAAGGAATAGTCAGTTAGTCTAGTCTTGTCATATAACGCCAAATCAAATCACCTATCCCACGTCACGTCCGCGCCACCCAGATCTGGCACACTGTCTAACAAGCCTCTTACCCCCAGCTGGGATGCACTCTACGACGCCGAGATCACCAACCACGAAACCAATCCGTCCGACATTGGCACGGTTTGGTTCGACGACTCAGACGCCGAGACCAAGATGATATCCTTTTTGAACACGAAACGTGCAGACCTGGGCCTCGACAGGGACTCCACATCCTTTTTGGACCTCGGAACCGGCAATGGCAGCATGCTTCACGCCCTTCGGAGGGCCGGCTGGGGCGGTCCTTGTCTGGGAGTCGACTATAGCCCCGCGGCGGTCGCCCTGGCGCAAAAGGTCGCCGCGTCGACGACGTACTCGGAAGCCAGTGACGACGACGACGACGACGATGATGATGATGATGATGATGATGATGATGATGATGTTGATGAGAAACAACAGGAATCAAAGAAAAGGGACCCAAGCAACAACCCAATATCGTTTGCCCAGTGGGACGTCCTCGACGGGCCCCTCAACCCTGACGCGGCCATCACCCCACGAAGAGGCGCCTGGGACGTCGTGTTGGACAAGGGAACCTTTGACGCCGTATGCCTGAGCGCCGATGTCGACGCCACCACGGGCCGACGCCGGAGCGAGGAATACCGCGCACGGGTGCTCCAGCTCCTGCGCCCCGGCGATGGCGGCGTCTTCCTGGTAACGAGCTGCAACTGGACAGAGGAGGAGCTGAGGGCCTGGTTCGAGGGGGCAGGCGGCGAGGGCACGACGCGCCTGGTTTACGCGGACCAAGTCCAGTACCGGTCCTTTAGCTTTGGGGGCGTCAAGGGCCAGACCATTAGTACTGTCTGCTTTGTCAAAAAGGACTTTACGTCATGAAATGATAAGCATTGAGCTGTTTGTCCCATAAGGTTCGCAATCATGTTTGATGAGTTAAAGATACTATTCGTCAGATGCACCCCAGAGCCTGATTCACAGAGACGACGTAATGCAATAGAGCACAAGCAAGTGAGTGCTACCACATATGACGACAATTTTAATTTATTTCATTTTATTTTTTTGAGTCTCAACGTCTCATCTAAAGTCTTCTTCGCCAGGGTTGAGAGTAAGGGGTTGCCGAAAGCGTTAGTCTAGTTCTGTACCTAGTCAACGGCCGCGGCACTGCAATTCGGGTCCAGTCATGTCTTATCCCCCAATGGTTGGCGACACAGGTACTGCCACAAGAGGCCAAAAGGGATAGAAATTGGCCATCTTAATGCTTAATCGCGAAATCTCAACCTCTCTTTTCCATCGGCATCTGATGGCAGCCATGTTTTTATAACCCGCCACCCCTCATTTGCGCCATAAGAGACAGGACCATTATGCCATGTCGCGAACCTCTCCTGTATATGCTCTCAAAGAATCTCAAAACACCGAGGGGTCTTGTCATGGCCATGTTCTTCCAACCACTGGCCCTGGGAAGATGATATGATAAAAATAAGAACATGGATTTTGCTTCATTAGACTTTCTGGGAATCTATGGTGACGTATTCATAGGCTCGCCGCCAGGGAGCGGTCCAGACGCAGCCGCGGCCGCCGTCGTTGCGAAGTATCGAACATCTACATCGTCATCCTTCTGTAGCTTCTCCAGACTTGGCATGACGCGCTGCTGGATAAGATCTGCTCCCCTGGCCGAGGGGCTGAACGGCGTACCGGCCTTCTCCAGTGAGTAGACGGTACCCTCCTCAGGAAGGCGGCGGAGGACGTCAATCAAGACGCCGTATGTCTTGGCCACATTGAACCGGATGTTGGGAATGTCGTCGATGACGAGCTTATCCAGCATCGGCAGGATGTTCTTACCAATCACGTCCATGCTGACAACGGTCGCCAGGGTCTGTGTGCAGGAAGATCATCACCGTTAGTCTAAGTCCCCCCGTGATCACGCAGAAGCTATACAGGTAGGTTGCTAGACGCTTACCGAGATGGCGAAGCATGTTGTCATGCGGTACAGGTAGTTGGGGTGGTTGCCCATAGCCATCACCTTGGGAATAATGGCCTCACTGGCCCACTCGACTCCAAAGACTTCGGTGAGCTTCTTCAGGTTGTGAGTTGCAGCTTCCCTGATGGAGAAGACGGTGTCGCCAAGCCAGCCCATGCACAAGCTGCTCAGCTTTTCATCGAAGAACTTGACACCAAGCTGGCTGGCCAGCAGTGGGATGTACTCGATAATGGCCAACCGCACCCGCCACTGCTTGTCCTCAGCTAGTTGAACAATAGCAGGGAGCAGTGACTGTGAGAGGAGCTCAATGCCAATAACTGAGAAACGTTAGATTTCGTACTCACGTGATGACCAACAAACAAGAGACGGACTTACCATTGTTGACCAACTCAAGCTTCGAAATGATGTGCAGCCGGACCTCGGGGAACTCGTCCTTCAGCATCTGCAGGAACATTGGGAGCAAGTGGTCGATGGTCCTAAAATGATAATAGGGTTAGTTATCGTGTCGTGCGTATGTCTCCGCCAAAGTACGAAGCTATAATTCCAAAATATTTGCAATCAAGCTTGCGTATAGAATTCACTCACTCTTGTTTGCCAAGGATGGGGGCCAAGCCCGAGATCTGTGTACCCAGAGCTGCGCGAACATGTTGCGAATTGTCCGAAACCAGATCCTCAATGCTGCCCATAACCTCGTTGAGAAGCGTCGTCCTGTCGATCAAGGCGCAGAAACCTGGAATTTGCCCTGCTATGGCCGTCCGGACCTCGGCCTCGTTGTCTTTCAGGAGCTTAACGAACGCTGGGACAAGATCCCTGGATACCACCTCATCATCGACAGCTTTTGCAATCTATATTCCACATGCGATGTTCTATTAGCGATCCCGTATGCGGACGTCCTCGGGAATTTCGTCTCGAGTCGTGGGTTATCTTGTCAGTGCTGCTGTCTTGTCTTACCTTCTCGAACCTGTCTGCAATCATGTAACGAACTCTCCAACTCTTATCCTCTATCAGATTGCGGAGCGTAGTCAGCAGAACACCATGGCTCGACTGCTGTTCCTTGGGAACAACTTCCGCGACGGAGATGAGAACTTCGACGGTGAGCAGGCGAACGCTGTCCTGGTCGTCTGACGCAAGATGCTGGAACATGGGTATCATTTCATCAACCACAACCGCGGCCGGCATCTCCTTGACAAATTTGGCGAGGTGGGTAGCCGATTGCCGACGGACCATGGGCGTCTCATCGTGCACAAGGTGACCAAAATCACGCCTCAACTGCTCCTGCAGCGGCGGCGCAACCTTGCTGTATGGTGTTGTGTAGAGGCCACATCCGGAAATCTTGGAAGTGAACCAGTCGGCCTTGGAGAGGCGGCTAGTCAAGGGGATGAAATACTCCTCGACTTGCTTCGGTGACAACTCGGCGCAGATCTTGTTCAGTGATTCAACAGCCTAGCCAGCGAGCGTCAAAAGGCAGGTCGTCAGCCTGAAAACAGTTCCAAGAGGCAATAAGATGCAAAGCAAGGCGTAAAGAAATCGCCAAGCGACAAAATATGTCGACATCACATCAAAGCTCATACCTTGTCTCGGACAACAGGCTCCTCGATAGCAGCAAGGTTCTCGAGGGGAGACAGCAGAACGTGTCCCCACTGCGATCCGCCGACGTACTCGACAAAGTTACCCAGCTCCTCGCTGAGGGCAACTAAAACCTCATCCTCGTCCTCGACGGATTCTGGTACCATAACATTATTAGTAAAGCCGTGCTTCCTCACAGGCCAAGTGACGCAGCTGGCGCGATACACGGCGATCGGTGCGGGGCGGGGAATGTGTCGTGGCGGAAAAGGCAGCGCAAATAGCTGGGTAGTGGGTAAGAACATCGCGGGACGCTAACCGTCGAGAAAAGGGATCAGCTCATCGCGGGTGCGGTCAGGGCCAAGCGCGAGGGCAATGGTCGAGAGTCGATGGATGGCATTGAGGCGAAGGAGAACATCGTCGTGCTGTTTGCAAGTAATAAGCGATTAGTCGGAATCAATCAACCAAGGTGGTTGTGATGCAATGTCGATGTATGCGCTGCTGGGTTGAGAATGTGCTGGGCGGTTCAGGTCCAGATACGGCGGGGCAACCGGACAAAGCGAAGCTCCTTCCAGCTTGCCACGCCAAATTGATTGATGCTTGGGAAATCGGAGGTCGCAGGCTGGCACCCGACCAAAGCACGCGACCAGGATGAATGGGGGTGCACGGATCCAAGGAAACTGACCTTGAGCTCGTCGATGAGGACGGCTATGGGGTAGAGCTCGTCGTTCGCATTTGGCGCGTCAGCCATGGCGAGCTTTGTGTGTGTCGGAGCGCGCGAAGGGGTTTTGGGTCAAGGTTTGGTATCGGTCGGTGCTGTGCTGTGCTTGTCCGCTCGTCCAAACGGCTGATCCAAACGGATAGATGCTGATGCACTGTATTGGCGTGGGCGGGCGGACGGGAGGACGAAGCAAAGAGGGGAGAAAGGGGGGAGAAGAGAATGATGAAAATCAAATCGGCCAGGGTCCTTTAGTCTAGATAGACGTTGTTGGGTGCAGGCATCAAGATTGTCGCTGGTCTGTGATGCAATGACTTTCAAGTTTGGGGGTGCGGGTTGGTTATTTTGGTGGTAGTCCAAACCCGGCCTGTAGGCACTCTCCTTCGCAGAAAGCAGGTGGGTTCGACCAAAAGCTGGACCCCGTCCGCGGGCGGTCAATCAATCTGCTTTGTGGTGCACGGGGGGTCACCAATGACAGCGGCAGTTTTGGGGACATGTATTGGGCGTTTAATTTGAGGTACCTACCCGGCTATCCAGCTGTAGTAAGGTACAGAGAAGTACCCGCATTCCCCACAATGTCGCAAGATTACAGCTTTCCCACCGCGACCTTGTATCTCGTCTGCTAGAGAAGGTAGGACCGTCGGAAGGCTTAGGCGACTTGCTAGAACTAGTCTCGATCAAAACAAAGTTGAGAGGCAACCGGGCATGTTATTAATTGAAATTCAGAGCTTTATACTTATCTATATAGGTAGGTACCTAGCTGACTGATTACTCAGGTAGGTATATATCATCTTTTGTCTCTTCTCATCTGGCGAAATTGAATCAAGAATTAACCCCACGGTAAGCACCTACCGCTGTATTGCGCCCCTCACCTGCCTAGGTAGGGACCTAGGTACTTGATTAGCTTATATTTCACCCCTCCAAGTGATGATGGAGCTCTCATTGTCAGTGAACCCAGTCAACCTCGGGTGCCACCTAAGCACCCTTTAAGGTTTTAAAAGAAAAAAAAGAAGAAAACGGCAGATAAAAGGGGTCAATCTTTCATCGCAGGCGTCAGTAAGACTCAGTTCCAAGTCAAAACACTCATCAGACGAACATCACACCGTTTTGCCCAATTCCTCGGCGTCCACCTAAGGAGTAGGTAATCGGTCCATCTTTGGTACTTGCCGGATTTTTGTCCTCTTATCTCTTCGCCTCGAGTGCAGATATACACCCCGAGTAGGTAGACGTGACCCTCAGGACAAGAATATCAAAACTAGAACTATGTCTAGAACTAGAAAGAGCTAGATCTAGATCTAGCTAGACTGCATTATTTTAGTGGTCAATATTTTTCTTTTTTGCCATCACCCAAAATAACATGGCACGCTGCACAGCGACAAGTGAACTCATTCTGCCGATAACACTAACGCTGACATCTCTGATATTTCCTATTCTACCTGAGATACGCCGTCAAGCTGCTTAATGGTTGATGGCGTACTCGCTTCCTGCGGAGACCCGGTGGGTGATTCTTCGTCAAATTTACCGCCTGGCGGAGGACCTGAGCCTGAAACGCCGCTACTCCCGTTCTGCCCGCTCGCGCTGGTTCCTCCAGACTTCCCAACGACACGCTTGACGACCTGTTGCACTTTTATGTTCCCGAGACCTTCTTGTAAAGCACCCAAGGGATCTTCCGGCAACTCCGAAGTCGAGGCGAATGAGCGTCTAGGAAGATCTGCCGGCCGCTTTTCTGGCGTGAGGGTCGTGTGGCCGCTTTCAACACCCACCAAGACTGATTTGCTGGTTGGGAGGCCCGGCGGTGCTTGTTTCGGGCTTCCAGGCGGATGCGGAGTTCCAGGAGCTGTATTGGGCTGCGGCCCTGATGACATTGATTGGTATGTGGCAATTTTCTCTGCTGCCGACGCCGCCTCATCCAAGGCACCATTCATTTCTTCGTCTCTTCTAGAAAAAAGCTGATGCCACCAACGGATTTCGCCCTCACGAGGGAAGAGGAGCCGCTCCTTGCCACGTGTCATATCATCAACGACAGGATCGTAATCAGGATTGGTGAACTCCGGGCGACGTGATAAGAAGTAGTTCCAAACAGAGGAAGTACGATCCTCGACCTTGGCGTCTTTTCGTTGCTTCTCATTGTTGAATAAGAAGGTACCATACTGGCAGGAATACAAATGATAGAGCAGCCGGCGAAGGAAGCGTTCGTTGAACTCGAAGCGCGTCGGATTTTGCCTCACTAGCTGATATGTAGCGTCGAGAAACTGGTGAAAGACGGGACTGATCTCCTTGGGTCGGGTAGCCTGATCCTCCGAGACTGGCGCTGTGGCATTCTTTGCATTATAGCCTTCCCCACCTTCGCCGTCAGAGTCGTCCTTGTCCTGGCTTAGATTCTTTGAGAAGAACCGCTTGGCCGAAGCCATTGCATTCTCCAAGGCCTCGCCGCGGCTTTCATTCTCGTTCGGTTCGATTCTTACTCCTGCCATGGCATCATTTTGCGTGACAAACCACTGTTCATGGTTGAGAAAGCCCGATCGTCGCTGGAACATGTGTCCAAACGATAGCCAGTCCTTCTCCACTAATATTATGAATCCGTCGATTGTCCTGTAGAAGGGATCTAGCATGATCTGCGAAAGTGCACTGAGCTGACTTGTGCGATCCCAACCGTCTGAGCAGTGTATCAGTACATTCGAATGGTAAATACCGACCTGTCGAGCAATCAAGTGAGAGCCCTCCAGAATGCCATTAATGTGCTTTAGCCAGCCGCTCTTTGCGAGAAGTTCCTTGTTGGGAGGCAAAGGCGATACATCGGCCTCCTTGATGGTCTCGATGACCTTGTTAAGAGCCGCTCGCATCACGTGGATGTTGTCGATATTAAGAAAGACCTTCTTTGCAAATTTGTAGTAGTCCATGTTCTCAGAACCCAGCCCTATAGCCTGCATTGCGTAAGAATTGATAGCAGGCCTTGCGTCAACGATAAGATTCTGACGCGTCGCGCCGTAGATAACCCTCTTCCCGGTCTTCTCATCAAACTCAAACGTGGTACCAGAGCCACCGACCGCTGCATCTTCGTGACGATCCGTCTCTGTAAGACCTGGCTCAGGCACGGAAACGGCGGGTGAATCTGTTTGACTGGTTGACGGACTGGAGTCAAATGAACCGCCGGCGCCCGAGTCCGCGATGGCCGCCGAGAAGCAGGCGCCGACGAGGCGCTCGTCCTGTATGCTGCGATTGCCACGCAGCCCCACGCACGGCTGTGAGCTTCGCGTGATCGCGCAGTTGTTTACAGGATGCAAGTAGGTCAGGGTAGGAATTCGAGCTCGTGACCGATGATTAGCGGCGTATTTGAGGACATTATCCGAGATCGATGTTGGCACGACTAGAATGGACGGGTATGTCGGAGAAAAGACGTAGTCCTTGTTGATATCGGATATCCTCCATCCGAGATCTTTGGCCTTTGCGCTCACCCCTTGGCGCCGAAATTCATCCCGTGCATCATACAAAGCCCAGCCGTTGAGCCCTCTTTCAGGTCTCGTTGGTTGATAGGTGAACGCATAAAGCTTCTCGATGGCCCCCAGCTTGCAAGTTCTGGTTTTAATAAAGTCGAATGCTTCACGAGCAGTCTTGTCGTCGGGGATATTGAAAGTGACGTAACTAAAGTCGCGGCACCGCAGCCTTATCGAGGAAGGTATTCCGCTCGACGGTGGGGTTGGCCGAAATGCGCAGTGGTTCAGGATTGGATACGAAATAAAGTTCTCTCTAGGGCGATTGTTCGACGGACTGCCGGATGGAGGAGGTACGCAAAATATGATATGAAAGTCGGTGAGCTTGAGGATTCCTAGAGTCGCACTTCCACCGGTAATGGCGTGAACGCCCTCTATTGTCTGCGCAAAAGGATTCTTAGTTCGTTGCTCATAGGCAATGCGCAAATGCGCTTGGAAGTTCAAAGAGAAGCGATTTGACGGCGGTCCAGTACCTGCTTGACATCCATAATGCTACCAGTCCTGAATATCAGGAAGAGTTGGAGGGCCGTCCAACCAAAGCTGACTTGACTATGCCAATCGGGGTTCTATGCTTGCCCGACCTGTGCCGTCCTACTCGCAACGTTGAAGTGTGGCCTGAGAGGGAAGAAGTCCAAAGTTCGCTGCCAAAGTGATGCAGTAGAAATAATACTACTCTAGTAGTAGGTAGTACAGAGTCACAGCTTGAGCCAAGCTTTAGCTAGGGGAGGTAGGTAGGTAGGTGAGCTAGGTCACGCGGCCACGAGTCGTCAGTAACACAGGTTCCGTGACGAATTGCCCATGTTGTGACTTTTAAGCCATTGTTCGTGCAACACAAGCCGGTGAGCTTTCGTAGCGGAGCTTTCGACGGAAAACTGAAGAAGGAATACTTCAAAGCTTTCACCTAGAAGTTATGAGACAGGCGAGAGCACCAGACGCAGTACCGAGGATAGGCGGGTGGCAGTGATGACCTTGAGTTGGGTAATGTGGGCGTCAAAGAGCATGTGGCCTGTCACAGGTCTTACTTCGTAATTTGGCCGTCTCCCCGGGTCACCGGGTTCCCTCAGCAGCCCTGACAGTGGAAGGAAGCAAGCGCAGCTATCGTCCGGCCTGCAAGGCAAGGCGAGAAAGCGCTGGGGCTGCGGAACTGAATATGTTATATCGCTTGTTTTTGGTAGAATGTGATTCTGGCATCCATGTGAACGGGAAGCTGTTCATCACTGAGGAGCAATGTGGGGTTGAGAATAGAGGTAGCAACCCTGGTCAGAAATCATCGGCAACTTGTACTGTAATGAACCTGCGTGCGGCGCTGTGGCACTGACGCGGCGGCTGCTGCGTTGCACATGCTGTGGCCCACCCCTACAGATTGCGTGGTTTTAGCAGCTTGAACCTCAGTTGCTCAGCAAGCTCTCAGGTACGTACCGGTAATACAGATGCGGCACAAATTCCCATACCCACTTCCACCGATAAGATAAGTATTTACCACCCTGCCGCAGCCCGCCCCGCTTCAACTGGCCAAAGGGTCCACTCTTTTAAGTGCAAAGCCCTAGGTTTCGCACCAGTCACTGGAAAAAGAGGGCAGTCGAAGGACGGCATCACAGACCTCACTTTTGTTGCGCAGCAGCCAAACCTCGATCGACAAATCCCCCACGAACGAACCACGACATCTACCGGTCAATTCAAACAAATCGATCAAGATGGCTACTCCCGGTGCTGCTCAAATGTGAGTAAAATAAGCATACGATATGCGAAGCCTTGGGGACAAGCTGCAACGGCTTCAATCCAAGACATCAAGAAACAGCGGGCGGGGGAATATGAAGGCATCACGACGAGATGGGTGGAATACGACACGAAGACGATAGTCAAATGCTGACCATAGATGATTGTTGCTATCTAGCTCCAAGAGGAGAAAGTTCGTCGCTGACGGTGTTTTCTACGCCGAGCTGAACGAGTTCTTCCAGCGCGAGCTGGCTGAGGAAGGTTACTCGGGCGTTGAGGTCCGCGTCACTCCTACCGTTACCGACATCATCATCCGCGCCACCCACACCCAGGAGGTTCTCGGCGAGCAGGGCCGTCGCATCCGCGAGCTCACCTCGCTCATCCAGAAGCGCTTCAAGTTCCCCGCCGACTCTGTCTCGCTCTATGCCGCCAAGGTCCAGAACCGCGGTCTTTCGGCCGTCGCCCAGTGCGAGTCGCTCCGCTACAAGCTCCTGAACGGTCTCGCCGTCCGTCGTGCCTGCTACGGTGTCCTCCGCTTCATCATGGAGTCGGGTGCCAAGGGTTGCGAGGTCGTCGTCTCTGGCAAGCTCCGTGCCGCCCGTGCCAAGTCCATGAAGTTCACCGACGGCTTCATGATCCACTCCGGTCAGCCCGCCAAGGACTTCATTGACAGCGCCACCCGTCACGTCCTCCTCCGCCAGGGTGTCCTGGGTATCAAGGTGAAGATCATGCGTGGCTCTGACCCCGAGGGCAAGGCCGGCCCCCAGAAGTCGCTGCCCGACGCCGTCACCATCCTCGAGCCCAAGGAGGAGCAGCCCGTCGTTCAGCCCGTCAGCCAAGACTACGGCGCCAAGGCCGCCCAGGTCCAAGCTGCTGCTGAGGCCGCAAGGCAGGCTGAGCAGGGCGAGGGTGAGGAGCAGGAGCCCGCCGCCGAGCAATAGGATCGCCCGACGGTTGGTGCTATCGCGGTTGATGAGGATCTTGTCGATATTGGTCATCCGAGCCCTGCCGCCCAGCGTCAAGAGGTGCAGCACATGCACGAGCACTATGCTCAGAACACGGCTGCCACCTACGACGGCCAAGACGACCCTTTCATGACTGGAGGCCAGTCTTCGAATGTCGCTGCTGACGCCAATGAGGGCTATGCCTTTATTGAGGAGCAGAATGAGGACCACCGATGGAATACTGGTCCTGTCGGCGGCTGGTAAATGTTTGCTGGGAGGAGGTTCTTGAATTGGTTGATGAGGAAAAGGCAGGCTGTCAGGCGTTTACTTGATTCGCATCTTTCTCTGATTTTTTTTGTCCTGCATTACTCTGCGATCAACGGAAATGGGAAATGGAAATAAGGTTACTATTTCCTCTGGCTGGTTTTGTACTTTGATGAGTAACGGCACAAAACTCAGGCGGCTTGAATGATATTGAAGCAAAACCAAAGGCACTCGTGATCATGCTCTTCTAAGCAGTGAAGGACAACTAGTTCCCAGCCTGCACACGTCAACCTTGCAAGTCAACCTTGCATTTAACGCCTAGGTCTCGAGGTCAGTGCGCGACATGGAGCATCATAGATTAAGCTACTTACTAATAATATCCGCGCTTCTCATGGGCATATTGACGAGAAATATAATAATGATAAAAATCATAAACAAGGCCATGCTAGCACACCGTGACTTTTCTAATTACCATCGATAGTTATAGATGCTCGATAACACCACACGCCTTACTCTACCTTTGCATGCGCGAGAGCCTATATTCCGTATGTGGCGCCAAGCTGACAACATGAAGTCAAAGTTTGAATGAAATGCCATCTCATGAATCTCAATTTCCTCTAAAATAGACAATATCATACATGTAGCCCACCCACACCCCCCGTGTGACGCGCCAGATTCCTGGTTAAATGCTTTCTCGCCATGACCGCAGTGCAGAGCGGTAACGACACGCAATGAATCATGGAACGATACCGATGAGTGAGAAGAAAAGACACAAAAAAACACCCCAAAAAAGACAATGAGTTTGGAGGTAGCCACCAGACACGTTCAAAATCCAGTGGGAGGAAAATGAAGAGGAAAAGAAATAAGAGAAACCCCTGCAAATTAAGAGATGAAAACGCCGAGAAATGATTCCCCTTTGTACACGCCCACTCCCTTTTTCGTTTCAAACAAAAATGATCTCATGCATGACGACTCCTTCGCAGAATGGCTGTGCGGCGAATACAAACCAGGGCCAGATAGAAAGAGACGGGGTAAAAACAAAATAAAGAAGAAATTACACAGCAACGGGAAGACAAAAAAGCAAATAAATACCGTTCCAACGAGAAATGCCATGGTCGATTCCTTGGCAGAATCAAAGACAGAAAAAAAAAGAACCAACGGCTCGCTATTCTTGCTTTCGATCTAACAACTCATTTCTCTGTGCAGAGCTTCACGAAAGAATCCCAAGCCCATGCATCAAAGCAAAAAAGTCCAGACGGGCTTTATGCATATAGAAAGACAAACATGGTGGTCTAGTTGAAACAAGAAAGAGCTAGCGTCAAGAAACAACGCTTGATGGAATACACTCTTGGCGCAGCGGGTGTATACTTCAACCAAAACACCCGTGGACCAAAAGACAAGAGAATAAAAAGACATCCTAGTGGAAATTCCACTGTTACCTCTCGGGCTGTCTCCTCGTTTGAAGCTCTATTGAGGCGTCGTAGCGTTTCGGCTCGCCATTCCCATTCATCTTCTTGCCATTGCTTGCGCTGCCACTGCCGCTGCCTTCGTCGCTGTCCTCTGCGAGATCTCCGAGACCCAAGCCGGCCGCCTCCTCTTCGTCGTAGGCTCGCATAAGGCCTTGCCTATCGCCAGCGTGCGTGCTGCTGCCCGCGCTCATGCGGCGGTGGCTTAGGCTGCGGCGAGCCTCCATGCTGATGCGGGTCTGGATCGATGACACCATGTCGGTGCCCGTCGCGTCATCGCCGCGTTGGTTGGCCAAGCGCATCCCCGTTGGGTCGGTGCGCGAGAGGTTGAGTAGGTAGACACCGGTGAACGTCACAAGGAAGCCGCAGAGAAGCGAAAGCGTGCCGACCGGATCAGTGGTGTTGAAGCCGCTGAAGAGGATGAAGGAGGCGCACAGGGTTGCAGTGGTGAAGGTTACGTAATACAATGGGTTGACACTGGAAACACGTCGCAATTGTCAGCATCAGGTACCCAGCAGAGACAAAAGACAGGAGACAGGACCACAAGTTCGGAACTCACATGTTGGTCGGGAACTGGCTTAGTGCCTTGTTGAAGTAGTTCATCTGGATCAGGATACAAACTACGGTAATGATCATGAACACATAGGTCGATGGGTGAGAGAATTGGTTGTTTCCGTTAAAGGTCAGCTTCAGCGCAATGCCAAAGGCCTTGACTGACATGACCGAGACGGAGCCGACCAGCGAACAGATGGACAGGTAGATGAGCGGGTTCTTCTTGCCGTGTTTCGGCGCCACCCAGTAGATCATAAAGGTAGCATATACAGTGACGAAGAAAACGTAGAGCAAGAAGCCTATGTAACACAACATTGTCAGTCAAAATGTATACGGCTAATGGGATAAACAAGGCTTTTGCGAACCTGGCTGGATTGCGTAGATGAGAATCTCGTCAATGGTGCTGATCTCCTTGTCTGGTGGCGCGTGGAGCACGATGATGACGGCGCCTATCAGACATATTGCGCTACCGAGCTTCCCGAGTATACCCAGCAGTTCGTTAAGGAAGTAGGAGCCGAGGATTGCGCCGATGAGGACCGAGAGGGCTCCTAATGGCGTGACAAGAATAGCTGGTGCGAAAGCGTATGCAGCAAAGTTGCATATCTCACCGAGGACCACTGTAAAAGGATGTGCCAGTGCGCATGGTCAGTCTATGTGTGTTCCAGTTGAATCAATTGTAGCCGATGGGCGACGAGGATGATGCTCGAAGGTGCCCTCACAAGTTCCTATGCCAGCCCACCAAAGTGGGTTCTTGAGGTAGACATAGCCATCGCCCTCGAAGCCAAGTCTTTCTTCTGCTTGTTGCAGACCCTGCGCACAACAATTGTCAACTCTTTGAACATGATATAATGCCTCTAGGTAAATCGCCGCAACACGTGCTCGTCTGAAGGGTTCGCGCCCAGGTCGGAGGTCGTACCTTTTTAGTTATAACAAAACTAACACCTGCAGAGGGAGACGAAAATTCCTATTAGCATTGGACGCAACCCAGGAAAAGTCCGGGTCGCCGGAGGGCCGAAGGAACAGGATCGCATACCGATGGCTAAACTGGATGTTATCGCCAGCGCCAGGCCGATGTATTTATCTTCGAGCATCATCTTGTCCAAGTAGAGAGGGGGAGGGTGCGACGGCACGATGCGCCGCCGGATTCGGTAGGTATTTCGCCTTTGTGTTTGATTTGTTCCTCTGGCTGATAGTGAAAGTGCTGGCGTTACTGCTTGGTGGGTATTATGGTGTCGTTATCGTCTCCTCAGGGACCGCAACAAAAGTGCCTACGGCCCGTCCTTGCGATTTCGTTGGCGTAATTCAACAGGGTAATATTTGGCTTTCCAGTAGATCCGAGAAAAAACAACACTCGATCTCAATGTCGAGAAGGGGGGAAATTTTCGAGTCTGTCCGCGTCGCGCTTCGTTTGGTCGCTAGAAAAGTACGGATGCAAAAAAGGCACCTCGCCGTGTCGTCCGTTGTTGCGAATCGTGAAGTGTGTTGGTGCGATGGATGTGGGCGGGATTTTGCTGAGCCACGAAAAGCTCGCGCCGGGCGAGGCTTCGGCAATTCCCTCGTGTTTTCAAGTCAGGGACCCTAGGTCGTTTGATCCAAGCTTACTCGGCTCGGCGGTGCACTGCACGGCGGACAAGATCGACCTCTCTTTTTTTCCCCTTCCTCGTCTCCGCTGTTCTAATTAAGGCAAAAGCTACCTGGGCCTGGCAAGGAAGTAGGTAGGTGCTTTTGGCAGACAGTTATGCAGACTGCTCTGGTTTATTATTTTAATTTGCCTGTCTTTGTTGCAGATAGGTATGTGGTGGGTTGGATTTTGTCGCGTCCCGAACAGGCCCAAAGTCGCAAGCGGAAAGGACAGCGTTGAATGTCTCAATGGGGGGGCTGTCCTGTCCAGGTCGATCGGGTCAGGCAGGCCTACTAGAACTAGACTGGCTGGCGTGTGTGTGTACGCGCGCGTACTCCGTAGGTAGCGTAATAGTGGGTGCGGGTTCGTCAGGTCTGAGAAAATTCAACCGATGCTTGCTTTAGTCCGAACAGATTGGTCAAGGAACTGTGGCCCGCCAAGACAGGGGTGGCCTTCTTTTTTTCTCGTTTCGAAGGTCGTCTTGTGTGGGTGTGGGTGGCTACCGCAAACAGAAGTGCCTCCACTTCCCATTACTCTCTTGAAAAAGTCGGGCGCACACTGGTGGTTACAAGCTTCGTATGGGGCCCCCCTCCTCACCGACAGCTCTGCACTGTCTGCAGGTGCTACTGCTTAGTTTTAGGCTATCACTATCCTATGGGGGGACACAGAGGGATTGCTACCAAAATGCCCGAGCGCTTCAGTCAGGCTGTTTCATCGCAGCCCCCTTGCTCTAAATCATGGGGCCTTGCACCTATCGGTGCAATTGACGGAATCAGTCACCAGGATGTCCATGTCAGACGATCTTTTCCATATTCTCCTTACCATTGCACTAGAAACCCTCTTTAAATCCTTGCCATGTTTCGACTTCTCTAACCCCAACGTAGTCCGACCACGCATTATGTAATGTAGCGATCCTTGCGGGTTGCCTTGGCGAGAAACACGTCGTCGTCTCTCACTTGAGCTGTTCATTCCCACATAGGTACCTGGACCCAAAAGCGTCAATTAAATAAACCAGTTCGATATTTAGACACGTCTGATGTGAAATAACCTACCATCTGGCTTGCATGCTCACTGCCTCACAATAAGGTCCAGCCGCACTCCCGCCAGACGCAGGGTTTCGTCCGTTCTGTTTAGACTTTTGCCCTACTGCGCGCCCCTGAAATCGATGTCTTCCAAAACCCATCCATTGGCACAGTACATGTGTCCTCTTTAAATCTGAACGGGAACTGGTTGTGGATTTCATGACGATGGGACGACGTCTCGTCATTTTGAACTAACCCTGATCCGTCTAACTAACTCCCTTAAACTAATGTTCCCCGACTCAGCGCAGGACCAATTGACTGTCAAAACTCCCCTTCACATTCCGTAAGCCATCTACCTACTGCAGGAATTCCGACCTTCAGTCTTGGAAACAAAGTGATTGCAACCGTGGGGAAAAGACCAGTGCCTGTGGTATACCTCATACCTCATCTATCTCAGTCTGTCCACGGAAGCCATCCAAACGTAACCGCCAGTCAAATAAATGCCGTCAATCGGCCGAGAAAAAACACCCAGCTAAATCTAAGTCGACTACAGGGGTCAAAGATGCCCCGGATATCTTTTGTAATGGTACATGAAAAATGAAATAAAATTACCAGAGACAACCATGTAAGCCAAGAGAAAAAAAAGAGAAAAAGGAAGCGGGAGAAGACAGAGAGAATGGGAGAGTACCATAAAACGAAAGAAAACAGAAAACAGAAGACAGAATGGTGGTAAATGGGTATCACATCGCAATCCTACTTTCCATGGCGCCATAGGAATCTCAAAAACGCCTGCAAGGAAACGATAGAAGGCCGCTATCGTGGTCGTGGCATATGTTCAATCGAAAAATGGAGTTATCGTTGTCGAGTCGGTCGCGAATGCTCATTTCATAAGCCCAATAATCAAACTTACCTTTCAGGGCCTGTGGTGATAACTTTGTGGTAAATTTTGGGCAATCGTCTCCCTGCCTGTCGGAATTTGGTGGTCGTTGTCGATCCTGTAGTAGTTTGCTTCGAAAAAGAAATGGTCGAGTGAAAGATCTGCGGGGGTCAAAAGGTCCACACAAGCCGAAGGCCTGAGTGCAGTTGAACTACAACTGCTTGATGTTGAAGGGATACAGCTCGAAGGCTACATTATGTCAAGGGAAGGGGTACATGGACAGGCGACTAGACACGATGACGCTTGACGTCTGTATTACGGATTGTCAGTAAATTTCTCCCAATATGAAAGAACGAATTTTGGGTATTTGTGCGTACCGTGATCACCAACAGCTTCATCGCCGTCGTCTACTCGACCCCTCTTCCCAGTATTGTTCGCGGGCGTAGAGAGGTGAGTACCGCCAATTGCTGTCTCATCTCCGTTGTCTTCCCAGTCGATTTCATCGGCGTCATGTTGTATAGAGCTGCCATCCACGTTACCATCGGTCTCGAGAAGTACCGCAATTTCGCCTGTATTGATCCCTTCGATCTCATCGCCAGCTAGTGTGCCAGATGCGCTGGTTCGCTCAGACTCGTCTCCGGCAGGGCGTTCTCCTGCCTCATGGCGAGGAATGTTGCTAGCCTCGTGCAAATCAGCGACAAGGTGGCCTTCGGCATTTTCTTGATCTTGCCAATCACCCTGGTCTACCTCGACGACGTGTGTGGATTCAGCGGTAGTGACTTTGAAAGAAAGTGGGTTAGTATCGACTATGATCAGGGCTGGGCAATCAGTGAACAAGTAGGGCATACCTTCAACATCAGCCTCGGCCAGTTCAGGCAGGCCTCCTAGCTCAACAGGTTCTTCCACCGTCGAAGCCGGTTCCTCGCCATCATCTTCATGGGAAGGATTGGCATCATGCTCTGCACCATCCGTGGACTGAAACACACTCGCAGTTACATCCGGGCCGGTGTGCTCCTCCATATCTATAGCGATATGGTCATCGACCACCTCTTCGTACTCTTCTGCCAATGCCTTGGGGTCACTGTCCTGGGGTGCTGATACTTGATCGCTAGCATCGGGAGCGACCTGATCCTGAACTTCAAACGTCTCTTGGTCCTCACCCTTCTCGAAACGCCCTGGTGAATCAAAATCTCCCATTTGTCTCTCTGAGAGATCAATATATGATTCGGCACCTTCGTCATCAACCTTCTCGCCTTCTGTATCGACGGTCTCTAAGCCGTGTAAATCTGCGTGGTCCGAGGTTACCGGCGCGGACTGGTCTTTCTCATCGGTCACTTGACCGTCGGGAATCCCTTGCAAACCAATATCTAAGTCCTCTACAGCCAGCATCTCATCTTCAGGTGCTTGGTCTTCAGGATTATGTAAGTCGTCCAGAACATCAAGTTCCTCGCCTTCCTGCTCATCGTAGTGGTCCAGCTCAAGGTTGGACTCTTCATCTTGGTGAGATAGCGAGTCACCTGACTCAGTGGCCTTGACGGGGAAATCCACAGTCAGATAGTCGGGATACGAAAGGCGATAGGCGTCCAATCCCTCGCCGACGTTGGCACCATCCAACAAAGCCTCAAGCCTCCGCTGGCAGTTGGGGCGTGTCACTAGGAAGACCTGCATGGTGTGATGCTGAGAGTCTGGGTCATCTGCGCGCGCCAACCGATCATGAAGATCAACCAGGTTATGGAAGGTAATTTTATCAAGCAGCTTTTTGTCCGTCGTCTACAGTAAAGTCAGCGAGGGGTCTTGAAGAGACTTAAGAGGGGAAATTAACTTACTTCAGCGAACTCTAGTCCCAGCTCATCGATACGAATTAGCACTTCGTCATCGTTGGCCACATCCTCGACGACCTCCCGCAAGCTGGCAAGAAACTGCGAGAGTGGAAATTGAAGCGCTTCCATGTCAGAGAAGAAAAACGAGTCAGGCTCGTCCTCATATGACTTCTGAAAGAGAGCATAGCTTGTCCCCCGATAGTGAACTTGCACGGTAGGAGGGTTCGAAAAGTCATCAGGCGACTGATCGAGTCCGGTGACGTCCAAATAATCAGTGTCTTCATGATAGTCGTTGTCGTTCTCAGAAGGCTGCATCGCAAGACCTTCGGGAGCGTCAGTACTTTGGTCGTTCAAAATATCGACATTTTCGCCATTAGAGACGTGTGGTTCCTCCGCCTCTGCTTCATCCACGCAGGTAAAATCGGTAGTCTCAACAAGTTCAGAGTCGTCATATTCGTACTCGTGGGTTTCTTTTTTCTCCCGGAAGGAGACTGAAGGGATGGTTTCTTGTGGAGCGGCTTGATCTGCCCCTGTCTGTGAGACTTCATTTTGGCTGTCTGCAACAGGCATGAATTCCGTTTCATCTACAGGCTCAGCTTCTTCGCCTGAGTTTTCATCTCCCGTGCCCTCTATACCCTGTGAGAGTATCTGGTCTTTTGTGCCTATGTCGGCAGAATCATCATCGTTGTGGTCGTAATCGATCTCAGACATAGCATCTTCCTGTTGCATATTAGAGCCGGCGACGAGGGATGCGATAGGAGTACTACCAGTCTTCTCATCCGCAGTAGTTTCTTCTGCATCCAACATAATCTCAACCTCTGGTATCTTTGCTGAGGCTGAGTTGTCTGACTTGACATGCTCAAAAACGGCGACGCTGCTTTCCATATCAAAAGCCTCTTCTACATCATCGGGAATTATTCCCTCAGTTGCAGCTATCTCCCCTTCATTATCGTGTTCCTCGGGTTGCGCGTGTTCGAGGTCGAGGCCGGATGGATCGTGCCTATCCTCAGTCACCAATTCGTCGTCGTCGAAACCTATTCCCCCTAGGACTTGCTGTTCCAAATCGATATGATCGTCTCGGCTTTCCATGTGGCTCATCTCATCGATATCAACTTCGCCGTCGATATGGCCCGGATGGGCAGTGGCGAGCAAGTCCACAGACATGGTGGTACACGTCTGATCCCTAGCACGGGAGACAAATAATTGACGTCTCGCACAATAGTTTTGGTATTAGGCAGATCTGCTCCCTAATGGGTATCGCTGAGCTTGTTACTGCCGACAGAGGCCAGTTGGATGCAATCAAATAGTTGGCTCAGTTGAATACAGTCCAGGAACAATGCAGACTCGTACTCGATAGTTGCCGATGACAAATGGATTCAGAGACCAGTTTCGCGAGCATTTGAATGAAAACAGATAACCTTGAGCGATCTGGAATGTGAGAGACGTGGTCTGATCTCTTTATTGACGGATGGGTAGGTAGGTAGGTAGGTAGGTAGGTAGGCAGACAATTTGGTAAGTAAGGTAGTGAAGAGAAAATCAACCGACCTTGGGTTGAACCAGACTAGCATAAATCAGCAAGCAATTAATCTCGCGGTGGTGTTGGTTGACAAAGCGGCGAAAACGGATTTGATGCTCCTGCCTAGGGACGGCGCTTATCCCAAAGTAGACTAGTGCGAACCCTCCTGCTGGAGCTTCCACCCCACCATCGACAACCCATGCCTGCCATGCTGAGATAAGCCACACATGCTGGGAGGGAAGAGGACACCTCAAAGTCTCAAGTTTGGGGTTAAGGTTGGGTAGGCGGTGGTAGAACTGCCCCCCTTTGGTATGCAAGCCGCATATTGAATTCGCGGTCTTTCGTTCGCGATAGTCTGTCCATTTCATATTCCCGAGCACCAATCAGCAAGACATATACAGACAACCCCAAGACAACTGCGAAAATGGTGAGAAACTTGAAGCATTCTATTCAATTACCCGCCATAGCTCGCTCTCCTCCACTAACAAAGCTCTGTGCTCGTTTCTACAGGTGGTCCTCGCAGCTTCAATCTGCACTCGCGGCGGCAAGGCTGTCCTGTCGAGGCAGTTCCGCGAGATGCCCCGGTCGAGGATAGAAGCTCTGCTCGCTTCGCTGCCAAAGCTTGCCGACAGTGGTACCCAGCACACGACCGTTGAGCAGGACAGTGTTCGATTCGTTTATCAGCCCCTCGATGAGCTCTACATGGTGCTCATCACGAACCGCCAGTCCAATATCCTCCAGGATATCGACTCCCTGCACCTTTTCGCACAGGTTGTGACCAGCACCTGCAAGAGCCTGGACGAGCGGGAGATTCTCAAGAATGCCTACGAGCTCCTTAGCGCCTTTGACGAGCTGGTTACTCTGGGCTACAGGGAGAACTTGACAATCAGCCAAATCAAGACCTTCCTCGAGATGGAGAGTCACGAGGAGCGCATCCAGGAGATTATTGCAAGGGTATGTTTTCCGCCGAGAGCCGGCCATAAGGCTTTGTTTTGTTTGGTTTAGTTCAGCGCAGTCAAGTGCTAACCTCCTCACAGAACAAGGAACTCGAGGCCACCGAGGAGCGCAAGAGGAAGGCCAAGCAGCTGGAGATGCAGCGCAAAGAGTCTGCTCGCAGTGGCAGGCCCGGTGGCGCACCGAGAGCACCAGTCTACCCGACATACACACCTCCGTCTCGCCCTGCAGTCACAGACACGTATGACACGTACGAGGCTGAGAAGAACAAGTCAAAGTATGGCCCGGCTGCACCCATAAGCATATCTTGTTGAGGCCGGCAACTAACACACCTATAGATTTACTGCACCCAAGGGCAAGGGCATGCAGCTTGGCAAGAAATCCAAGACGACGGATATGTTCGAGCGGGTGCGCGGAGATATGGGCAACGAGATCGACGATACGCCCCTTGTTGCTCCCATACCTGCAGCACCCGTCACTTCGGAGCCGGCGCGCCGGCAGTCTGTTGGCGCAGACCGCGACTCCATCCACATCACCGTATCAGAGAACATCAGCGCCAAGATTTCAAGGGAGGGCACACTAAGTTCACTGGGTGTCAAGGGTGACTTGAACCTGCGGGTATCGGACCCGACGATGACCAAGATCAAACTGCAGCTTGTGGCCAACCCGACGCATGGTGCCCAATTCCGGACACACCCTAACGTAGACCGCAACCTTTTCAACAGCTCCAAGGTCATTCAGATGAGCAAGGTTGATAGGGGCTTCCCTGTCAACAACTCAGTTGGTGTGCTGAGGTGGATGGCGACACCAAAGGCGGACGACACGAGTGCGCTGCCGATCAGCTTCACCGTCTGGGTCAACAAGGGATCTGACGGAAACTGCACATTGACGGTCGAGTACGAGCTCACTGGAGGAGACGAGCTCAGGGACGTCAGCGTCTCTATCCCATACTCGAGCACCGAGCCGACGGTGTCGAGCTTCGATGCCACTTATGAGGTGTCTGGAGACAACCTCGAGTGGGCGATTGGCACAGTCAACGAGGACAATGCCAGTGGCTCCTTTGAATTTGAGGCGATGGCCGACGATGAGAACGAGTTTTTCCCGATGCAGGTCCGCTTCTCCAAGACGACGCCATTCGTTGATGTGGATGTAAGTCTATTTTATCTCACCTATGCCAAGTTTTATACGCACACCATGCCTGTGATAACTTACTGACCCTGTGAACTCTTGACAGATTTCGTCGGTGACCCTCCTTGAAATGAATGAGGAGGTCACTTTCTCAAAAGACGTCAGGTGTACTGCGGACACTTACTTGATCGAATAGTTGGAGGGTTTTTGACCCGGGAGTGTTTTTTTGGAGGCCGGCGCTTGGAGTCTAAAGAATTGATCAACAAAAAAGGCACAACCGGTTTGTCGGCCTGTTCCAGATAGAGGTAGCAAACAACATAAACTTTGGATTATGTATGGCCTCTTGAGACAACTCAGGTTCATGCGTGCTTTCAGTCCCCTGTTATGATAGGATGGTAAATATGATGGCTGTCCTGCAAGGCTTGCATGAGTATTGTGACTCGCTGCAGAATCAAGTAAAAACTTTACTATTGATATTTTGGGGCACTATTAAAAAACAATAAACTAGCAGGATTCTACATGGCCAGACGTGAGATGCTACTCATCAATCTAGCCTTCGACCGCCATCTCAGAACATCCTGAAGACGTCATCTTGGATCACTGCCCTTCTCCGGTACTAACGGCTCAGTGCAATCGGGTTGCTGCCGTCATGACCGCCATCACATACTATGATGATGGTAGTGGTGAGCAATATGTGGTCAATGAGCCTCGCAGCTAATTCCTAGTTATTCTGCGAGTGACCTGACCTGTGCGTGTATAATAGAAAGGCTTCCACTCAGCTTAGGGAGATGCTTGAGGAGTCAGATGTGGGATTATGCACATGAGTCGTTTTCTACCGCAAGCCTGCCGAAATTAAGTGAAGAAAAAAAAGGAGTAGAGCTTCATTAAAGAGTGAGAGATACAGTAATAGCAGCGAATGTACATTAATATCCTAATCCAGTCACCCATCCATTGAGTTTTATTTTACTCTGGTGCGCCGCGGTAAAGCGCAAACGAGCCCTCGATGCTCTTGATCTTCTCGATACTCCTCAGCCAACCCGGTGATGTCTCCAAACGCGACATATACGCCCACACCCTGGGGTACTCCTGCTCGGGCTTCCAGTTGCCAAGTTTGGGGTAGGCCGGCTTGTTCACCAGGATGACAAAGGACAGGGCTACGTCGCCGGCGGTGAGGTTTGGACCGCAGAGGTAATCGCCGCCTGAAGTCTCGAGTTGCTTCTCCAAAAAGGCAAAGTGTTTCTTCATGTTTGGCAGGATCAAGAAGTCGGTCACCTTGTTGGCGACTGCGTTTGTGATCGGTCGCACCAGGAAGGGCACACGCGGGCCTCTTATGCCTGTATGTGAATTTTTGTTAATGAACACGCACATACAAGTTGATTGAGGCAGTTTTCAACAGAAAAAAAAAAGAAAAAAAAGAAAAAAACAAGGGGGTCACACATACCATTCAGGACGAGATTCATCAACATGTAGGGCATAAAGCTGCCCTCGACGTAATGAAGCAAGTGCTGGCACCTCATATATTCCTCAGTCTCGCCGCCAATTAGGCCCTCTGAGCCTTCCTTCCAGCGCTTAGGTACGAGGGTCTTGTCGTTGCCATAATGCTCAGTCATGTACTGCGTGATGAAACCCGTCTCGGCAAGGACAATAGGAGGCTTTCCGGAGCCGGGCGTCTCAATGGTGATGAGCGGAGACTTGCCCAGTGGATGAATTTTGGTCAGCTCGGGAGGTGCAAGCATGTCCGGGCCCCGATGGTAAATCTCCAGCTCATATGGGACCTCGAGCTCCTCGAGCAGCCAGAGGATGCTTTGGGCGCGCGATCCATTGAGCCTGCAAGTTGTAAGTGGGGTGGGTTAGTATGTATGTTGGCTTGGCAATGTCAAATTTGGTTCGGTTCTCGACTTGCCAATGGAGCTTGATAACTGGGCCGTTTTTTTGAGACTGTGCCACGTCTGGTAAAGTCTGTTCAGGCAAGGCTTCTGTCCTGAGAAGATTTTGAGACTTTGACATGTTTGCTACTGTCTGATCAAATCAAATCAGATCAGATCAGAGACGACTTGTGTGTTGAGAAATTTAGGTGCCTGCTGCCTGCCAAGTTCAAGAATTGTCGGCAAAACTGTTGTTGCCCCTGAAGTGACTGACTCCCACGTCGTATCGCGCCCAAGGTCGGTTTTTATGAGCAGTAAAAACTGAAAGTTTGGTACCCCGAGGAGCCTCGCTAGGTATTTATTATGATGTCAACAGTTAGCGTATCATCAGCAGACTCGAGCGGATTAACCTCGCAAATTCTTGATTTTCTATTCCGGGGCGACCAAGCCCCGATAAAGGGAGCAAAGGGTAAGCATTAACACCGACGAGGGTTAGATTGCTTACCTCGGTTGCAGCCCCACCAACTCAAAAAATCTAAGATAGCGCCAATCTTACGGGTGGACAACCGAACATCAAAGTTTGATTGAACAAGGTCCGAACCGTAGCCTGGGTAGCATCACGTGTTATTGTTGTCAGGAAATCGCTTGTGAACGCAATGTCGATCTTGGTCACGCGTGCCGGGATCTAGTCTTCTCCCGAGCGGGGCGGTGCTTTGTCGCCGGCATATCCCACCGCCGCGGTCGTCCCCGAGGTGGAACAAAAGATATTATTGCCAATGGACTTGTGTGGTCGGTGATCGCCGACCGGTTCCGGACGCGGGTGCGCCTCGAAACGACCATCTGGCCGGCGTCCTGCGTTGGGTTCGCGGCCTTTGTCGAGCCGCATCGTCTACCGTAGGGTAAGCAAATCCTGTGGTGGGACTGAGAAACAGCACCGGCGGAGCCAGAACCATATCTCGGGACCTGGACTCTCCGACGTTGGTATGCGTGCGCCCTCCAATCAGCTGGCCCCTGGCCATCGAGGTAGCTGCATATCGTCAAGGCCAGGCTAAAAAAAAAACAACTGGTTGATGTACGACGTGGTCTCGGCAGTGGTTTTTACTGCAGATATATATAGGGACTGCTTGCTAAGCACTCAATTTTGGCATAAATGCCCGGTTCCTCATACAAGTCCATCCCGCTGTATGTAATTAACGCTCACCTCGATTCTACCATTTTGAATACCTACCTACCTAGGTACCTCGTCAGCCATCTTGAGGTGTTCCCTTCTGCTCAAGTTTCTCGAGGTCTATTAGAACGTGCTCGGGGTATGGCCGCACTAGCAAAATGGCTCTGCCCTCCTCGTCAAAGTCAATAGACTAGATGCCTAACATGGTCCTCTCCTGCATGTATATGGGCGTTATCATCGACCAGGTGGCTCTAGGGACGAGTTTAGAGGGTTGACATCTGATAATTATGGTCCTCAGTTTCTCTCGAGCCTCATCCTTTGTGCGACGTCAAAAGCCAGCCCACGAAGCATAAAAGCAAGGCCAGCCTAAAGTCAGCTGAAGTGCCGTTTGGCGGGTTGATTATGAGAACAAACTTGGAGAATGTCGCCGATGATATCACTAACTGGATAGAACCGAGGCCAGGAGGGTTTCTTAGAAGTACCAAGGTCTCGTCTAGGTTGCCTGGTCTGTACTTTTCCCAGCGGTCGACGAGGTAGGCCGAGACAATCAGAACGTGGTATAGAAATATCAACGCCCACGCCTGCTGGGATTTCGGTAGGTATATAACGGCGGGGAGATGTGCAAAGCACCAGAGCATGTAAAAGAAAAAAAGGCACCTTGGCTGAAAGTAATCCGCGACAAAAGATGGCTGGCCAGTGTTTGCCATATTGACGGTGGTTGCTGATTGCTGGCAGAGTATGGTTGTGCTGGCAGAGAGAAATAACAATCCGAGAAAGTTCAATAGGTGAGGACCGGGGAGTCTTGTTCAGTTGAGAGTGAGAAGACTTGGCAAGGAAGGAAGTTTAAATACAAGAGCTAAAGCGTTTTCTTGTCACTGTGCTCATAAGAGTGATTTGTGTCTTATTTGGTGAACCGGGCCTGATGGTGGAAACTCCTGGGTGGGTACGTGAAATATATATGTAATCAGAAAGCTGTCACGCCGCTGGAGCTGCGCGGTCAAGGCTCCTATGGAGATATTTTAGGTTTCGTGATTTGCAGCAGTCGTACTAGTCTCGCCACTCAAGCAGCTTCCTGGGTCTCAAGATCATAATATATAGATACATCCCTAAGCACATGCACTGCTTGTATGCCAATACGCACAATAACACCTTTGAAAGCATGCGCCTCGCAACCTTGATTTGTATTTTGGAAGGAGCTCGCCCCCTAAACCGTCAACATTCACGCGTAATCCCTCATTTTGGTCCTAGTAAGTCGGTTACAGTGGTGGATAAATGGGAATGTATAAGAAGATTGGCAGGGAGGCAAACAGGCAAACAGGCTGGTAGGCAAATACTCAATATGGAGTTAACAGTGTCGTGAACAAGATGGTAGCTAGGTAGAAAATTATGAATGCCACTTAGTCTGTCCCATAATATATCCCAGCATTAAAAAGGCATTATTGCTGCTGCACTGTATACCACATTCCATTCCGCTATACAAGCCATCGTCGTCAAACCATGTGAAACTCGTCAGGTAGAGCAAACACCTTATAAGTAATCCTGTCCCTCCCCATTAGGCAAAGTCTGGCTGGCACCTTGCCCCTGACATTGCTAGGCGCCTTGATCTCCATCCACACCGGCATGAATTTGCTACTCTGGGCCTGCTTGGAGACCTCGAGCCTAGATGCGGCGCCCATGAGGCCCTCAACTCTCATTTCAGTAGCAACGGGTGCAGTTCCTTCCTTGTGAGGGACGTAGACGCCACCACCAGGTGACTTGAGCGAGACACGGAACAAGAAAGGCAGTGCCCCTGTATGGTTTGTTTCCCTGTTAGCTGAACCTCTGCCCAAGGCTCTTCTTCGTAAGCTTTGGAGACACGGCCTTGCTCACCATCAGGATGCCAAAGCACTAGAAGCATATCTGAGTTCAGGAAGCCAAAGTCCACCAGATTTCCTCCAGTCAGGGCTACGGAGTACACGTCTGTGGTGACTGTGCTGCTGATGCCGTTGATTATACTGATTTTTGTACGGAATATATGCACTAATTCGATCAGAGGATTCAACAGCGGTTAGCGTCTTCAAACACAATATGTGATTTCTTTGGTAGCTAGCCTTACGTTCGTTCTGTCGCTCTTGAGAGGACATGGCGGTGTACGTCTGTCCATCGACAGAATTCTGTTATGGTCTCAGTACTTTCGTCTATATGAGAGCCATTTGTGTTTATGGTAACCTACCTGCTGATAAAGCGGGCAAACATGCATTTCGTATTTACGAATTGGCCCGCCGATGGTCAGTGACGTTGGTGTGCCGAACCGTACGCTCCTCCTCTCCGCCTCGGCAATATTCTCGAATACACTCTGTGCTTTGTTCTTTAAATATAATACCAAAAAGTCGACCCTCGGGAAAGCTTGCATGTGCGACAAGTTGTCCTCTGCCCGGCGAATCTGTGTGTCAAGCAGGTCAAGCAGTGGTACGCCGTCGTCGATTCGTTCTTGATCCTTGTGAAAGTTGACATCGTCCTTGCCGCCAAAATAAACGGCCGCAGGGCTTTTTGTGAGATGTTTTGAGATGTACTGAAGGACTTTGCCATTGTCCATAGTAGCCTCTCGTTCCGAAAGTTCGTCAGTCATGCTCGTTGTGGCCATCCTGTCGATTTGAAAGCGTAACCACGTAGAGAAGATCTTGAAAAGCTCAAGTTCATCCATGACATGGTTGAGTACTTTGTGGCAGACGAGGGTCAAGCACGAGACGATCTCAATCAGTCGTGTGATCTTGGCCGCAGAAAACCCAATTTCGGTCCTCCCGCCATCGTGAAAGCGGGCAATCCCAAGAAGACGGGCTAGAATGATGGCACAGCGCTCTAGGGCGGGGAGCATATTCTCGTGTATCAATGAACGAAGGTTTTCCAGACCAGACGTTACGGCCTTATCCCACCGTTTGTGACCCTACAAAAAAAAAGAAAATGAGCTATTGGCCGTCTTGAACTAGTATCAAGAGAACTTACACGCTCGGCAACACTATCAACCAGCCACTCTTTCAAAATCGGATTGGCGTGTCCAGTCAGGACTGTATGGTACAGGGCCTGTATCGCATTGACTGGGCCTTCGGGCGCCTCCCTGAGATCCTCTTGTACATTGGCCAGGAACCTCGAAGGCAGTTCACGTGTCGAGGTCCACTCAGAAGCCATATGCGCCTGGGCCTGGTGGATATACCGCAAAAGCTTTTGCAATATAGTGACCTTGGAGGCAAGTAGGGATAAGTTAATCGGAGACGAGTAGACAAAATGCAGATCCATCGGAACAAGGTAAAGCGAGTCAACACTCGTGTTACCTTGTTCACTTAGGAGGAGCGAATGAGTAGAGACAGCCGGATGTGCAGCATGACAAACAAGTCGAAGGGGAGGCGTGTTGGTGGTGGCCCATGGTTTGCACCCTATGGGGATAGAGTACTTGAAGACGCCAACATCAAAGGTGTCGTAGATGGTGAGCCGCATGGTCCCGTCGACCATACCGATTATCATGACGTCGACCTGATCTGCATCTTCAGGCTTGAACCCGCGGAATACAAACTCCAAAGAGGCACGGGATGAGAACACAAATGTGTCATCACTGTGTACACAATGTTAGTGACAACAAGACAGGCATGACGAGAGCTGGTTATGCTAGGCTCAGGGACTTTGGGGCTCAGTTACCCTGTACCGCCAGATACCGGAAGTGGACTGATCTTTGGTAAAGATGTCTCAATCTCCAAGAAAGTGATCTCGCGGGGGAAGTCCACAACGTCCTTCTGCTCATCCAGGCTGAGATCATCGAAAGCTGCCGAAAACATTCCATCCCACCCCGTGGCAACGGATTGGTTCTTGCGGGAGCGTAAGTGAGCCTTGCCAGTCCAGTTCCGGGACCAACCCAGATACTCAATCTTCGCCTGGGTATCGTCATGGCGAGTTATCTGGTGAAGAGCCTTGGTGGACTCAATGCCCATGAGGCGTACAGTGCCATCGCTCCATGCAGCGGCAACATACTGGCCTACTGATCGTCAGCCTTTGCTTCCCAATCCAAATACGGCTTGGCCCTTTGTATTCGTGGATACCCACCGTCGGGCTTCCATCTCAAGGCCAGGACTTCTTCTCCCGGCCTTTTTGCAGGCTTGGACACTTGTTCGCCGTTGGCTCGGCGAATGAAGAAGGCATTATCCTGATCAACTGTAGCAAGTAGATCGAGGGTTGGCGAACATGCAAGCCTTTGTGGTAAGACTGGGGCTGGAAGGCTGCTTTCGCTGTAAAGTGGCAGCTGGTAGGGTTGTTGTGATTTGGAGCCCATTTCAGATACCGTGGGATGCTCCTAGGGCCCGGTAAGAGCTAAGCGGGTATCAAAGCAGCTGTCCAGGTCCAAATCCATATCAAACGAAGAGACCTGTTACTCCCCTTGAAAGGAAGTCTGTCTAGTGAGCCTGACCCCACCACCACCAATCTTGTCGCTGGAGATTTTTGTGTTGTGATTCAAAGTATGCGGGGAATTCGCTCTGAAATGAGGGACTTTGTAAGACCAAAATAGAGGAGAGACCTTTTATGCAGCTTACATATGTTTTCAGCTTCTCACCTCAGACACACAAATCCAATGGCATGGAAGTGTTTCCACGAGATATCGAAGCGCGTTTGGTCATTGAGAGTCGGAAGGCAAGGGTTAGGGGTTCAGCTGGGTGAGGTAGGTTAGCAAGTTAGGTACGTCCCAAAAGGTCGCACCCAATCACGATGTTTGTCACAGTGTGTGAAGACCACCCAAATCCCGATTGGCTCGTGCGCTACCCAACGACGGTGCAAGGCATTGAAGCTCATCAACCTCATCCAATCCCACCCGTGCCTCGTCGAGATTGATTGCCAATTGCCATACCATAAACACACGACGACACATAGACCGGACACCGCTGAAATCATTCAAGATGGCGGGCCTCCAGCACAACAGTAAGAACCAGTCGGCGCGTATCAATTGAGCGATAAAAATGCTAATCAAGCTCTTCCCTTCCTAACAGAGATGTCCTTGGACCCGGCCATTGTCAAGCTGGGCCGTACGTTTTTGCGAATCCCCTCATCCTTTTAGATGCCGCTGCCGCTGCCGGTATTAGAGCGCGCCGATTGACCGATAGAACGATTCGATGACAGACATGAACACGAACCGCTACAAGTACTTCCGATGGACCCCAAGGACAGTCAAGATCTCCTTGATGTACGTCGTGGTGGTGCCGAGTATTCTGGGATACTTTGCCTATACGACGGATGTGAGTCTTCTCTCCCCGCATAGTCTTTGACCGAGAAGCAGACAGCTGATGTTCGCGCTGGAAACACTATTAGGGCAAGTGGGACTTCAGAGCAAAGCGCAAGGGCGACGACATTCGGGAATTCTAGATGCCTTGACAGTTAATACTGTACATAAAGGAAAACAGTTTACCAGGGCTCATATCAATACACTTCTGCAAGACAACCTTGGCCTCGACGGGTGATATGTGAGCAGGAACCGTTCGCAGAAAGATGGGCTCGGGCTGTGGCGGTAGATGGTGACAGGGTGACAGGGTGACCGACAACTTGCTACTTTGATATTTGGCGTTATTGATTGCATCCGAACTATCGCGGGAACGAATCTCCGAAGCGCGTTGCTAACACTAGGGAATCTCAGATTGGGAGCATCAATCGCGGTGGCTACTATTGCCATGAAATGAGATAGTGGAGTTGAGATTGCAGAGGGTATCATCAAGGCAAACAAGAGCAGTCGCAACCACAAAAATGACCAAAATACTGAACGCCCAGAGCTCAGGGGTATCTCTCTCGATCCCTCGGCCAACCACCCCGACTCCTTGCAGCACCAGGCACCTCTGGAAGTTTCTCGCCACGCCGCCACTCGCCCATGGGAATCAATCCGCCCACACCGGGACCTCCTCGGGACCGACCTCCCCTGCCTGACCACCCAACGCCCCCGTACCTGTCCCCGCCTCCACCGCCACGCGAGTGCTGCATACCGTAACCTCTGCTACCCCTTGACGGCACGGGACCATCATCCCACCTCGCCTCGCCAACGCCGCTGCCCCGTCCCGACCGAGCACTGTCCGCGGGCGCGACAGACCCGTCCTCCAGAGGTGGCAGTATCGCACAGCTGAGGTAGTCTCCGACGATGAACTTGGCGTCGCTCAGCGTCTTGTGCGCGTCAGGCGATTCTGGTAATGGTAGATCTTCGTCGATGTCCTCATCATCTGCATAGTTCACATCACCCACGTCTTCGCCGCCTAGCACCAGGCTGCCGAGGTCTTTGACGACGAACTGGTGTGGTGTCCGGCTGTTTGGATCGCGATAGACTAGCCGGAACGCGATGCGCGTGCCGACGGCTGGCTCGGGGAGGAGGTTGGCCTTTTGGCGGCTGTAGTTGGCGATGTGATATGAGAGCTCGGCGAGGGTTGCCGTCGGCCATGTGTGTATGTCAATGTGTGGCGGTAGCGTGTGGTGCGAAAACTCATCTGGCCTATTGCTTATATTAGTCTGCAGTTTGTATCGCTCTAAATAGTGTAGTTGTATGGCGTTCTTGCTTTGGTCACAAATTCAAAAACAGATCAATCACTAACCTGTGAAAAGCTCCGGTGCGGTAGAATAGCTTTAGTAGGAATGGTGACTCCTTCTTTCGCGTTAAGTCGTTGCTGTCCATCTCCATCTCCATCATACTCATGCTCATGCGTTATCCCGATACCGGTTGCAAGCGTCTCGAGTTATCTACTGTCAATGTGAGTTTCGAGTTATTATACCGTTTCTTGCTCAAATAGCGAGGATAGAATGATTGTATGAGAAAGACGGATGGAGGTTGTGAGGGGAGCTATCCCCCGGTTTTCGTGGGCAACATGCGGTGCACCGACCGGGCGGGAGCTACTTAACGTATGTGGGGCGCTGCAACCATCAGGCTCCGCCCCGGACGAGGATTCTCGAAGTCAACTTCGATGCAATAAACATTTAAACATTTCGGAACCTTGAACCAGTGCATATGATCAGATGGAATTCAAATTCAGCTGCTACACATAAACAGCAACAACATAGCCGAGCTTCCTTTATTGTCCTGGAAGAAACCGCCCAGATCTCCTAAGACAAGCACGAAACAAACACGAATCATCGCAACGCCCCCCCCCCCCCCTCAAAAAAAACACATTTAACGATGGACTTCGCGGCGATGATGGCGGCGCAAATCGCCAAGGCCAAAGGCGGCACGGCGGCAAAACCCACCTCATCGGACGCCGCCGCCGCCGACTCCAACGGCAGCAAAGCAGCAGCAGCACCCACCAAGAAGTTCATGACCAACGCCGAGGCCGAACGGCAGCGCGAAGCGGCGTACCGCGCCGAGCAGGCCCGGCTGGCCGCGGAGCGCGAGGCCAAAGCGGCGGCCAAGCGCAAGCGGGAGGACGAAGCGGCCGCTGAGGCCAAGGCACGTGAGCAGAAGCGGCAGCGGCTGGCGGAGGAGTCGCGGCGGCGGAGAGAGGAGAAGGAGGCTGAGGAGGAGAGGCTGCGCAGGGAGAGGCTGGGCCTGCCGCCCCTGCCCGAGGCGGACGGGGCGGACGACAAGGCGCAGGGCTCGGATGACGAGGATGAGGGCGCGCCGAGCGAGGAGGATATCAGGAAGCTGTTCAGGGAGAGGGGCTTGCCCGTCTGCCTGTTTGGGGAGACGAGGAGGGCGAGGCTGCGGAGGTTGCGCCTGTCGGATGATGTGCCGATCCCTACGACCCTTCAGGCCGTTGATGAGAAGGATATGAAGCTCGACGGAAAGATGCCTGATGACAAGGCAGGGCGGAAACTACTCGCGAGGAAGCTTACGAGCTACTTCAACATGGTGCTGGCACAATGGGATGAGACATTACGGCGTGAAGGGGAGATGCCCGGGAGCAAGGAGTACAGCACCATGGCCCAGAGCAGGGATACATTGAGACCGGTAAGTGAGGACATCCACGATAACCCCCAATCTTGCGACCTAGTACATATGGATACCAGTGCTAACATTTAGCAATAACAGCTGTTTCGAAAACTTGAGAAGCGCGAGCTAGACGACGAAATTCTCAAAGCCATCCTCGAGATTGTGCAAGCAGCTCAAGAACGACGATACGTCGATGCGAATGATGGCTATCTCCGCCTCAGTATCGGAAAAGCTGCCTGGCCGATTGGTGTTACCATGGTGGGTATCCACGAGCGAAGTGCTCGAGAGAAACTGCACAATGGAGAAAAGGGTCATGTTATGGGTGACGAAGTCACGCGCAAGTACCTACAGAGCATCAAACGGATGTTGACTTTTGCCCAGACGAGGTGGCCGCCTCAAGATATTAATCAGTTAATGGGCTAATATGCAAAGAGGCTCAGACGAAAGCTTGTGGGGTTGCACCGTTCACTTGGTCACTGTTTGGATCATTGTTTGGACGAAGAGGAGGGATGGAAGATTTATTGTGTATGGTGTGCTGTGCGCCTGTAATTTATTTTTCGTAATCACGTCACCTAGAGATCTGAGCCTTACAACCAGGGGCATGTTTTAGAATGAGATACCCATTGATCCTGTCGTTCCGATCATGTCTGCATGAACCATCATACCGCGAGCTCTCAAAAGACCGACGCCATCGCTGAAGAACTGCCTTCCCACTCGGTATCAGCCGCAGTTATGCCCCGTTTGTTGTTGTTCTTGACCTCGAGCTCGGCGGCCAAGATGTTCATCCGCCTAAGCCTCTCTGCTGCCTCTGTCTCATACTGCTGGGCCGCCTTCAACGCCGCGAGCTGCATCTGGATCCTGGGCTTCACCGCCGTGGCCGTCACGAGCTGGTAAGGTAGAAAGAAATTATTAGCAAGCGCACGTTTAACAGCAAGATCCCCACTCAGGGCATGGAGATTTACCTTGTCCACACTATTGATCCTAGCATCGAGAATACCATTGCTGATCATAGTGACTAGTTCCTCTTCTATAGACTCGCCATCTACTGCAAACGACTCGTCCAGACTTGCGATAGTAACGCATGAGAATGGGAGTAAGTACTGTGATATGCATTTGCTCCGAATCTGGAGGAACAGCTCGGGGATATGTCTCTGCAAGTGCATGTCGAGTAGATAGTCGCTGCGGTAGCTCTCCAAGATCTCCAAGCATGAAGAGTACCTGCCATTCACGAACTGCGTAATGGCCCGCCTCAGATGTGGCTCCAGCTCCAGGAAGGACCGGAACGAACTGTTCTCCAGCACGTTAGTCTGGATGGCAACGCGGTCCATGGTGGCGAGCGATAAAAGACTGCCGTAGATGGCAACGTCGTTTGGACTCATGGCATCGGCATATGCTGAGGCAGGCGCCGAGTGGTCGGCTTTGAGAAAGGCTGCAGCGGCCTCTTTGTACCTCTCCTGGCCAAGATTTGCGAGTCCGTCCATAACTCTAATGTATGTTGGGAATCCGAGATCCTCGCTGAGTTGGCTTTGAAGACCTGCAATCCTGTTAAGGCTGGAATTCACGGCGGTCCAGTCGCGCTTCTGGAGGGCAACACGGATGAGGTGTTTGCCAACATCAGCCACCTGCTTTGAGGTGCTGACGTCAGGACGCATTCGTGAGTAGGCTTCGGCAGCATCCGCAAGGTTCCCGGTTTCCTCTAGATGTTTGCCAAGATCCTCATTGCCCATCTGCATGGATCATGTTAGCTTGAGAGTACTAGAATCAAGTAGTAAGATAGGACAAAGACTTTCAAACGAAGTGGACGCTCAGCGACTTACCCGGATGCTTTCCCTGACAAGGTTGTTTTTGTAGCCCTTTAATTCCTGCTCAAGCCGCTTCGTCTCTTCCCTGTTTGACTTTTCCGTCACATCAATCCACTGCCTATCAATAATGGCCTCAGACTCGTTTGGTGCAGCCTGACGGATCAGATCAACAGCCTCTCGATACCGAGTAACGTCCTTGCCGCGTTTAGCTTCTGCCACGGCACCTTTGAGAGCATCGATGCAGAGTACGACAGAACATTGCCCGATAAGCATCAAGCGATCATATCGTGTCCTCCCTATGAATATCAGGTCAACATTGAGAACGAGATACGACGATGGTTGGAGGTGGTCGTGGCGGCCATATGAGGACAAGCACGTGTCATTCAAGGGCCAGCAGGGAGAATATGCGTAAAATCAGGTGTAACCAACCATTGTAATTCTGCATGTATGTTTCCAAGTCTAGCTTTGGTGTGTCTTTATACCGTGAAAGAAGTCCATATGTCAGCGTTGGGATATGATGAGTGGGTGACACGACCTCAGGCGTTCATCATGGAGGGAGCCAGGGGTCTTATCAAACCTTTGACTATCACAGCACCGGCAGCGTCCATGGCGGTGAAGTACTCAAGCAGCTTCTCATGAGGAGTCGCCATATTGACTGGGCTGACCCTCAGGGAGGGGGAATAATCTGTATACACTAGCTCTGGTGTTTTGTTTGTCGATACCAGTCGACGAACGGGTTTTTGCATGCAATCGCAGACTGTCGTCTGTATCAACAAGCTGTTTGTATGTACCGGAATGCCGTTGGTTTCGCCTGCAAGCTGATAGAGTTGATAAGGCTGAAGGCTGCCTTCCTACACGAGGTACCTCATCATACTTGCTTGAGGCAACTTAGGTACCTACTGAGCCCGTAGCTTACCTCCAGAGCTAGCCTACATGGGCGGGGCGGGCAGCTTTGAGGCTTATTGTTGCCGCTCATTGGCGGGGGCGGGGCCAGGTGCAGCTATGGCGGAGCCTTGCCTGTGGCTTGATGATAGCGGGGTAGATGCCAACAAAACGCTTGAATCAGTCAGCGTCGATATTAGTACCTACCTTACCAAGCCTGGCTGGCTAGGCCTTTACCGAAGGTGACTGTCGACATGGACATGCTGTGTTCTTTGCGACACAATGTCGTCACTTTCGAAGAAAATTGATTTGCAAACACACCAACACGTCGCATAGGCATGTTCCTTGTACATAACATAACTCAGCTCAGATCCCGAAAGCTAGAAACAAGTCCAGAACACAAATGCCGTTCCGCAAAAAAAAAAGAACATTTCCATGTCATGTCAAGAATCAGGGACCACAACAGATGAGCACGTGGACAAAAGGGCCGCCTACCTTACCTTGGTATAGATACTACACTGTGCTACTAAGGTACCCATGAAAACAAATACCTGCCTTGCCTGCCAACCTCGGAAAGCTTGGGCGCACCGCAACACTTCCGTAAATAAATCATATTCTGGTGTCTACGGGTTCTTACTGGACTGCGATTGCAGACCTCTAAAATGAAGGACGCAGATTGATTTTGCCACGCCGTCGGTTTCAGTGGGAAATTTGATTGAAGATACGCGTCAGCTTTCTCCAGAGATCCAACGGAGCTCTGACGGCTGGAAGCTTGGCGCATGTTGACTGCTTGGACGTATCCTGGGTGGACTGGGCATCGCCAAAAGTCTTGGCAAAATCAACATATGAAGCGAGAGCGATAACTCCGGCGCGAAAAGAATACAGACCCTTATTTACGCAGGGATCAACAACAGACGTTCCAGAATGAATGGGAAAAGACTTTGCCGGCTGATCGTTCACTTTCACTTTGATAGGTAGGTAATTATACTGCTGTATAATCTGGACGTCTAGACTATCTACCGGTAGAACTAGTATGCGGCGGAATACTCGATTAGGATACTCTACGGCTTGGAGTATGTAGTAGGTGTTATATTAATTACCTAGGTACCTTGGGTAGGTACCTACGGAGTACTGGTGATGGTTTGTGTAGTCTAAGACCCTTGTAGGGACCTAAACTACCTATGGTACAGGACAAACGGTGAGAGGTACCAGTAACGTGTGAACTTCGTCTTTATCGTGGGCCAAAGTATTAATGTATTTTATGTTGCTGATATAATAATAGCGTACCATTTACAACATGCCGGTAGGAGCACTCTTCCTCGTTTGTTCCTCACCACCCTCGTCTGCGATCACTTGTCGGCCACTAAAAGCCCTTGTCAGCATGGGCAACGATCTTGGCAAAGGGACGCGCGTCCTTTCCCCACAGCCGTCCATTCCAAGGGTGGTTTCGGCTGCTAGTGTGATATTCGGCCACACTTTAGGGCTTGGCATTATCAGGGATCTTTCATCCTCGGCGGGTGCCGACAATTTTTTCTGATCAGGGGCAGCCTCAAAATGCTCACTAGTACCATTATAGCACAGGAAAACGCAGCAGATATTATCAGTGCAGAAAACAACGGCACGGTTTGTGAGGCGTCACACCGTCCCGTTGCAGTTTCTCTATTCTTTTTTCCTCCCCCCGTATGCCCCATAGATTGTGGGCATCGGTAACTGATGTTGACCGTTGAGACCGAGTACACATATCGGTTGATGATGTGCCATCAGGTGCTGAGTTCTATATCAAGGTAAAATAATGTTAGCTAAGGGCGTGGCTTCAAACCTTTCAATGTGGCCGTTAAGAATGGCGGCGGTGTGTGTGTGTGTGTGTGTGTTGGGGGCGCGTCGAGGGTCAAACTCGGCAAGCAACCAATCCCTTTTGGGCAAATATGTTTCGAGCATGATTGACCTGAAGGAATGGGGGATTTCCTCCACTCTTGTGTGTGCTCAAGCCCTTTCTTTACTCAGGGATTTCGCTGGTGCGCGACGTGAAGTATTTGCCAGTTCAGAATGCGCGATCAGAAATTATGGCGTATGCCAAGACTAAGTATTGGCGCGAGCAATGCTATCTCGGCTTTTGTTTGAGGCGCCATCCTATCCCTGTCTCGCATTCTGCCGCGATTTCTCCACCTTTTTCCGGTATCGAAGGGCGGAAAGATGGGAAAAATAATAAACGACAGGAGTACTTTCGCCCATGATTCGGAGTTCATGTGCGAATCGCCCAATCGCCTCGTCTCGCGACCTAACCAAGTCAGGTATATACCTTACCTTACCTTACCTACCGAATATTCCAGCGGTTCGAATGCGCATTGCAGTGGTGTCAGAGTGCGGCAACAGAGACAACGGGCGATGGATGATGCCCTCCGGTGTATCGTCAAGAAGCGGATCGGGGCCGCGTAACCTGGCTGCGGAACCGAGATGGTCTTGGCACTGGCGGGGAGGGGTCAGCGCGTGTTGGAGAAAAGCAGGAGGCTTCGATTTAATGTTTTGACTGTATTGTGTATTCGTGGTTAGGTAGAGCGCAAGGTTACTCTGTACCTAGAATGTTGAGGTCCACCCACAATCAGTTCATAATGACGGTCGCATGGAAGAATGACAGTTGCCAGCCCCTGACATGATTGGACCGCGGGCCCAGCGCACTGCTTACATTGGTTCCCCGTAATTCCGTTTTGAAGTTGCTACAGTACGGTAGTAATAACCTCGGAGCGCGTGTAAGGGAGGGACCGCAGCGGAAGGCAAAAAAAAAAGGGAGAGAGAGAGACAGAAAAAAGGGGACTTAGAATACCGGTACAAAACTACTGTATGTATAACGTAGTAGTAGAGCGATGAGGCTGAAATTTGAGCCTTGATTCGAGTTAGAGTCAGTAATATGGGCCTACTTTACTCTCTTTGATTCTCTTTTTCATGGTACCCCAGTCGTTTAATTGCCCTGTTCGTCAGAAGAATTGGATCTTTTGCCTCGCGGAGCTGATCCCGCGGGAATAAAGCGGTCCAGAGCTTGCTACCTGGCAGTTCGGTCGGATTAGGGTAGCTGGTTCGGTCGGACTGGACTGCTTTTGGTTAAAACGCCATTACCGCTAATGAGGTGGATAAACAACTGCGGTACAGCACGGAGTATTTCAAGCATCTTTTATTTTATTTTACCACTTGCATCTTTCTTTGCTCCCGTTCCCTTTTGAAGGCATCAGATCGTGGCATGTTGCGTAAAATCCGTTGAATCGAGGTTTTGATATGGGATCAATGGGATTCAGGATGATGCCAATCCAGCGTCACCGCTATCTCTGCCCCTGGTGGGACTTGTAGATGGCCGCCTGGGACTGGTCGAGTCAATCAATTACTTTCTTTACGGTACCTGCTATGTTTGCATGGAAGGAACTTTCGTCATCAGTTGGTTTCTCCTTCCCAGTCAAACACACGCACACTCGGCCCAAACGAGGAATTTCAGCCGCTAAAGTCACTTTAGTCCCCTTTCTTCGCTGGCAGTCGGTGGTTTTTCGAGATGCACGGATGAACCAGGGGTGCAACGGTTATTATCAATCTTGTTGTAATGGTTCCCAGTTGCCCCACATTCTTTGCATTTTTTCCCCTCTCTTTTTTCTCTACATTTTTTCTTTTATTTCTTTTTATTCCCGACCCGCCCGCCCGTCTTAGTGTCGCTAATTTTGTGGTGTCTCGAGGCAAGCCTTTGCCTGGCTGGCTCAAAGACGATCCCTCGGGGATCCACAGCGCAATTACGGTGGAGTTGTCGATAGGTGAGGTAGGCCAGCAGGCCAAGAGGTACTCAATATACCTTGCTGTACCTAACCAGTGAAAGTAGGCTTTCCTCACACCGTTATCCCCTTTAATCGATCCATAGAATTTTGATTGATTGTAATCCATAATCCCATCCTTACCAGCCTGCCGAGCACCTACCTGCTGTACCAACCTAGGTACCAACACCCTGGGCCGCCCACTTACATTCTGCACACAGTCAGGCAGTCCTTTTACCTATCCTGTTTGGTTGTGTTCTTTGAGCGGGCCATGATCCCGGATGCATGCAAAGCACGCCTAGCCTTTTTAATGTTTGATTTTATTTTTTTATTCCACCCCCATGTCACGTTGTTCGCCTGTTTTGGTCATTCGAGATGTGATCTAGCATGAAAATCAAACGACTTGATCAAAGAACCCAGCTCATTTTCTCTTTGAACTCACCTTGAATGGATACAAACCATAATACAGGGAAATCCCCTCGCGCAAACAAGAGGAAGCCCCTTTAATATTTTTCTTCTTTTCTTATTCGTTCCTGTTTTCAGTTGTTCACATAATCAAACTGCTTCACTACGTACACATCCTCTCCATTACGAACCTCTGGCGACTACACTGGGGCCGCCACACAAGGCTCCCCACGTCGCCTTATGAGCCAAGACTAATCCTTGTCCACAATTATACATATCGTCGTACTGTCTCTCCTCTGCCCTCCCCGATGAGTGTCAGACGTACTCTCTTTCCTGTATCCCTTGCTTCTCTGCCTACTTAGATCACCTACCTACTCCAGGACGCAAACCTGAGCTCAACAAATTTCCCGCCTATATCTGGATAATACAGAGACCATCGAGTCAACGCAACGTCCAACCATACTCTACTTATCGACAGCAGTCCCGCGGAGGCATCTTTGTCTACTAGATTAAACGACTGTTGTATTTTGTTTCGGTCCTCGCATTGTAGGATCAGCAACGACGGTGACGAGTGGGAGAAGAAAACAAGCAAGCAACAGACAGAGCCTGGGCGTCTGGTGCATCGGTTTCTTGGCTTTCTTGTCCCTAGAGCGAGCAATCTTGGCACTCCTCAGACCAACGCAAGCCGCCCTCCTGTCACCCTTAATCCTCGGTTGATCCCCACCAACGGCAGCTCTTCTGGTTTCTACGAAAGTGGCGCTACGCGAACAACGTCCGCAGTGAAACCTGGGCTGCGGAAAACGTGGAATCGTTTTACAACCACCTGATTACCTTGATTGGGCATTCTTTTCCTCTTTACTGACTCCCGTCTGGACCGAGACCGACGTGTTCTGCGTGTCGAAGTGCAAGGAGCGCAACGCGGGCAGCGGCCGCATATTTTGCATACTCAATGACAGAAAAGCTTCAGGACCAGTATTAGCAAGCCTCTGCGGATTCTGAGACGTCAACAGGTTGCTTTGCGATAGGTGGCCAGTGATTGAGAAATGCGAATCGAGTTGCGCTAGCTGAAAGTGAGAAACGACAACGACCAAACACCAGACTATAGGAACCTACAGCTTGACCTGCCTATCACGGGTCACGCGGACGTCAAATTAGCCAGGCTGGATCCTCTGACCCCTCGAAAGTATGGAGGCGGCGGTTAGCACCACCACTGCCACCGGCCAAAACACTCCGCCGTCCACCGGGAAGTATTCAGCTGCGCCTTCGGGGCGGTCATCCCCCAGTGCTGCAGGCGGCATCGTGGTAGCAAATGCTTCTCGCAATGCTGCAGATGATGCTGCTACCTCTATGCACGATGGCTCCGCCGACGAGGATGATTTTGGGGCGCACGATGACTCTGGGAGCGACGATGCCGTAAAGGCGGAAGGGTCAAACGAGACGCCGGACCCATCTGCGCCTGGCGCAACGTCGGCACCAGTGCAGAAGAGAAGGAGGGTCACTCGTGCGTGTGACGAGTGCCGAAGGAAGAAGATCAAGTGTGACGGACGACAACCATGCACTCATTGCTCAGTGTATAGCTATGGCAAGCTACTTACCCCCAAGTTTCTTGTTTCCACTGGTGCTCACTTATCTGTGTGGCAGTCCAGACCCGTGCAAGGGATGACCCAGCTAACAAGCGATCTACAGAGTGCACTTACGACAAACCATCTAACAGGCGACGAAATCCCGCCCCTCAATACATCGAAGCCCTTGAGAGTCGATTGCAGCGCGCCGAAACGTTGCTCCGCAAGTTCATGCCAGATGTGGACTTGGCCGACCCGAAACTAGACCCGACTGTCCAACAGGAGTTTGCCAACCGGGAGCGCGCTCGGACAAAAGCGGCGGCAGCATCCGGGGCGGAGAAGCCCAAGAAAGAGGAGCCGGTTGTTAACGGAGAGGCAACAAAGAAGCAGGAGGATCAGCTCCTTTCGATGATCGAGTCGATTGGCCATTTGGATCTTATTGATGGGAACGAATGGGACTTTCATGGGAATTCGTCTGGAGCGGTATTTCTAAAACGGCTAAAGGAGCAAATGGGCTTGCTCAATTCTGATACGAAAGCACCTTTCCTACCGCGGAAGTCGCGGTACCCAGGAATGTTTAGCCTGGACTCTCCACCATCATTCACGAGTTCACCTTGGGATACGAGTACCGGCAGTGATGCGGGGGCAGCAGTTCCGGCAATGTACGAGTTGCCGCCCAAGGACGTGGCGCAGAATCTCTGCTATTTTTCGCTGAACTGCGCGACATGCCTGCTGCGTATTGTACACATTCCGTCTTTTAACGATATGGTAGAGAGATTGTACGAGAAACGGCCGGAAAATCTAGGTCCAGAGGACCATCGGGCTCTTGGCTTGCTGAACGCGGTCATGGCCCTTGGGTCAATGTACACTGGTTCCGATGACGCGGGATCACAGCAGGTGCATTATAAGACTGCTATCGAGAAAGGGTATGTTGCGAAACCATCTTTACCTGTACGCCTCAGGCGTTGTTGGCGGTGCCGTCGACAATCTTGAGACTGGACAGGCGGACTGGGCAAAAGACTCGACAGCCAACACTGACCATGGAACTCTTGTGATAGACTCAAATACTACACCAACGCCCGGATGCTCTTGCAGGATATAACCGAGTGTCGAGATCTTGTTTCCCTGCAAGCACTACTCTTTATGATACTCTTTCTTCAAGCTACCTCAAATCTCAGCGGCTGCTATGCCTTTTTGGGGATTGCCCTGCGGGCCGCGTTGAGAATGGGTCTGCACCGACATCTTCCCCACGTACAGCTTACGCCTATCGAAGACGAGTCCCGAAGGCGTGTATTTTATGCCATTAGATGCATGGATACATACGTTTCCGCTCTTCTTGGATTTCCCATTTTGCTTCAGGACACGGATATTGATCAACCGTTACCGACGGAAGTCGACGACGAGTACATTACAAAAGACGCAATCCTGAAGCCACCGCCTGGCAAGACGTCATTTTTCGAAGCAATGAACGCTCATGTGCGGTTGATGAAAATATTGGCCAAGATAATCAAAGATATATATCCCATGAGGGGGATGGACGAATCGATCGTGAAAAAGAAGACCAATGGGGCGAACGCAACCTACATGATCAGCTATTCGGCCATCAAGGCTATCGAACTTGAGTTGCAGCAGTGGTATGAGCAGTTGCCGATTAACTGGCGGCCTAGTCCGGAAGGGCCCAGTGAGGTTATTCGGTATGTGGACATGATTCTAGTTTACTCTCTTCTTTGAGACGTTGGGGGTTGGCGTGAAACTAACATATCTCACATATAGCGTGCGGTCACTCCTCCGTTTCTCCTATGCTCACGTGCAAATGATGCTTTATCGACCTTTCTTGCATTACTCATCTCCTCGCCTGTCTGCCGGAAAGCACGTCGATGAGAGGTACTATGCTTGTGCTGCGGCTTGCATCAGCGTCTCGCGGAACATTATCCACATCGGCATGGAGATAAGGAAACAGGCGGTCCTCACGGGGCCTTACTGGTTCATTCTGTACACCGAGTTCTTTGCCATCCTGTCTTTGGCTTTTTACGCTCTGGAAAACCCGGACAAAGCTGGCATCCCCGAGATTCTCGCCGATGCCCATGCTGGGAGAGAGCTCATCTCGGGCCTTTCACGGATGAGTTTGGCGGCGGATAGGGTAACAGATGCATTGAATGTAAGTCGGATACAGGCGCGTGCGCGGGTTGAAGATACTGGACGAGCAGACATACTAATTCGCTACCTAACCAGGCTCTGTTTGATCAACTACCCGACCGTCTTACCATGACCAAAGACCCCAAGGCCCGGCCTGTCCCCACAAAGAAACGCTCCGCTCCAGGCGCCGACTCTGCAAGTCTTCTTACCCAGGAACAGATAGCCATTGCGGCGCAACTAAAAGCCGACCGTTCCCTAAACGGCCGGGGTCGTGGCAAGATTCGTGGCACCGGCCGTGCCGCCTCGGAGGCACACCTCCCACACCGAATTCCAATGGATTCTCCTCATCAAGCCCACCAAGCCATCGGCACCCGAGCCGGTAGCCAGGGCCCATTCATCGCAAACTACTCGGAACCTATGCCGCTGGACCTTCTGAGCCAGTCACCGGACAATTTCAAGCAGCGACACCAGCAGCAGACGGACGCAATGATGTTTCCATCAGGCGACCCCTTTGCGTATCCCAACAGTCAACCAGGAGTTGGTTACAGGAACGGAGGACACACCCAGGACTCGATGCCTTTTTACATGCATCAAGTTTACGACGACATTGAGGGCCAACTATTGGGACAGACGATCCCTCCGTATCTCATGCAGCCAGGCCACCAGGGTGTTTCGGGGATGGCTGCCGGGGACCTGACGCAAATGTACAACGCTTCGAGTCTGGTGGCAATGCAGCAACAGCAGCAACAAAGACAACAGCAAATGGGGACCGGGCTGCAATCTGGTCATCATCGACACCAGCAGGATATCGACGACATGATGCTGTCAAACACCAACAGCTTTGAAATGTTTTCGGCCCCGCAGTATAGGGCAATTTAAAAAGGGGTACATTGCCATTTTCTTGTCAAGTTTCTTTTAGGAAACTCATTCTTTACATATGCATTCTCTCTTTTTTTCTTTTTTTTCCTTTGTCGGTTGCGCATACAAGGGGGGACAAGGCAAACGGAGAAAAGCCAAGTAAACGATCGCATTTCATGATACCATGATACCCCAGGCCGTTCTCATAAGCTATTTATATTTCTGGGATACGGAGTTTGTCTTTTAATTTTTGTTTCATATCATTTCTTTGAGGCCTTGGGATTGAAAAAAAGGCTTATGGAAATACAGATAAACATGTACATGATATTAATGGGCAGCTTTTACAAAAGTCGCTGGGCCTCCTGAGGCTGATCCGATGTGGTCGTCATTTTTTAGAGTAAACAAAAGGAGAACGAGCCATGACGAAGGGCTACAAAAAGCGATACAATATGAAATAACAAACAACAAAAACAAAAAGAAAAACAAAATCACACTGGTAAACCTGTCTGGTTGGTGATTTATAAAGCGGAGTCTTCCAGGTGCCCAAGTTCCCAGTCCCTGGCTCAGGGGTCCACGGAGATTTCAGTCTCTCGATCTGATAGACATCTCAGTTTCTGCGTATACATTAAAGGAGCAACTAGAAATGAAGAGCACTATGGCATTCGACTAATAGAACTATATGACACTGTCCCAACAATTCCCAACGAAGCCGTATTTTCAAGAGGCCTTCATACATGACAGATTAGATTTAAATGAACAAGGTGGTGCAAAGTTGATCATACATCATACCACCCGTAGTAATTAGGTAGGCAATCACAACACACGCTGAGCTTTTCCAAAAAAAGCAATTTCACACCAAGACCGCATCGGCCTCCACGTCGTCTCCGTTGATGATTCGCAGCGCCTCCTCACCCTTGGGGGCAGTGGTGAGGTTTTCGTAACCATCTGCCGTGACCAGGATGTCGTCCTCGATCCGTACACCTCCCACTGGGTAATAACGATCCAGTACGCTCTTGTTGATGAAAGAGTCTCTCTCGGGCACGTCGCTGCAGAAGGCCTCAATGTATTGCCGGTTGAAGTAGCTGTTGTCGCCACGTGGTGCGGTCACGTCAGCAAATGGCCAAACAAGTTTCAAGCAAGTCCAGTACCGCTTTTTCATTGACTTACATTCCCGGCTCAATAGTGATCACCATGCCTTCCGCCAGTGCATCCCTCGCGTCTGCGCCTTGCTGCCGGCTTGAGACCATCAGCTCGGCGACCCTGTCGCACTGCTCGACACTCATAACAAGCCTCTTGCCCAGCCACAGGGGAGCCGATGACTTGTCGTACCCGAGCAGCCTCTCAGAACGTACGTCGTGCGTCTCCAGCCCGACGTGGTGGCCCAGGCCGTGCGGGAAGAAGGCCGAAACGACCCTTGAGGCCATGATCTTGGCCTTGTCCCCGACCAGCAAACCGATCTTGAGGAACTCCTCGATGGCCACCAGCTGGGCCGTGGCCTGGATGAACAGGTACGACACACCCGGCCGCACCAGGTCGATGCAGGCGTTCTGCATCTTCTCGACGATGCGGTAGATGGTTTGTGCCTCGGGCGAGAACTTGCGTCCCGCGGCGGGCATGGTGCGCGTGATGTCGCTGGCGTAGCAGTCCCACTCGCAGCCAGCGTCGAGGACGAGCGTCTGCTTGCCCTTGAGCGGGGCGGCGTTGTCGACGTAGTGCAGGGTTGCGGCGTTAGCGCCCGCGCCGGCGATGGGGTTGTACGCCTGGCTGCGGGCGCCGCGGACACGGCAGGCGGCGACAAAGACAGCCTCGACATCGGCCTCGGTGCGCAGATGGCGGATCTGGCGAAGGACGGCGCGGTGAGCCTCGCTAGAGACCTGGTTAGCGCGGCGGATCTGGCGGATCTCGAACGCTGTCTTGGTGACACGGGCGGCGTCGACGGCGAGGCGGAGGCGGCCGATGTCGAGGCGGCGCCCGGCATACTGGACGGGCAAGTCGTCAAGGCCAGGAGCCTGGTCCGAGTGCAGCAGGAAGAGGGTGGTACCCGGGTGGTGCTTGAGGTGGGCGGCGATGAAGCGGGTCATCTGGACGACGTCGCGGCAGTCATCGACATCGAGGCGCGACATGCAGTCCTCCCGATCCGGGATGCGGCCCAGGTACAGCTCCTCCCTTGGCTTGCGGGTGGGGATCCACAGCAGCAGTTGATCCGTTGCGACGTCGTAGGTCAAGTGGGCGTTGGGAAAGTCGGCGCCTGACATGTAGTAGAAGTAGCGCCTCTGACGAAAGGGTGGCTCCATGTCCGAGTCTTCGTACGTTGTTGTTGGCTTGCCCTGGAGGTAGATGAGGCCCTTATCTACCCCCAGTTTATCAGCCACCTTCCTAGCATGGGTTTTGGCTGTAGGGTTGCGAAAATGAATTTCAGTCAGTCAAAGTTGGCCGTAAGGTGATTTACTCTACAAGCGCATATTCGGCACCTTGGAAGGGGACGGATATGTAAGGTAGGTAGGCAGGTAGGCACACCTGGATACTTCTCGGTTAGAGCAGCCCTCGAGGATGATGGTGAGGAGGAGTCATTTGGCCTCTTCAACTCGATTGATCTAAGTGAGATTATGCGGTTCAGTATGAATCCAACTCGAATGGTAAAGTTGATTGATCTAGAAGGACAAAGGAAGGTAGATGAGGTAGCTTGCATGAAACTCACAAGGCGTCGAACTCATCAACCACAACCAACTCATGCTCAACACCCATTGTAAATGACGACAGTAGGATCTAGAAATCCAATAGCAGTTGGGAGCGAATCGTATTATTTGCGGACTCAATTGGACAAGGGTGCTACTGAATCACTGCGTCTGTCGCTTGTTGATGCGAGTGTAAGGTACGAAAGATAATCAGAGACAAGTTGGTGGGATAAGTTTCAGGGTAAATGTAGATAGATAGATTGTGCTGATGGGTGATGTTTCATTCGACTGGGATCGATCCGATAGCTCTGACAGCCTCCACTCGGAAGGTGTTGGAGTTTCACTGGAATGCTTGGAAGCTACCCAAGTGTCAGGTAAGTGCTAGGTAAGAGCCAGACTTCTTTTCGGCAACTCCGCCCCAGCTCAGTCTCCGCGTGTCTAGTTCTAGAAATAGTCGCAGTTCGATCGATCAATCCCTGCCGCGCAAGTCGGACTAAAACTAGACTCCAAGTAGGCCTAGCTTTGGGTTGGTAAGGTTGGGGAAAAAACAAAAAAAAAAACAAAGGCAAACAATCTTTGATCTAAATAGGCGCGATCAGGTTGCATTGGTTTGCTGGCGAGGCGTCAATGGTTGCTGCCACCTTTGTCATGACATACATGACTAACTAACTGACTTTAAGATGGATGCTAATTATGCTTTCGTGAGCTGAGCTGTATTCTTTGTACAGTACGGATAGACATTCACATGTGATTTGGTTTCATTCTCGAATGTGGTGTGGTGGTCCGAAGCTCCCCACCACAGAAGCTACATACAGTAAGGTACCTTACCCGTCTGAGGTGGGAATCGAATCCCGTATCTATCTGAACGTCACTTGCCCCAGTCTACAATATCGAGCTGTCTTGCCTTCGGTACTCAACCCGTATCTAACCTTTCCCAGATTAGCTTCCCTACCACCTACCTACCTTGAGCAGGTAGGCAATCAAGTGCGCACGCGACACCATTTCCCCTCACACTCGAGGAGCTCGTTACATCTTTAGCTGCAAACTCGTTAACGATGGAAAATGAAGCAAGCTTACATTCTCAAGTCCCGTCCCCGGTTCCCGACCAAGCCGAGAATGTTTCCCAGATCAACTACACCAATCTAAAATCCATCAATTTTATTCTTGATTTAAGTATTTATGGAATCGCATGCTGTGAGAAAGTGGTTTGTACAGAAAAATAAACGCATACAGGACTATCCTGACCCCCCACCCATCGCCAACGCTACAGTTTGAGCAACAACCAAGAAAGAAGCTAGGCAGCCATGTCAAAAACCAAATTGAAAAAAGCCCCCCACTTACAAGTATTTCTTGGGCATCGATCCCTTTCTCCGCTTGTACACGCCATATCCGATCACAAGCAGCAGCTGGCTAGCAATAATAACAAAGATAAGCCGGCTGTGTCCCGGGGCAGCGTGCTTCTGAACCGTCTGGACAGTCTTGAAGTGAGTATCCCCGACAAGCGTGCGGATGTTGTTCTCCGATGCTTGGACCTTGTGCGATAGATCCGCCCGGATGCTGCGCACCTCCTGCTCTAGGCTGTGCATCCTCTGGTCGATGTCGTGGAGTTTGCCCAGCGCTGTCTTGACGTCGTTAATCATGGAAGACGTCTCCTCGTGACGATGCTCGTCCATGGTGTGCTGCGCAGTAACCTGCTTGAAAATGGTGGACAAGTGGTGGTTGACGCTCTGAAGGCGGTTGTGAAGATCCTCGAACTGAGCCTTGGATGAAGTGAATTTGCTGGCCGACTCGTCGGGGATGTCCTCATCCCAGTGCTCAGCGTGGCTAGACCCGTGCTCGGGCTCCGAGTGCGCGCGTGAGAACTTGGACGGCGTGTGGGTCTTTTCGCTACCATGGTCGGCACCATGATCATCGTGTGCGTGGCTGTTGTCATGCCCGGCATCGTGGTGGTCGTCATGGTGATCGTGATCCTGCGTCTTGCCAACCTGGTGAGAGAGTACGGCAACCTTGAACAGCTCAACCGAGTCCGGGTTATCGGCCGAAGCTGCCGTCACACCGACCTTGTAGCCACCAGGGATCTGCACAGTGGTGCTCTCGAAGCACAGGCTACTATCGACATCAACCCGGAAGTTGTGTTCAGTTTGCGTGACCTTGATCTCCGAGGGCCGTCCCAAGTTGCGGTATGCGTAGTTGCAGTGCGCAAATGCGAGGCCATCGACGTGGGCAGACCGATAGTCGGTCGAGCCATCGTTCAGGAAACCCCGGATCATGCCACCAGAACCGCCGTACGTGTCCACAACCAACGCCAAACCCTCAAAGTGGCCGACGGTGTAGATGCTGCTGGTTCCAACCTCGCGCGAGCCATCCCTGACCATCCAAATATTCATGTTTCCGCCGCCACGCTCGGGTCCATTGACGCGGAAGCTGACGTCGGTAACCCACTCATCTTGGTGCAGCTCCTTGTCGGTCCATACGGCTCCGCGTTGGTTTCCGGGCGCGGGAGGCGTTAGGATCAGCTTGTTGGAGAGGAGTTCGGGCAGCCGTGGGTTACCCTGTGTCGAGAAGTTCGGTATTGTGTAGCCATTGTCTGAGATCCTGTAGACGAGATAATGTTAGGGCCAGTTCGGCGCAGCCTTCTTCCTCCAGCCTTGCACCTAGTCAAGGCACGTAGGGTGGCTAGCGTAGTCTCTGGGTAGGAAGCGAACATACTTGGGGCCGAAACCAAAGCTCATATCATTGAGAAGATATTGCGCCTGAACTTGAGCGGCGCTAGCGACCATGCTCCAAGCAAGGGAAGACCGGAAATGCATTTTTGGGAATTTGTTCAGGCCTGCCAGACTGGCCAAAGAATATAAGGAAGAGAAGGGGGTATCACAGAAATAAGAGATACGACAGTTCAAAGCACGAAACAGAAAAAAATACCTTGGAAGCCCAGTCCAGTAGATACGAACTTGCAACAAAGCAAACAAGAAAAAAATAATGTCAGAAGCAAGCCCGGAGGCGGTATAAAATGCAATATCCAATCGAAGTTTGAGGACAGTTTGTCAGAAAGGGAAAGTGTAAGGGTCCAGCATTAAGGCTGATCTGTCGTCTCCAAAAATCGGTACTCCTCACACTGACACGACATGCAAGAGGCCTCGGCGAACGAGACCGGAGAGAGAGGGAGAGATTCAACACGAAGCCAAACAACCTAGGTACCTACATACTTTTTTCAAGCCAGAAAAAATAATCACTTTCAAAAAAGATTCACAACTGGAACTAAACTACAATATACATTCAAATAATAGAAGATTGATATGTAAAAACCGAAAAGCAATTGACTTGTCCAAGCCACCACTGTCTCTCCTCACCGGCTAGCCGAGCGATCGTGCTGACCGAAATGGTGTCGCTTAACCGTATGGTTTTGTGCACGGATGATGACACGGTTTTTCGATTGAGACAGACTCTCGTCTCCATCCAAACCCAGACACCCCTGCCCAGAATGACGAACGCACTGAAGGCTTCAACAAAACACGGCATAGCCCGTGTCGACCATGAGCCACATGCGGGGAGTATCATAAAGTGAATCGTGGCTGTAGTGTAATGTCTACCTTACCAGTATATAGGTAAGGTACTTTGCCAAGCTTGCATCAATTTGGATTCCAACCTGTACCCAGTAGTATACCTTGTAGTTGTGGCTAACATTGGAATTTGTCGTCCCCACTATTAGCAAAGCCCACTAAGTTTCGGTACGTACCTTAGGTACTTCGTAGGTCCATACGCGCTGCCTTTTATGTGTCGTCGCATTTGTTACAGGGTGACACAAGAATCCTCTGGGGCCGATTTTCAGGGACCCCCAGCCAAGCTCCCCTACCGTACACTTTTCTTAGAGATTTTCTTCTGATGAGCTGCAATTGTATCTGCACCCACACCCACCAGGCCAAGCAAGCCATGCCAACCAGCTCGCTCTGTGCGGTTAGTTGACAATGGCGACAGACATATATCCCTCCATTCCACAGGTTGCCCTTGTGGCGGCTGCGTTGAAGGTTCTGTTATTTCCAGCATAGTAGGTACAATAAACCAAAAAAAGGAATTTTTTGTTCATCTCGTTGTTCAATCCGACCTTCATCCTACCACCTCTCCCATGCGATGCGATTCCCCTGTCGTGGACCCCCCAACAACCAACCAAGCCTGATCGACTGACTATTGAATCGCACCGACACAACAGCAAATCTACAGACTTCGAAGTTCACCGCAACTGGCTTGCCATAACACACAGTCTTCACCCTTGGCAGTGGTACTACGAGAAGACTTCGGAATGGACTCTCGACTACCCGCCATTCTTCGCCTACTTCGAATGGGTTCTCTCCCAGGTCGCAAGGCTGGTTGATCCGGCCATGTTGCGCATCAAAAATCTCGAGTATGACAGTTGGCAGACGATTTATTTTCAGAGATGGACCGTTATCGTGACCGAGCTGTTCTTGGTCTACGCCCTGCAACTGTAAGCTCCTCTAGCAGCTCCCCAGCGGTGGCACCGCTCATAACCCAAAACCTTGCTAACAAAGTGGTCACCGCCACATTCAGATACGTCGACTCGACCTCGGGCTCACATAGGCGGGCCGCTCATGCCGCCGCAATTTCGATTTTACTGTCCCCGGCTCTCTTGATCATCGATCATATACATTTCCAGTACAATGGAGTCATGTACGGCCTTCTCATTGCGTCCCTGTCGCTCGCACGTACAAAATCTGGTCTTCTTGGCAGCGGGTTTATCTTTGCGGCTTTGCTTTGTATGAAGCACATTTACGCATACCTCGCGCCGGCATATGTTATTTTCCTACTGCGAGCGTACTGCCTCCATCCAAAGTCCATCTTTCGCATCCAGTTCTTCAACTGTTTGAAACTGGGAGGCGGAATTCTCGCCATTGTTGCGGCAGCATTTGGTCCCTTTGCGATCAAGGGGCAGATGCAGCAGGTATTGAGCCGGCTGTTCCCGTTCGCGAGGGGACTCTGCCACGCCTACTGGGCCCCGAACGTGTGGGCCATGTATTCTTTTGTGGACAGGGTTCTGATCATTGGTAAGCGTTCCCCGCGACAAGCGAAGCCTGAAGAACATGAACTTTGCTAACGCTGCCACAGCTGCCCCGAAACTGGGACTTCCCATCAAGTCCGAGGCGCTCGCCAGTGTTACCCGCGGGCTGATTGGGGACTCTTCGTTTGCAGTTTTGCCAAATATCACGCCCCGCGTGTGCTTCGTGTTCACTATAGCGTTCCAGGCCCTTCCACTGGTCAGGCTCTTCAAGAAGCCGACGTGGGACAACTTTGTTGGTGCCGTGACTCTCTGCGGCTATGCGTCATTTTTGTTCGGCTGGCACGTCCATGAAAAAGCCATCCTTCTGGTCATAATACCCTTCAGTCTGATCGCGTTAAAGGATAGACGGTATCTGAGTGCATTTCGCCCCTTGGCAGTCGCGGGTCATGTCTCTCTATTCCCACTGCTCTTCACGCCGGCCGAGTTTCCCATCAAGACAGCCTACACCGTCTTCTGGTTGATTCTCTTCCTGATAGCCTTTGATCGTCTGGCACCAGCGTCGAGCAGGCCGCGCTTTTTCCTGTTCGACAGGCTCAACACGCTCTACATTACGGTCAGCATTCCCCTTATAGTGTATTGCTCGCTTGTGCACCAGGTTGTATTCGGGAAAAGCTACGAATTTCTACCGCTCATGTTTACAAGCTCTTACACGGCAGTCGGGGTATTTGGTAGCTGGATTGGGTTCATGGTGGTTTATTTCGCGTCTTGATGGTAAAGGGTCGTTCATGACAGGGGTATTTCGGAATTATAATAGGCTCTCAGCCCTGCGGTGATATATACGTTGATACCCATTGATTCAAATTCTTTCGTCTCGGCCCTGAAGAGTGTATTTGACTTGGAAGACCCGCTGCATGCAAAGTTGTGCAATCTCAATTCCCTCTATAACCCAGCAACTAGCATGCGCCAGCCAGCGTAGTGGGCTGTTCGAGGGACCAGGTAGTGCTTTCAGTGGTGGTTGAAAGAGTCTGGTGTTCGTTCACTGGACAGTGGGTACATCGTTGCGTAGACCGAGCCAATTGTAGCTGTCAAAAAAATGACTAAGCTGGAAATATGGGGCCGTCAAGCCGGCTTTTCGAATGTTCCACGCGCAACATCCCTGTCAACAAGGCTGTTTCCGGAAAGGGGTGATCATCTTCAAGTTCTTTTGGAGACCGCGTCGTCCCCCGTCTGACGAGTCAAAAAGTTTCTCATCTTGGGCAACAGAACGGCTATCACAGCGAAACAATGCGATTGTTATCTCAACTTGCTATGAAGAACTTGGTATCCTACTTTTATTGAACGGCTATGTTTGATGTCTCTTGAGAGACGTACAGACGTAGATATACCGCGATTTGAGCCGCAAAATCCGGGGAAACGCGATCAGGCGGTCCCCTTATATTGAACTATCGAGAGGCAAGCATGTGCCAAATTGTATGCAAAAAGGTTACAAGTGATTTGGGAGCGCATTTTGGTGGATTGTAACAACCATTTAAACATCATTTCGTGGGTGTTGGTGGTGGTCGTAGGGATACGGGTGGTGCGGGCAGGATTTGAAGGTCACGGCCCCTACCTATGAGGCGAGTTTGGATGGAATGCCATTCCCGCGTGTAAATACATCAAATCTTGCTATAAAGATTTTATTTAGTGCTTGTTGGATTCCCAGAAGCTAGACGAGTAGAACGAGTACCGTATTGTTGTCTAGATGGGCAAAGTTGACGATCTGGGCTGGGAAAAGAGAGTCGAGTGTTGGGGTGGTGGTTTTTCGCAGAGGCTTTGTACGCTTGACTGGATTGGCGACGGAGGTGGATGGACTGGGGCCTTGGGACCCAGCCCGCGGGTGCGGCCCACACTTTAACACGCGCGCACACGTCGGAGCTTGCTCAGTATGGCAGTAGCAAATCCATGCATGTACCACATCCCTCCCTGCTCGCCCACCTTGCCCACCACCTCATAAGCGGCCCAAACCCCTTTGCTCCCGACAATGTCAACACTCCATTCTCCCCATCCTGTTATTTTTTTTTCTTCCTCGTCTTTTTGCAGATCTTCGACGCCGCGACGTTCCAAACATGCGCCCGGCCACAACCAACAAACAACATCCGATGACAAGCTCGCCTCGACTAATACAACTTTCGGCAAGCTTCTCCCCCCGGCTATAGCTCCGCCCTCGATTTTGAGATTTCTCGAGAGACGCGGCTAGAACTAGTATCCGTTTCCAAGGACCACAACCACCACTTCGCCCACCCCCATACAACCCTAGTCTTTCCAGACAGCCACGAACTGCATCCACGAATCATAGGGAATCCGCTTCCAGCTTTGTTGCACTTCGCGCCGGAAGAGACTTCCGACTCGCATATAAAGCACATCACGCGTTTTCGATTTCCGTGGGCCCTCCAACGACAAAATATTTAAACCTTTGGGTGTGGCTGCGAATGCCCACCTTCGATACCCGCCGCCCATAGAATTCTATCTACTTCGCGCCCGACCACGTCTTTCCGCACGCGTCTACCGAGCTTTGCTCATTCCGTTTCAACCGCCCAGGACGTCCCTCGCTTGCGGAACAGCCTTGATATAAGTCTTTTTTTGCTCGAATTGGCGACCACAGAACTGGATTATCTTCCACGCTTGGACTCGCAAACAGTAACCGGTCATGGTACGACCCACTTGGAGATGGACTGGCATGGTGTACATGCCGCGTAAGATTCGTTGGCTAATACTCTTATTTTCTTCCAGGTGCTGTTCAAGCGCAAGCCGGTCCGGTTCCTCGAACCGCCGCAAGTACCTGATGGCTCCTCCGAGGTTAGCACGAATCCCTGGATGCTTCATACATCGCATAACCATACATACTCCCTCATGGACATTTGACTTACGTTTTACGTGTTTGTAGGTCTGGTACATTGACCAGACTGGCGAGATGTTCCTCACATACGAGGACTATCTCAACAGGATGGACTTTTACAAGCAGGTATGCTCTGCGCACGTTCTCTACTCCGCAACTCTTCACCAACCGAACCTATGTTGACGCAATATATGTGTAGCGCCGATTTATCTGCCAGATAACAGGTCATTCAGGCCTGACCTTTTTCGATGCCCTTAAAAGCGAGGTATGTCTGGCTCATTTGCTACTCCACCATATGCATGCGATCTTGCACATCTAACCCGAACAACCTTCAGCTCCATGGCGCTCAAGAGGTCGATCAGGCCTTCCCAGAATCACTAAAAGGCCCCATCTTACGGCGCGTTCAGTTCTCCACAGTATCGAGGATAGACCATCTTGTTGATCAGGTCTTTGACGAGTTCAAGGCCGACTACTATCCTGGCGAATCTGTCGGCATCCAACTCATGGAGGGAGACAGACACCAAGGCGTCGTACGGGAAAAGGTTAAGTTCCCGGGTAAAATGCTCCCCGACGGCAGCTCGACAAAGCCATATTCTTCTTATACCGTCAGCCTCGACAGCATGCCGGGACAGGAGGCACAGGTTGACAGCGAACACATCTGGCGCGATCGCAAGGTCTTTACCAAGTCGGTCCTGCGATCATTTATCAAGAAGACGGTCACCAGGGAGGCTTGGAACGGAGCGCCATGGCTGGTCAAACACGACGTCGCAGCCAAGTATCACATTGATACACGGGTGCCCACTCATCTGCTTTATGACAGCAAACTCCTGGAGCGCAAGCACCTGCAGGCTCAAAAGAAACACCAGAGCTCGGCGGACAGCAGCTTCAACGGCGCCAATGGCACCCCGCTTGTCAACGGGAACGGCCCAATGCCGACTAACCCCTTCAGTTCCAACGGCCCGATGCGTCTGCCAGAGCTGAAGCCCGCCCCCAAGAGTCATAAACCGAAACACCTTCAGGGCCAGCAGCCAGCCAAAGGTAAATTGGCCGGTATTGTTCACCCAGATCTCTGTCATGAGATGATGCCCCCGCCCATCCCAGGAAATCCGTTACAATTCTCAATGCCATACCAAAACTCGGGCAAAATGATTCCCATGATGTACCAACCCGAACCTCCGCCACCACCTCCTCCTCCGAAATATCCCATCGAGGACTTGCAGCTAGAGTCACGTGGCCACGTTCGACCAAAGATAAAGTTCTTGTGCAAGGATCCGCCAGTCGACACCGAGAAGATTCCTCCTCTCGGCGAGGAAATCTTGATGAAGTCTGTTGGGCCATTGTTGGAAACATGGGACACTCTCAATGTCTACTGCGAGGTCTTCAAGCTGGACTCTTTCACATTTGACGATTACGTGGAAACTCTGGTTGTTGCATCGGAGGAGGTCAGGCCTCAACTGTTTGATGAGATCCACTGCTCAATACTGTCGGTCTTGGTCAGCTCGGAAAAGGACGGCGGCGAGGCCCAGATTCAGCTTCCAGTTCTGGATGACGACGAGGACGACGACGAAGATGAGGAGGAAAGCCGGTCACCGACACCCGAGCCCGAGCCGAAGCCAGCCAAACGGGCGACTAGGAGCAGCCTTGCCAAGGCCGAGGCAGAGCGCTTGGCCAACGAAGCCGCGGCCGCTGAGAGGGAAAGTGAGGAACAAGCTGCACTCGCCGCGAAGCGCCACCGCGCTGAGGATGTCCTGGAGGACTACGACTGGGTCGAGCAGGCTGCAAAGCGCAACTTTCAGGATGGCGGCTGGGAGCGCATCATGGTCGGATTGCTACACCAGATCTCCCAACGGGAGCGCTTACATGATTCGTGCGAGGACATACTAGCGCAGCTTGTCCCTACGGCCGACCAGCCTACGCAGGAGACGGTGCGCCAGAATTACGCCACAATGGACGTCAACATGCGCGTCGCTGCCCTGCAGTTAATATGCATGTTGACTGTGGAGACCAAGGCCGTTCGTGCCTATATGGAGGAGTGCAGCGAGACTATGACTGAGTACAGAAAACAGAAGATCGAGCTTCAGCGGCAGAGGAAACTTGCGTAAGTCGCCGCCTGATTTTACGAGCGTGAATGCTTATGTGCAATACTGACGTGATTACGAGGATAGGATTGAGGAGCTGAAGGCGTTGAACGAGGAGCGGAAGATCCAGCTGCCCGACAACATGCCTCCATCGCCGAAGCCCGAGGTTCCAAAGGCCAACTGCGATGTTTCAATGTCAGGCACCAACGACCATGCGTCACCGCTGGTTGACGACGAAACGATGAACGCCGATACGACTGAAGACGATGTGGCCATCGGGAGGGGGCTAAGGCGCGCACAGGATCGTGCAGCGCAAAGGCAGAAGAAGCGGGAGCTTGAGGAAGAGCGCAAAAGGGAGAAGGAAGCGGCGGCGGCAACCAAGGCGCCGAAGCAAACGAAGCAGTTCATAAAACTTCTGAAGGACATCCAAAAGAAGGAAGACACGATCAAGGAACTCGAGGCCGAGATCGCCGTCATCGACAACGACCTGCGCGAAGCCGACTGCCCGCGGACGCGTGTTCTTGGCAAGGATAGATTCTGGAATAGGTACTACTGGTTTGAGCGCAACGGTATGCCTTACGCTGGCCTGCCGCAGAGTTCGACTGCCGAGGCTGAGTATGCGAACGGGTGCATATGGGTGCAAGGACCGGACGACATGGAGCGCGAGGGCTACATCGACCTCGCCCCCGAGCAAGAAAAGGAGTACAAGGCCAAATTCGGCATGACTGTGGCCGAGCGCAAAGTCAAGGATGAGGGCCCAACGAGCGTGTTCAATGCGCGCCAGTGGGGTTTCATTTCAGATCCAAATGACGTCAAAAAGCTGATTGAATGGCTTGACCCCCGCGGCTTCAACGAGCTCAAGTTGAGAAAGGAGCTCGTTGCGTTTAGGGAGCGAATCGAGACACACATGCGCAACAGACTCAAGTACATCGGCAACCCAGAAGAAGAGAAGCCGGTGGAAGAGGAGACTGACAAAAAGGAGAAGACGCCCGAGAAGGAGCCCGAGAGGAAGTCTGGGTTCACGGCCGTCAACTCGGGCAAGCGGTCAACCCGCGGTGTTGCCGCAGCCAAGGCTGCAGTAGTACAGTCGACACCCGAACCACCACAATACCGCTGTCTCAAGTGGGAGAACCAAACTATGATAGATGACGAGGGTCATATACACAGTGTCCACCCGCCGCCACCTCGAACCAAGAAGCCCAGTCGGAAAAAGGAGGCTGCGGACGCCTCTGCTGCGGCTGAGAAGAAGGGCAAGTCGCTAGGCCGCCAGGGGACGAGATATAATTTCTAGACAAACTACTCGACTTTTGTCGGCTTGTGAGCCTACTTCGCCTCTGTATCCGCTTCACGCCACACCACTCATCTCTGTTGGACCAATACCGATTGCTTGTTATATCTACGGTTTCGCTTGCGGCATTATGAATACCCTTTCGCTGCATGCTCTTGTCACTAAACTGCGGCTTGTCGGGGACATTCTCGCCACTACACACTTGTTAATCTGCTTTCCATATTCTTCACGTCTTTACAGGAAGCTCCAAGACTCGAATCACAACGATGGGGATGTGCCATCGCGCATCAATCACATGGCTTACCTGAGGGTTATTATTTAGTGCTACAAAAGGGAAACAAAAAAAGTCAATCGCTTGATTGTTTCTGTACTTGTTGGCTTGGGTTTTCTTTTGGCGGTTTACGTGGAGACAAGGCGGTTTATTTCGGAAAAGAGAAAATAGAAGGAAGGCCTCACATACAAAAACACACTACATAGATACCGCTAATAATCACATCATCCATTTACTTGGAATGACTTTCTATTCAGCTTGACGTCTGTCTTGTTCCCAACACTTTTTCGGTCGGGCTTTTGTCTTTTCTTGTTGTTTGTTTCACCCTTGCTCTTTCTACTCAAAGCTCATCCTGTCTATGGCCAGCAATCTTGATCTTGAGGCCCGGGATGTTGGCAATCGAGATCTTCCTCGTGGCGGCCGCCGCAACCCTCGTGGGACCCAGGTCGTCGTACGAGGTGGTGACGCCCGGCGGTGTCCAGGGCCTGACGCGGCCCTGGAAGACGTCCAGCCCCCACTGCTGGATGGACCGCGGGTCGACGGGCCGCCCGCGCGGGTACGGGTAGACCCTGTCCTTGGAGAGCTGATGCAGCGCGCCGGCCGGACGGCCCTCGACTACTTCCTCGCCCGCCGTTCCGCCGAGGCCGAGCTTGCTCGGCAGGTCGGGGAACTCGGCCGGGTCGACCGTCACGATGGTCAGCGAGTCGCGGTAGCCGGTCGCGAGTCGGTGCAGGCTCGCCCGCAGCAACGCGCGCTCCGCGGCCGTCCGCGCGAAGATGTACACTATCGGCGCGCCGCGGGCCAGGCAGCGGGCGTGTGTGCGCGCGGTGAGCTCGGCGATGGTGGGTCGGCTGGCCTCTTCGATGAAGGCGGCCAGGTCCTTGGGTGATGTTGTGGAGGAGTCCTTAACGAGCGGGAGGCGGGATGTGGCGGCATCCTCGGATCGGTGGCAGAGCACAAAGGGGCTTGGGGTGGTCCCAGTTGGTTCTCCAGGGATGAGTGCCGGGTCGGCGACGAGACCAAAGGTAAACTCGTTACGGTAACGGGCGGCAACGTCCTGGATGAGGGCGAGGTGCTCTGGTGTTGGTGCGTAGGCGATGAACACGGCCTCATCCGCAGTCAGCAGTGCGGAGTACTCCTCCGGGGTTGTCAGCTCGGAGACGAGGGGGCGCCTGTGACGGGCTAGGAAGTCGACAATACTGCTCCGTCAGGGGCGTCGGGTGAGGTTCAAACACCGTTGGTTAGCCTTGTTTCACCCAACGAACAGAAATACGTGACGGTAGCTTACGCTTTCGCTGCCTTTGATCCCTGATATATGGATCCAGGGCTAGCAGCTTGGAAAAGGCGAACGGAAGGGTAGGTGTCGCCTGCGTGGCTCGCGCAAAAGTTCTTGTTTTCATTGTTGGAGCAGTCTACAGCCAAGATGGACTCTGGCGCTTCCGAAGCTGCCTGGAGCCATTCTTCTTCCAAGTCTGTTGATTTGGTTCTGTAGGTTATGATGACCTCTGTCAGCTGATGTTGATTTAAAAAAAATGAGTCGCTATGAGTGATGTGAGCCTCACTCTGTTGGCTACGGAGTGTTGATTGTCAGTATATGCCCGATGTAATGTACCTGGTTTCGGCTATGAAGTGGATCTATCTGATGACCTTACATTGAAAACTAAAGAAAGCGACTCCGGGGTAGGGTAGTATTCGGTCTAAGAGGTTAAACTGATGTCCTCCACACAAGTCATGATGATAATTAGTAGATTGTTGGTTTTGTACACACATGCTATTAATTTTGGCTCATCTGAACCCAGCGCTTTTTCCAGGTCACCGCCTGAGATTTGGTTCCAGCCCAATATGGGGAGGGGTAGCACAAATAAAAGAATTAATTGGCAGGTCTGCATCTTGCTGGGTTGTTGTTTGTGCCAGAAGAAGACCATCATCAACAACGCCACTCGGAAAGGGGAAAATCGAACACGAAGGGAGGGTTGAGGCAGGGCAGCCAGTTGTGCAACAAGCACGGAAAATGGAAAATGGGAGCTCTGCCATGCCGTTGGATAAACACCCGCAACTCCATTTCGAGTGCGACTGTAGGCTGAAATTCGAATTCGACTTGCCAGAGCTGGTAATTAATTGATTGATAATGTGGATCGTGCAATGCTACCGTACCTACGTCGTACCTCCAATTCCTGTCACCTTTGTTTCTTTCGTCTCTTTATCTAGATCATCTCTTCAACTTCTTGACACTTTTATTTCTAGAGTACCAGCTTTTACTGGGAATAAATAATACGGCATAGTGAGACAAAAGTCAACTCTTTCAATTGGTTTATTTCGACTCTCTCTCTCTCTCTCTAATTTTCTTGTATCGCCCTCGATTGTTCTGTAAGCTCAAACGCGCAATGAAAGTATACACGTAAAAACCAATCTAGACGCATTAACAACGCAGCAACTGTCGTGTTCGTACCAGAACTGTAACCGTAGCTACCGTAAAACAACCAACACACAATCGGAATGATGCCCTTCCTTATCTAACAGGCACTTTAACTTTTGTACCGGCTGATCGATCCTTCCGAAAGGGCCAGCCTGCACGCGATTTGCTCGTCACCACACGGCTAGCTGGCGAGTTCCGATAAGGTAAAAATGAAATCAACCCTGTTGCTGACGGTATGCATGGTTTGGCCAATTTCAATATTTTTGCCCACCAAAGTCTAGAACTAGATTGATCTTCACTGCGTTCATTGCCCACAGGACTCATTAAACATTGATGTGACCTTTGACCCTTCTCCAAAGTCTACTCGATTGAAACACTATGCATTGAATTCAGAATCCCACCCCGCCAACATATGCGACTACATCCCGTCACAACTGCGACAATATGGCGACTGGACGCAACGAGATTCAGCCATTCCTGGAGCGCAAAATCCATCCACAAACCAGATCACCTTATCACCGATCACTTTTTTCAATCTGGACGACAGCATTGTCTGTCTTTGCTTTGTTCGGGGTCTCAATCCGGCTGATAATCTCAGGCCCGCCATGGCCGCTCTCACATCGTGATTCCCACTCGCCGTCCGGCAACGATGACTCCAACAGGCTGGTGATAACACGCGCCGCCAACTCGTTCCGGATCGCCATATTTGCTGATTTGCACTTGGGAGAGAAGCACAAAGGTGAGGAGAATGATCGCAATACGACTCGCCTCATGGAATACATCATCCATCAGGAATCACCCAACTTGGCTGTCCTAAACGGAGACTTGATAGCTGGCGAAGACGTGAATAAGGACACGGCAGCCAGCCACCTGTATCAGGCGGTTCGCCCAATGGTAGATACCAACCTTCCATGGGCGTCAACATATGGCAACCATGACAGCCAGTTCAACCTATCCAGGGACGAAATCTACAACGCCGAGAGGGAGGGCTACCCAGCGCTCTCCATGACCAGGCGGATGGGCCCCGAGGGAGCAGGGGTAAGCAATTATTATGTCCTGGTCGAGAAGACCGGCACTGGCCCGGTGATGATTCTATGGTTCTTTGACAGCCGCGGTGGTGCAGAGTACCAGCAAAGAAACGAGGAAAATCCGGAGGCAAACATTGATGACTGGGTACTCGCCGCCACGGCGGATTGGTTCCGGGAGACGAGCAAAGACTTACGCGCCAGGTTTGGCCAACTGCCGAGCCTTGCGTTTGTCCACATACCACCACATGTATTCCGCAGTGTTGCAGCGGGCGGTCTGGACGCGGCGCTGCTGCCCGGGTTGAACGCAGACGAGCGGCCACTGCATATTCAGGGGGAGGGACACAACGACGATGCGTTTGTCAGAGCACTGATGGACGAGAGGGGCTTGCACAGCGTGCACAGCAGTCACAATCGTGGGTTAAACCTATTCGGGTCTTTTGTCCCCCTATACAAAGCATACAATTAATGATAAGTAAAACTCAGATGGAAGCTCATGGTGCGCACCCTGGCCGGCTAAGGAACGCGCAAACCTCCGGCGCCACGAGAGTGAGGAAGACGGACACGACGATGACGGGGCGTCAAGAAAGCAACCAATTCTTTGTTTTTCGAAACGAACCGGCTACGGGGGTTACGGCAACTGGAACAGAGGAGTGCGTATCCTAGAAATGCGACTGCCTCAGCTCGCAACTGTCGGCAATGAGACACAAACAAAGTTAGATCCGGGACTGCAGGTTGACACCTGGGTTAGGATGGAAAACGGCAACATCGTCACGCATGTCAGTCTGAACGAGACATACGGCAAGGTCCACTATCCGACGGCGAACGGGGAGTGATGCATGTATGTATGCAAGGGAGGGCTAGAGTTGCCACACAGGGAGACTCGTGGTGGGCGAGATTCCGATGTACAGTATTCGTAAGTAGGTCGGCAAGGTAATAGGTGATTTAGTAGCTGTATAATAATGAGCACACGAAAATTTGACGCCGTACGCCCATCCCGACTGACCAACCGTTTACCAAAGACATCGCAGCTGCACATCACACGAGTGAGATGTGTGTGTCACGTCTCAGGACAAGCTGAAAAGCCAAGGGTAGCGTATTCACAGGTCAAAAAGAATTGGTCTGCCTTGTGCGTCCCGACCACAAAAAAGTTCTGTGTGATGCGAGCGAGCAAGCACAGCTGGGGTATACCGTACCAGTACACCGTCGCGTTGTCGCGGGCTGATGGCGGCGGCTACCTACTTTTTGAGACACCCAATCTCGTACTCTTTTGCTTGATTTGACATGTTGATTGGCTAATCTGTCCAAATTTGAGGGAGTCTTGCAAATGGGGGGGGGGGGAATAAAACAGAAGGATGGGAGAATAAGGGGGCGATACATTGTCGTATTACCAAAGTAATAGCCAAGATTCTTGAGAAAAAAGAATCTTGGCTGCTTGGGTACCTTACCTACCCTGAGCAAGGGGTCAGAAAGGTAATATTGAGATGTGATGGGTTCTAGTGGCCGGGCAAGCCAGGTTTTGAGGCCGTCCCACACGCGCCGATCCTTTGGACCAGTGGTTGTGATGGTTCATCCGATCTCTGCGTGACTTGCTGTTTTTTTTTTAATCTTCTGTAATCGCAAAACAAGTTATCCGCGTCTGGAATATATCGCGCTAAAACAAATCGTAAAGAATGTATCAGTCGTAAAATTGTGTAGACGCGCGTGACGATGATTTTCTTTCTTTCTTTTGATTTTTGATTCTTTCCTCGTTCGGACACGGCGTAGGTTTTACTTCTTTGTTTTCACATGCCTTTGGAAAGGTTAGGAACAAAAGAATCAAATTCAGCCCTCCATCGGCATGGGCCCCAAGTGCCGGCCGGGTTCAGCAGCAGGCGCGTGGGTTGGGAGGATCAATATTAACAAAGACGGCTTCTGAATCACTTCGAGTCTGTTCCCTTCGCAGAAACGGCAGATCACGAGAGGAAAAGAGCGAGTCATACAGCACGAGACCATACGGAATAGTTGAGGCTGTACAAATGGGTCAACTTATAAAGGGAGAGGGGAAACCCATAGTGGCTTCAATTGTTAATAAGTTTCTTCGTCTTGGCGGCTTCGATGACGAAGGAGTAAAATATTAAAAATGAAAAGTCAAATAAAAACCCTTGCTTGATACCGGGTCTTCAGGGAAAAAAAGAGGGCTGGAAAAAAAACTACCGCAGAAAATCCGTTTTCTCCCCACCCCTGCTTAGCGCGTTTCGAGTGCCACTGAGGAATGAAAGGACCACGAAAGGTACTTTTAGCTTGCGTCTTGGCAGGTTGGTCCTTTTCTCTGTTTTTCTTTTCTTCCCTCGCGCGGGAGATTGGTCCACTCACACACGAGTGAGATCGGCACCGCCTGCCATGGTCAGTAAATTGATGAAGAAACAAGAAAAGGGGTGGTTACGAGAAGATGCTGACGAGATGCTCCGAATTAGATCTCACAGAGTCCGAGTGAGCAGTCAGCTAGCACCTTTGCCTATCGATGCTATTGGCAGGGCGAAGCTGCTGCTGAGCTGACGGGTTGCATGTGTACAAGTGCAGTACCGCCACACTTTCAGAAAGATTATTGGCTCCGCCCCTCCCGGACCTGCTTTGTCTTCCCCGCGCGAACAACCTCTACGGTAGGTATCACCCCTCCAAGTAAACCTCCCCGTCTTACCAGCTTTGCCTGGCTTGTGTTCGTCATGCAAAGTAGAGTTTAATCGCATCGTCGGGGTTTGCTTGACCTTACCTTGGAATTGGCGAGCGAAATAATCGGTACCTCCCGAGGTGTCAGCTTGTGCTTAGGTATGGCTGTGCAAATGGTTTGACATAACAGTAATCAACGGATGGTTCTCTTTATACCGACTTGCTGGGTTATCTGTCCGCCCTAGGCACCAAGATGATGTTCTGAGACTCAGCCAATTTACACAGCTAGTAGGCTTCACGCGGCGCCGAACGCCCTGACACCCAAACAAGACAAGCAAGAACAGGGCCTGTGTAAAATACAGACTTTCACACCGACTGTTTTCTGTCGTGTGCGAATGCAACAATAACGTCATTATGAATAAACATGAAAGTTTCCTTGAACTTCTCTCTCTCTCTCTCTGTTTTTTGGCGTTCAACGGATTGGGCCAGAATATGCTCATGGAGCTTAATACTACCGGTACAAAAATAAAAATGAAAAAGAGAGTGCAATATACTCAAAGCTACTAGGGGCCATAAAAGCAAAGGGGTTGGAGGCCAGTGCTCAGCCAGCGCCAAAAGTCCATTGGATTCACTTGGCCGCCTCCTTGCAGATGATAGGATGAACGGATGGATGCTATTCGTGGCTCCCTTGCCTGCTCGCTTGCATGCTGCAGGTACAACAGCACCCGCGATAATTCAATCTGCAGCTCGAATCCTCATTGGAATTCGTGAAAAATCAAGGACTGGATCTATGAAACCAATTGAGTTCTCCCACGTGGACGGAATCTTCGGGATATGGATTTTTCTTCTCTCTCTCCAATTGTTTTTGTGTTTCCTTTCTTTTCTTTTGGGTTTTGTTCAGCGATGGGGCTTTTGCTCTAGAGAATGCGGCTTGGCGGGTATCTCCGCTGCCAACAGTGAGCGATTAACAGACGAAGCGTTGCGACTAGACTAGGGTCTGCTTGCATACTGTACCAGTAGCACACTTGGTACAGTATGGATTACCATGCGGTCTCCTCTGGTCGGACCTCATGGGTCGGAAGGATTAGCTTGGTTTTTTAATCTCCGCATTTGTTCCTGAGCAATGATGGGATGATTTGTTTCTTTTTTTCGATTGAAGTTCTGCCTACCTCCCAACTGTTCGCCGGACAGCAAACCAAAAATTGCATAGCCTTAATACAGCAAAGATCCAAATGTCTAAAAATTGCCTCTCCTTCTGCCGAATCGCAAACCCCAGGCAGCCTGCTTACTCCATCTCGGCTGGAAGGGTCAAGGAAAATTCCCAGAACAGGCGACGGATCCGAGCGGGCACTGGCGGGGTACTGGACGCCGTTGGTTCAGTTGTAGGTTAAATGTGGATCTTCTGCAAGGTACCAGGGGGGCGGCCTGGCGACTGGCTGAACTCCATTTCGATGTGCTGCCTTATGGAGAAGCAGTGACTGGTATAGCCTTGACACCCTTGTCGCCATGACCCATACAGCCCCATTGCAGAAAATAGTGATAGGCGGCGGCGGCACGACACACACCACCATCATGGCGGAAAAGGTGACGGCTGTGTGGTGGTGTGGTGGAAAAGTGTCTAGGTGTGTGTGCCTGGCCAAGCCCAACCCAGGCTCAAGGCTGGGCTAGATCTGGGCTTTGCTTCCACCTTTCTGTACAGTACAGCACCTGTTGCCCCTGTTATTAACGCACACACCCGCTTTTCTTTTGCCCCTTCTGGATCGAGGAAAAGTTCTGTTTTCCACTCCCAACATACTGCTGTTCTACAACGCTAGCTCATATCCTGCCCTTTGTTCCCCCTCGCGCCTCCTCTTTTTTTCCTTTTTCCTTTTTTTCCCCTTTCTTCATCCACCCACGTTCCTTTGGCCTACGCTGCCGCTTGCGATCAAAACTTTGATCACGCTTCACTATCCTTCATCCAGAAACAAGTTTTCAAAGAACCTTTGTTCTGTTCCCTTCATTTTGCTTGCAGCAAGGTCGCGCAGGAAACTTCAAGAACGGCGCATTCACGTTAGGTCGTCTTAGCATCGAGCTATACTGACTACCGTTCTTCAACTACCGACATTTTACTCATCCTAGCATACCATTCACGGCACTTGTGTAACACACATCTACATTCAATCAACTGCTTATGACACGATCCTTTTTGAAGTGATTCTTTTGGCTCACAAAGCCGTTTCCAAAACCACATCGCAACCACTACAACTTTTTCCGAACTCGTTCGACAGCACACAAATCAACAGAAATTTTATGTTTACGGACTGCAGACGGAGGATCTGATCAACAAACCACACCCAAAGGAACTACCTTTCAACCGCCGCAATGAGGTCTGCGACCTATTTGTCGGTCATGGCCGCCCTTATGGCCACTGGGGTCGTTGCGAAGTCGGAGCTCACCTGGAGCCATGTCATGTTTGGCGACATTCCTGTTATGCTTGAGGGTCGTGTCGACCCCATCGTCAACCCTGGCGTGCCTTCTATGCATGTGCACAGTGTAAGCGGGCCGAACAACTTCAACATGAACTCGACTGGCGAGTCCTTGGTCAAGGCAAAGTGCACGTCGGCAGACGTTAAGGGTGATATGAGCGCATACTGGATGCCAAAGGTCTACTTCCATGACGAGAAGGCCGGACACTACGAGCCCGTTGATGTCTTTTACATGAAGGCATACTACCACTTCAGGCCTACCGATGACAAGATCGTGGCGTTCCCGCTGGGTCTCCAGGTAAAATCAGAGCATTTCATACTGAAGTCGTTCTAATACAGTATCTTATTTGGGATAATATCACTAACTTGTTTTTAGATGGTTTCTGGCGACGCTTCGCTGCGGGAGGCCCCCAAGAACAAGGGCAAGGTGGGATGGTATGTTGAGAACGGCGTCGAGCCCCAGCCTGCTTCGTTCAGTTGCCCCCGCTCGCAATCATCCATCGCCGCCTCCCGCTATGCCTGGCCCAAGGATTCCGATGGAAGCAAAAGTGGTTTCATTGGCCCGGACCCGAACAACCTTGAGAAGGGTGTTGGCTTCCCTTTCGCCGACTGCGACGGCTCTAACTCTCCTCTCCGTGCCGATCTCCACTTCCCATCCTGCTACGATCCGGTAAGACTAATGTCTGATTTGATATATTTTGCACGTTAGCATCGATGGCTAACACTTTTCCCCGTTACAGAGCAAGGGCTTGACCAACTGGAAAGAGAACATGAAGTGGCCCGTCATGGACTTCAAGACCTGGAGGGAAAACTGTCCTAAGGGAACCGTTCACGTCCCGCAGCTCTTCCTTGAGGTCTACTGGGACACCAAGAAGTTCCGCAACCGCTGGACGCCAAACTCTGGCAAGCAGCCCTTTGTGCTGTCCAACGGCGACCGCACTGGTTTCTCTTTGCACGGTGACTTCATTTCGGGATGGGATGAGAAGGTCCTCCAGAAGATGATTGACGGCTGCAACGCTCAGCACGCTGGACTCAAGGCCTGCCCCGGTGCTCAGGAGAACAAGCAGAAGTGCAAGATCGATGATGACAAGCCCGTTAAGGAAGAGATCATGGGAAAACTCAAGCAGCTTCCTGGCGACAATGGTCTCTTTGGCTGGGGAATCACCGCCCCCAAGCCCTCTGGTAACGACAGTCCCCTTCCAGACTACCAGGAGAAGCCGAAGCCGGTTTCGCCTCCGAGTAACGAACAGCCGAAGCCGGCTCCGAAGGCCGAAGAAAAGCCTCCTGCCCAGGAGCCCCCGGCGCCGCAAGTGACGTCGCCATCGGTCCAGGAGCCGCCGATGGAGGTGGTCACTCCCAAAGTGATACAGACTACTGACGCTGCCGGAAAACCCACTCAGGTAACGGTGTGGGAAACAACAACAAAGTGGGTGACAAAGACGGTGTACGAGGGGGAGCCGGCGGCAACGGGAAATCCAACGGCAAAGCAAAACGCCGCTGGGTGGGCCGCCGCGGGCTGCTACCGCGATACACGCGATAGGGTTCTGCGCGGCGACCAGCGCCCGAACTTGGGCCAGATGACAAACTCCAAGTGCGTTGACCACTGCATCAGCAAGGGCTTCAGCATCGCAGCTACCCAGTTCGCCGGAGAGTGTTACTGCGGCAACGAGTTTGCGGGCAACGCTGAGAAGATCGCAGACACTGACTGCAGCATGACCTGTGAGGGTGATGATGCAGACAAGTGTGGTGGCGATTGGGCGCTCAGCGTCTTTGCCAAGGATGCCGCCGCTCTTCAGAAGAAGTCGGTGGATGTCAACAGCCACAACAAGAGACACTTGCACAACCACATGCTTCACCACCGAAGCAACAAGGAACACTTCCACCCCCGCCGGAGATAGACTTAGAGAGCGACATGCGTTATACCCACCCCCGACAGCACGTTCTGGAATTTTTTGTCTTTATTTCGCTTCTACATACATAAACCATTTTAGCTCGGCGGCTTGGAGAAAAAAACGGACATAGACGACAGTTGGGGAGTTGATTCTTTAGGATCCTACAAAGGATGAGGCACATGGAACGGATGGCGCAGATTGTTTTACTTTGTTTTTGTTCTGCTATTTACTTTTTTGAATTTATCCTTCCTCTTCATACTTTGTTGATCCTCTCAGGATCTTCTTTCCATGTCACTGTCATCATGATGATGACGGACTTGACCGCAGGCAGCGGATAGGTCTCTTCAATTCTCTGTCGCCTTGGTGCGATCTCTGGGGTTGTTTTTCACGTACCAGATATTCTTCTTGAACCTTGGGACTTTGCTTGCCTCCGGGGTGGCGCTCACACTTGGTTCACGCGCGTGACTTTGCGTGAGTGAGTGGCGGGATCAGGGGAAATATCAACTGACCGGTCCTTTTAGGCTGGTGGTTATTTGTTCCAGATTTCGTTTTCTTTTCTTTCAGTGGGCGAGGTTTTTAACCTTGCTCGTTGTTTCTGTTCTTGCTTTCTATTATTTTCTGTTTCGGCTTGTAGCCTTTGCATCCCAATGCTGTCTTGGAGTTTGGAAGGGACAGTACGGCTTTCTGAAATGACCAGTTATGACGATTTGCTTTTGTGATCACAGTTTGTGGTAACGAAAATAGGAGCGACTTTTTAGGACTTTTTTTTCTCGAGATATCTGGACATGAATGAGAAAAATCAATCTTTTTTCACCCAACGTACAATTGATATGCTTGCCTTGTTTCAGCTAATTGTTTGCAGGTCTCGGGCTTGCCGTCGCTGTTGTGATATATCTTCGAACGGGCTCTACATGCACACCCCCTGGAAACCTATACACCCCAACCTACCGGTGTGATACCAGTCTGGTTCTGTCAATGTCAACCCCCTGTTATCTTAATATCGGGCCGTTCAGGGCAAGATCAGCAAGTTGGTGGTCACGATTGGACGGGTTGAATGGAACAGGAGCCCTAGCCTAGTGACCAACCTGGCCCTTGAGCGCTCGTTGCTCATTTTAGCCTGTAGTGCGCATGGCTTTCTTGGGCAGACACGGCTGTTATCTTTGCGTCTGGTGAGTATCACCATGATTGTGCCTTGGTCCGCAATGTGTTCTGCTGAGAATCTTCTGGCTGGACGGGATCTAGATACTATCGGGTTATTGTTTGTTTATATTGTTATCTGGGTATACTAGCCGTCATGATGTAGCTGGCTTGCTGGGTTGGACGGAGGAGTAGCTAGTCACGTGCCAGAGGTCGGATCAAGGGTACCACGTGACTCTTTTGTATCTCGAAATCAATCCATATTCTATCGTTCATCTTTCCAGACTTGGTTTAATATGACAGGAACCAAAAATACTATGCTATGCACAGTTGAGTGCAATTGAGGGCCCATATTCAGGCCAGCGGTTCTCTTCGCGCTCGCCTTAATTTAGCATCTCTGGTGTCTTGTATTAGAATATGCACGTCTGCTGCAGCATGGTATTGATTGGCCAGCCGGAAGCGCTGACGATAAACTGGAGGCGGCCCTGAAGCGCGACCGCGACGGCGATTGGTCCGAGACGGCACCTGCAGACACATCCTTTGCCGCCCTGGGTTGCGCCGATGTGACCTCTTGGGGCCCAATCCCGTTCCTATTTCGGGCTTGGGGTGCCCACCCCTTCGCATCTCCAAGCGCCGGCAAGTTTTTTTTTCTGGTCTGCCGCCCCGTCAGACGCAGGCCTAGGGGCCAGCATAGATTGCCGGGTGGTGGGAATCTGACATGCACGACGACATCTGGGGGGGAATAGATGAACCATTTTTAGTCCCGCGCGCCAAAAAAAGCACGTCGAAATTTGGTGGCCCTTCCTGCATCTGCATTGGAAATAGTATCCGGCATTCGGGATGGGCTGGTTGTGATATTATTCGTCCGAGTGGATGATGCCACCCGGAGCACAAAGATATTTATGTATGAGTGCTTCCCACCTTTTGACCTGAGATCACAGAAGATAGTTGTCAGTGAATCCATCTCATCTCTATCTACTGTTTTCCTTTGATCTGTTTGGGGTTCTTTTATTCAAGTCGATCGATTTCTATACGCAGGAGAGCCGGCCATCTTCTTCTTTACGCAATTATACCCACATAACTTACCTACCTTGTCTTTGATACCCACAGTCTTTTCCCCTACCTACTGCACACTCATTCATCATGGCCACCCAAGTCAAGGAGAAGGCGTCAGCCTCCCAGTTTGAAATTGACACCCAAGACCACCATCTCAAGAGCAAGGTTCGCACCATCAATATGCTTGATAGCGTGCGGACCGGCCTCACCATCCTGGCCCTGATCATGGGCATTTCCATCCTGGGCGTCTCGGCCGATACCCTCCAAGTCTACAACGCTACCAGCGTGCCCCCCGGATATGAGCAGCTGCTACCTCTGTGGCCCCAGAACTTCAACATCCGCCCAACCGTGGCATTGGTGGTTGGCGCCGCTTTTGTTGTGGTGGCCAATGCTGTCTCGGTACTTTGCAGCCGGATCGCGATTGTACGTTCTCGGACCCCCCCAAAATGGCTTCTTGCCAAGCCGATTTTGACATTACGCAACCAACATATGACATCACACTAACAATCGTTTGTTCTTCATCACATTCCAGGTTCGCAACCGCTCCACGGTACACACCTCGCAGTCACTTGCCGCCCCTTTCGTGGGCCTCGTCGCAGCTCTCATCGCTATGATATTTTTCTACGCCGTGAACAGCTCGAACAGCGAGGACACGCTCCTAAGCTGGACCTGCCGCTGGAAGACGCTATCCATGGTCCAGAACCCCCACTTTGGCACCCTGTGCAAGGAGAGCTGGGCCGGTCTCTACCTGACCATCCTGCTCATCCCCGTCGAGGTCGCCGTCCTCGCCGTCGCTGCTTACCAGGCCAAGCTGGAGAAGTACGCCAGTGCCTACACCTATGCTAGGGACACGCCCAGCCCCAGCACCCGCGTGGGCTCGCTGAGGGAGGAGGGTGCGTGAAATAACAAGGAGAGGATGGAGAAAATTAACAAAGGGCCTGGACTGGGAAGGCGTACGACAAGTGTCGTGCGGCTAAACGTAAATTTGCCTCAATGATGGATGGTGTATTGAATGGTTGTTTATTTTTTCAGACAAACTCGGGTTCGGCTGTGCTCGCCCGGTTACTAATATGGACGGTGTTTTTTTTTCTTTTTTTCTTCTTTTTTTTCCCCTCGGGGATGGTCTATGGTCGTTATATTACACAAGGGTCATGATTATGGTTTTCTTTCAAGGGACTAGGATATTCCCGAAGTTTCAAAAATTCATCTGCTTCTTGTTCGTTCTCTTTCACTGCAATTTGTTTGAGTACAAGCTACAGTGGCTGAGCACCGTGTACTCTTGAGCACACGCAGATCCCCTTTCAAAGTATCATCATCTCAGGCTCAGTAATCAGTCGGCCGTTTTTTTTTGTTTTGTTTTTTCCCCTCCTCTTTGATGTCTTTGATGTATTTGCTATCACAATTCATGTGCAGGAGGGGCGCTTAATTACGGAGGCAAAGTCGGCCATTTCTCAGTCATTCGTGAAGGTCAGGGCTAACGGGATAGTGCAGGTAGTTACCCGCCCCAAGCTGGAGACTTTTACGCCCCGCGCCTTGGGCTAGCGCAAGTTTATTGTCAGCCAATAATTTTCGATGGAGTTTGTGGCTTTTTTATTTTATTTCTCTCTCTGAGGTTTTTTTTCTTCTTTGTTTCTTGTCTCTTGTTTGCAGCTGCCATGTCCCGGGAGTGTGCCCCGGAATTTGGCCCCCCCGCCTTCACGGCGCCTTGAATAAAGGAGGTGCGTTTGGCTGGCGTCCGGGGAAGCGAATTTCGTGCAGTAAAATGTGATTGATTGGTGCGTGGCAATTTGTATCATCCACTTGGTTTGTCTAGCTTGTCCGTTCCTCCCCGTTTGTCTCAGCAGGATCAAGTTGGAAAACAATCAACGGTCGTACAAATGAAAAAGCTAGGTACCTATCATGGAGGTAGGCAACCCTCCCAAGTTCTCGTTATCTACTTTCGGGTATTTACCTCACCTCTCTAGGTAGCCTATCCGCCTGCCTGTTACCTGCCTTACGTAGGGACCTACTTTGGCCATAATTATCTGCTCGGTTCCGCATTGATAGCAAAATAAGCCCCAATATCAATTCTGTTACTGCCCAGATTTGCACCAAAAGGCTCGTCTCCGTCATTTCACCTATCTACATATCACTGTTAGCTCATCTCCGCCTTTAATTTTGCTTTAACCAGACTAGAAAACGTCGGCCCCAAGACTAATTTTCTAATCGCAACCTCACCACAGACCAACCTGTACCTGACAGCAAACCATCGACGAGGCCCCTTGCGTCTGAATCACGCGAGCAGATGAGCTAACGCCCGGGTCAGCTCATTGCCGTTAGACGCCCTCAGCAGGCAGGCGCTTTACCTCAAGTGAGGGCAACCGAGAAAAAAGAGTCCCTTGCACTTTTCTGGGCTTTCTTGGACTACAGGATCGTTTTTTTTCCTAGTTTTTTTTTCACTTTGGGGCTAAGCCCGCGCACGGAACTCGCGCCGGTCGCATCCTTGGCTGTCTCACCCCAGTTCACGCCGGCTTACGGAGAGTGGCAGGTAGCCACGGGGCCTCCGCCAGACTCTCCACAACACGCGGCGCCTTACTCTAGAGCGGGAGACAAGAGAAAAAAAGAGAGGGGGTGTGTGGCCCGTCTTTGTGTATGTCTGGCCCACACCAAGAATTCAGGTCGAAGAGCTATGGCTTATCGACCAAACCCTGTTGGTGTTGATCAGAGCATCCCTGAGGAGGATGAGGAGCAGCTGCAGCCGCAGCCGCAGCCGCAGCACTTGCTGACCGGAGAAGCTGGTACAAAGGACAAGCCTCCCCCACGCAGCAGGGTGCAATTACTGGCTCGTAGCTCTCTCCAACGTCTATCCTTTGCACATCGAAAAGCAGACCTGCTTCAGCAGCAGCAACACCACCACCAGTCTTCATCACAGACACGCCGACAACACAACAAGATGTCGGACCGGCACAGCCTCGATTCAACCGGTGACAACTGTGCCATGCGGGAAATCGAGCGTGGCCCGCCCGGAGACAGGAAAAATAACGCGCGGTCGAGAATGTCCCAAGTTGATGTACTGGCCTCGAAGCGGCGGAGTACGTTTTTTGAAGACACCTTTGCTGCGTCAAAGGTAGAGAAGAGCGGTGCCAAGGCGGCGACTGCCATGACCGAGAGGATCCGGAGTGAAGCTATCGTCATGGCTGAGGTCAAGACCAACGTCATTGTGAGTCTCCCAACGCCTTCTCTTGTTGATTCACAACGGATCTCTGATGTGATCTGTATGCTGACGAAACAAAATCAACTCAAAACAGCTCAGCGACGAGTTTACCTTTATAACCGAGCTGTCATACAACCTCTCGCTGCGCTACCAGCGGCCAGTGTCAAGCATCGTGGTATCGGTGCAGCACGGAGCGTGCATGATGTACGGCGGAACTTTTGAGCCGGCGTACAGCATGACGATATTTGCCCTGCCGTCGCAGATGCGCCCGACAACCAACAAGCGGAACGCTGTCATGATCCAGATGCACATGGACGAGGTACTGGGTGTGCCTTCGTCTCGCGGCATCGTTCGTTTCGTGCCCATGCCCGAGGATAACGTCGCCGTCAGCGGACGGACTATCGGCTCCGAGATCACGGAGCTGGCTAGGGAGGCGGGTATCGACCTTATTGACGACGATGAGGGCGATAACCTTCACAAGAGGAGAAGCGTGAAGCTCAAGAACCGACTGAGCGTCAGAGTAAGCGTGAGACTTTCTTCTTTTCTATCTTTCTTCTCGTGAGCTTTTCTTTAGTCCCTGCCAGACCCTTGCTGTGGAGATATCTAACCGCGATCAAATTCATTATGAACAGAAATCTTTCAGCAACTTCAAGGAACACAGCAGAAGCGGCTCGCGAGAACTCACGCCGCCGACGAGCGCGTCGGACCACAGACCAGCGGTCCCGCCGCTGCCATCGCCGCCGCTAGAGCCCGGCTATCACGAGGTCGGTCGCGACAGGCCCGGACCGGGACCAAACGACCCCATGCCTGTGAGGAAGACGAGAAGGCGAAAGAGTTTTGTCGCGAGCATCTTTGGCTGGCCCAAGGAGGACACTAACCGTCCCCCGATACCGCTTTAAAGCTGGTTTCCATCTTTTCCCTTGCCCTTTTTGTTTTGTTTTAAAAAGCACACATACACACGCCTGGACAGGCAGACAAATATCTCTTTCTCTAATTTATCTAGACGACTGCATTGCGAGCCTCCATTGTGCGGCTTGGGTCTCCTTTGTTTGTTTCTTATCAGAATATTAATGCTGGACGTCATCAAAATTCGACGTTGGCCTTTTCATGTTTTTTTTATTACAGAAAATGTCAGGAATCGTACATTGTTTCCCCGGCAGAAGACGTCTTACAAGTCTGGGTCCGGTTCTTTGGGCGTTCTTTTTCTCCTTGTTGCTACGTTTGGATCAATTCAACTCTCTTACTTTCACCACTTATCACGTACCTTAGACAATCAGATAATAATTCATTTCGTGTATCCGAATCGTAGATGTCGCTTGAGAGCCATGGAAGGCGCAAAAAGAAGACACGGAGGCGAAATTTAGCATCATATTGACGTGATGGAAGTATCAATTCTCGGTATATCTCGGGGGGGGGGGGGTTGTTTCCCACGTTGCGCTTGGAGTGAGATGGATGTTTGCTCATTCAAATGATTGCAAAGTTCACTTGCGATGTTATAGGTAGCAGCAGGATCCGCAATAGTGCCAAAGAGTATCGAGAAGATTGCAGTAATATTATCAGCTTACTTACACCTTAGATATTGTAGGTGAAGAGAGAGTAGAAGGATGGCCAAGGAAGATGGACGTTGCCTCATCGTGCTCGCCCATATCCGACCCCAGGTGAAATATGGGCCAGAGTGGCTCCGGGGCTTCACTCTGTTTGGTGGGAAGCAAACTCAAAATGGGCCATTCTCCACAATTTTATTTCCTCCCCATTCCCAAACCCTGGAAATGTAAATCAAATTCAATTAAAGAACCGAACCCCCGAGAAAGAAAGTGCGCCGCCGACTCACCAAGAAGAACGTGGAAAAGAACGCCGAGCTTTGGAGCGGATTTGTTTATTTACCTAGGTACCTAGATTGTCGCTCAGATACAGGATCCTTATCCCAAACCGAACGCTCGTTCATCTTGACGGGTCATTCACCAGTTCTGGATCCCCTCCCCCGACAAAAGCCAAACACCTTGTCTCGAATAATCCCGACTGGCTAGCCTGCTTTTTTATTGTTTTTGTTTGTTCATTCTCGTGTCCTCCTAACGGGGTCGGGTCACTCTTTCAGGACATTTTTTCTTTGCCCTGCCGAACAGAAAATTGTCATCGTCTTCACCCTTGCCGTCGAGTCAGTTTGAAGAAGCTAGCTAGCCTTCCCGGGTCTTTGGGGGAGAACTGGATCCAACAGCCTTAGCCGACCTCCCGATAAAAAAAAACTGTACTCCCTTTCCCACCCCCAAGTCGCACCAACCCGCCCGTCGACTTTGTGGTTTTCGGTTTTAGCTACCTTTTATCTTGTTGCCTAGGGTTTTTTTTGGTTTTTTTTATCAAGTTGAACTTAAGGGACTGGGAACGGTGCTCGGACGAAGACCCTGATCCGCCAACGCTGGCCCTGTCTGTCCGACACGACCGTGATCACAAGGCTGCGACGTGTCGGCGGCTGACTTGAACCCCCCGGCCCACGTCATCTTGTTCATTACGGGGCCGTTTGACTTGATTATTTTTTATTCCTCTTTTTTATTTTATTATTTTCTATTTTTACATTGATTTTGTTCATTCTTATCCATTTGGTTTGCTGCATGACGAACGTGCCTCCCGACGAAAACAAAAAGATAACAACTTTACAAAAAACGAGACAGCCAGCCCGCCAGCCCGGCTCGCCCCCTCAGCCCTGCTCTGACCCTCGTTTCAAGCAAGCCTTGACCTGGCCCTGACCTGGGTGCTTGTTTGTTGTGGTGGAGTGGCTTTTAGGTGCCAACATTTCATCATAGCTGCCCAAGGGGGGGACAAGGCTCTGAAAGCATATCACAATCAGTCCCCTCAACTTGTTGGGTGGGTGCCTGGCTCTAGGAGATTAATCTGTCTCTTGGGCTTTCAAAGATGGAGGTGAGTTTTTTGTTGTTGCCGTCCAATTATACTATGCTATACCTACCCTCGACCTTTTCTTTTTGTGTTTCCCAATTACAATAGTCTGTTTTTCTGGTTTGAGACTTTTTCATACCATTTTATCTGTTATCCTTCACCGGTCAAACCCGGCGGCACTATAAAATGCTGGAACAACCAAGGTCGTACAACCTTCAGCTCGCATCAAGTCACAGATCCTTTTAGTTCTGTTGATCACATTTTTGTTGCAACCCAACACCGCTTAATCCCAATGTTACCTTGCCTCTGTCCCTTCTTTTTCAATCCTGCAGCCCTTCGCCCTTTTTGATTCTAATTATTTTATATTTTTTATCTTGGAACGTCCCAGAGTTCCCGTGCTAGCGGGCACTGTGGAGCTTTAGTATTATTTTTTACTTATTTTGCTTTCTCCTCTCTCTCCATCCCTTCCTATATGTCTTTCACCATCTTTTGATATTATTACTATTATCCTTTACCTTATACTTCCGTTTGGACCTTTTGAAAATTTCCCGAGCCCCTTTCCCAAAAAAGCACCAGGCTGGACATGGGTGTGACAGATGCCGGATGTCTTTGCTCTTTTTATCCGCTCGAGCGCAGAAGCTGCTAGAAAAGAAATCCATGCAAGCAGCGAATAAAGGAGATGCCACACTTTGGGTTGACTCACGATGCTTGCCAGAAGCGGCGGCCCGTGGCGCCCGCTCCTGCTGAGCCACTCCCGGTCCTCCCGCCTGTACTACCCACCACTGGAAGATGGATGATGAGAGATTATAATTAATCAATCCCTCTTGCTTTGTCTCCCTTTGTTTACGCCTTTGTCGGACGCGAATACTTTTACTCCGACGCAAAAAAAGAAGACCCCCCCCCCCCCCCCCCCAAAAAAAAAAAAAAAAAAAACCCCCCCCCCCCCCAACAAAAAAAAAGGATAAAAAATCCTTTTAAACCCTCAGCCCATCTCGTTCCGCCTCGTGCTCTTGTGTTTCGAAGCCTCGGCCACGACAAGTGACGCGTATGCCGACCTCATCATCATTGCACTCATATTCGCAACAGATTGAACTGCTCTTCATGCAGCAATTTGCATGACACCCGCCTTCGCTAGTTGCGAAATATCAGGTCCTGATCACATGTGTCGCCGCCACCCTCGGCGCCTTCTGCCTGGGGCTGGTCGGTGAGCACTCGGTCAGCGAGACTGTCACGAACAAGCTTCTCTAGCGACTCGAGATACTTCTGTTCAGACCAGGACGCCATTGTGTGGCATCTTTGCAGAACTGTCATCGCCCAGGCCAGCTTTCCCTGGCCGAAGCTCGTACAGTTCGGCTCGCCATGGTTGCGTTATGAACGCGTAGTCTCCCTGTACTCGCCACTTCGTTTCTAAAGGCCTTGTGCGATTGTGTTGTAATATCAATTCCCAAGAAAACACCCCCCTTGTTGACGAGCCTGTATTATAAGCCCCTATCTTCATGCTACATACGGCAGCCCTGGTGCTCTATTTGCCCCTATGTCATACTTCCTCACATCCTAGACCTGCCGGCCGGCTACCCTAGACTAGATCTTTCTGATACCCACTGTCACATTTTCTTTTTCTCTTTCTTTCGTTCATCATGTCTTTCGCGGAACCCCAGTCCGCTTTGCTTCGATCTCCCACCTTGAAACGACCTGGGACCATGAGGGTGATGACTCCGGCATCGCTAAATCTTGAACGTATTTATGAACAGAACCGACAAAGGCTTCAGAAGAGAGAGGGCAGCAGTACAAAGCTGCATGACAGTCTGATTGATGCTTCCTCCAAGGGTAAACCCAGGTTGCTCCTGATGGGGCAACGCAGGTAAGTTTTCTATCTACTTTACCACCTGGCGCTGTTGCCTTGATGCCTTGCAACGTCTAACTGTGACTAATCGCTAACGCCCCAACTTAGGAGTGGAAAGTCATCTATATCAAGTGTAGTGTTTCACAAGCTGCCGCCAAACGAGACGTTGTTTCTTGAATCAACAGCGCGAATTCAGAAGGATTCCATGGCGTATGTTAATCTTTTCATTTCATGTCATGATGTCTGACAGTATGCAAACAAAAGTTTTGGTGCTCAGGAGTGCTGACAATATCGCTGAATCAGATCATTCATGGACTTCCAAGTATGGGATTTTCCCGGACAAATCGACTACTTTGACAGTCCAAATTTTGATATGGATGCCATCTTTGGAGAGATAGGAGCTCTCATCTGGGTCATCGACGCACAGGACGACTACATGGAGGCCGTATCGCGGCTGAACCAAACTATTATAAATCTCCAGCGTCACTACCCAAACATCAACATTGAGGTCTTCATCCACAAAGTCGACGGCCTCTCCGACGACTACCGGCTCGACATCGAGCGCGACATCACGATTCGAATCCAGGACGAGCTGTCGGACCAAGGTTTTGAGAACGCCCCGGTTAGGTTCCACTTGACGTCCATCTACAACCACAGCATCTTTGAGGCCTTCAGCAAGGTCATCCAGAAGCTGGTTCCGCGGCTCGGTCAGCTCGAGGCCATGCTCACGTCGCTCTGCCGCACCTGCCGGTTCGAAAAAGCGTACCTCTTCGACATTCTCTCCAAGATCTACATCGCCACCGACAACGCCCCAGCCGACATGGCCTCGTACGAGATATGCTCCGACTACATCGACGTCGTCGTCGACGTCATCGAGGTTTATGGGTCTTGGAGGCGGCCCGCAGACTACGTGGCCAAGCTCGAGGCCGACCAGGGCGGCCAGAAGCTCGAGGACCAGGTCGCCTGCAACTGGAACGAGAGCTGCATCGTCCTGGCCGACGACGAGAAGCCCGTCATGCTGCGCGAGGTCGACAACTGTCTGGCCCTCGTGGCCATCATGAAGGAGGGCACCTACGACAAGATGCCGCTCGTCAACATGAACGTCGACGTTGTCGTCAAGGGGCTAACGGAGTTTTTCAACATCACCAAGCCTCGTAAATAAGGCTCTTTGGTGGCTTGATCGGGTGAAGGATATGGTTCCATCTGGAGGGGGTTAGAGTAGCAGAGCGGCGTTGCTTCGGCCACGGTTTTGATCTCTTTTTTTTTACGTGCGAGGAACATGTGAGGTACATGAGCATGTTTGGAGGGGCATATGTCGTGTTATGGGCAGGATCACAAAGCATTTCTTTAGCGTAGTTGGCGGTCGGCTGAGCATCCATCTCTTCGTAATCGTCCTAGTCACAAGAGAACCGTTGAAAAATGAACCTCGCGAACTTTTCTTGTTAGCCTTTTCGTACTCTCAAGAGAGTAAGTGTTGTAAACTTCATTTAAATTCATGTTTTGTGACATCCAACTATGCCACTTTGACGCCTTGCCCAATGCAACAATGATACCGAATACAAAAAGGTTTTAAGCCAAAAAGTTCATGAATCCATAGCACCAACGCCTTTCCCAATCCCCTTGCTCCGGCCCCTCAAGACCGCCTCGATGGCCCTGGCTACGCCGGCAAAGTCGCCAAGTATGCTGATGTGGCCCTTCTCGGTGCTTATCCTCCCGCCGCTCACGAAGTCATAGCCCGGCGGCAACATGGCCTCGCGCGCGAGCACGACGCCGTCGCCGGATCGGAAGACCAGGTCGTTGTAGACCTCGTCGGGGCTGGCAATGGCGTCGAGCGACGAGACGCGCACGGCGTGGACCGTGGGGGTGTCCTTGCCGTAGATGACGGCCAGGGGTGGGTAGGCGTTGGAGGCGCTCAGCTCGGGGCGGTGCTGCGTCTCGGCCCGGAACTGCTTCGTCTCTGCCAGCGTCCGGACCAGGTACTTGTAGGCCCGGGAGTAGTGCTGGTCTTCCTGTTGTCCCTGGCTAGATCCCGGTGAGCTCGTCCGGCTGTCGTCGCCGCTCGTTTGGTGCGGCCCCGAATCCTCGGTCGTCAGGGGAGGGGGACCCAGGACGCCACCGTTGGCAAGGATGGAAGCCTTGCGGCCTCGATCGTCGCTGCCGCTCCTTCCACGCAGGTCAAAGGTCGAGATGGTGGTGGACATCTCACGCAGCGAATACAGGGCAGAGTCGAGTTTGCTAACGGGCAGCGCCGGTTTGAGGGGTGGCGCGACGGCAGGACACAGTCTATACTTTACCCAGTTCTCCGGGTCGTAAAAGTCAAACTTGAACTCCTGGGTACCGTCCTTGGAGACGAAACAGACGCCGTCCTCCGGCAGAAATACGAAACTCGTCCGGAAGGAAAAGTTGACCTGCGCCGTGAGGAGCTTCTGGTTGAGCAGGACCGCATCGCCGTTGCGCAGCGGGCCGATGATGTTGATGCAACGCTGCGGAACGCCTGCGTAAACAACACCTGAGAACAGCTCTGGCCGTTGGTTTACCGCGTGACGGGTTATAAGGCCGCCCAGGCTGTGGGCAACGACAAGAGCTCCGCTTGGTTTGTCTCGCATGTTACATTTTAAACCCTCGAGAAATTTGAGTAGGCGTGCTGAAGATCGAGAAGGACTAAGCCTCCAGTCATAGGCAAACTCGTGGACTCTGAGGGTTCCTGCTTTTGCGTTCCGGCACTCACGCATTCGCCTTAGCAGCCGGCGCGAGATGTCGATGGGTCCGATATTTTGCAGCATGCTGGATGGGATTATGTGCTCCTCCATGGTTTCCTCATCTTGAGGGTCGAGTCCAACTTCGAGATTTACCTTGCGCATATTGAGACCGACCTTTACAGGAACCCATAGCTGTTGATGTGATGCTGCCGAGCGAAGTATCGATCCTCTGTATCCTCCCAAAACCACAACATCGCCGGTAAGTGATTCAAGAACAGCATCCAGTATTGCTATGCCGTCCTTGGGGCTAATTGTGCTGTTTCGTGGAGGTTTTACTGGTGATCTGGGTCCGGGGCCAATGGAAGATTCTGTAAAGCTACTGCTTTTGAATGGCGATGTCATACTGGGGAGCTGCGGCATCTTGAAAGATGGTCGGTCGAAGCTGTCCATGATAGCCTTGAATCTCGAATTTGTCATTTTCCTCACGTCCAGAAATCGTTCATCGTCACCATAAGAAGAGACCCTCGACATTGGGTTGTATAATGTGGACTCCATAGATGTTGATCTTCGCAGCGTGTAAGCCTGTCCAGATGGGCCCGAGGGACGCAGCGACTGTGGTCCATGTGGATATCGTATAGGTATGGATTCTTCCTTGGAACGAGATCCTTCCTCGAAGTCGTGGTCTGCCGTCACCCGCTCCAATTTTGTGGTCTGTCCATTTCGAGTCGGAGACAGAGAACTGTCACGTTTGTTTGATGATGACGAGAAGAATGAAGGGGTTGGTAGGCTGGGGAGAAAGTTCGATGGCATGGATATCGAAGGTATCGCCTTGGACAATTTCTTCAGGGCATCACCGCCGACAGTGCTTGCCCGCTTGCGACTTGAGAAGCCGGGCGTGCCGGAGCTGGCAAGCTTCCCCACCCCTGATTCCGGCATTTGAGGTTGGTGTTGCAGTGCTATGGTGGGGACAGATGCTGGTTTATGCGGCATCGTAGCCGAAGACGCCCCGTGAACATTGGCAGCCAGCATGGTAGCTGGTGTTTCTGGCCGTGCCGCAGCAGCGCCTCCATGGCTCGGTCCAGCAGAAGGATTCGACGAGAGGCTGTCAGCAATGTGGTCGGTGGGACCCTCCATGAAATCCCACATGGCAGCAGCCTTCTCAGCAGCAGGAGTCCCGGGCCAGGCCAAGCGTGTGGCGATGGGACTGATGGCTGGTTGGAAGAGGCTCTGGGCAGCCTCGCCCTCACTAAAAACACCATCATCCTCCTCCTCCGATGTATCCGTCCTGCTACCCGATGGATCCGAACCTAATGTCTGTAGTGGTGCTTGCTGAAGTGCCTGGGCTGGGCCTGTATGCACAGGGCCCGAGGCCAGTTGTGGCTCCATGACGAGCATTGGAGCCACTGAGATGGAATGATTTACTCAGTAGACTGCAAATGGCTGAAGAAATTTCTTGTTGTTAGTGGTGGACGCTGTGTCATCTAATAGGATGTGACGAGTAAGTTGGTAAAGTAGGTATTTCTCTCCATCTCTGTCCTTTCTTGAAATTAATAGCCGGAACTTACAAACTCGGGCACAATACTGAATTAATATGTAGTAGCAGAGCTCCGGAATCTCCGGATGTGATAAAATAGTGGCTACTATGGTGAAGTGTATTAAAGCCGTTTAGATAATACAACGCTAGGCCCTCAAGAACCGAGCACCGGCGAACTTGAGAAATCCAAAAAAAAAAGTTGAAAGACGCGGATTCGCGGGACGAGGCCGGTCAACTAAGTAGTTTACTCTGCAGAACGGCGCTGGGGATCCAGAGGTATTTAGTAAAGAAACAATAATAGCCCGACAAGGGTGGATCGACGGATGGATGGATATCTACCGTTAGGTACGGTACCTGCCTACCTTTTTTTTCTCCCTTAAACGCACAAGAATTCGCTGCTTTGTGATTAGAAGGGATCTCCCTTTTCGGGCGATTGGCCAATCAGCGGTAGCGATAGTACTACCAAGACGCCTACCCTTGGCTGATGCAACACACTTTTGGAGGCTGACGAGAGCCGCCTTAATCTCAAAACAAATATTTCGATCCCAGATGGAAAGAAAAAAAAAGAGAAGTTTCCCCCTTGTTTTACGGGTAGGTAAGAAGGCTTGGAAGGGTTCGGTCCCCTGAAAAAAGTGGTCGCTAGCGTAAGATGCAGACAAAAGATCAACGTTGCTGCTCCTCAATTCATCGCCTTCCGGGACGTCGGGACTAGAATGGTTTATTGCTGGTTCGCTTTCCCTTTGATTCGTGGCCCGGCCCCCCCGGGAAAACCAAAAGGAACCAGCACTGCCCCAGGAAATCTGGGGCCCGTTTGGCCCTTTTTTTGTTGCTGACGAGTTCCACGGGTATGGTTTGCTCGGGTTGCAACCTACCAGTAGCAAAAGGTGATTAAGCGATGCGGTTAGACAGGCTTGACAGGAGTTAATTTAGTAGGCTTAGGTTGGTTATGCTTCTGCCTTGAGGTTTTTGGGAGTGAAAGGGGGCAGTATCGGGCAGCTGCGCATTTGTACACGGGTGGAGCGCAAGGTAATTAGAGGTGGTGATGTCCCCTTACGTAGAGATATGCAGATAGGGTAAACAATCAAGTATTTTTTTACTACATTGCCTACGTACTACTACGCGGCTAGTCTGGTTTCTATTCGGGTTGTCCAGGGGCCATAACTTAATTGAGCCTTAATTGTTTAATCTTTTTGTATTTTTTATTTTGGGATGAACAAAAAGAAAGAACATCAGAGCAAAACCGAAGACAAAACATGGAAGCCATGGCCGTAGACGTTCTATCTCAGCGAGTCAACGCCGACCAGCCCAATCGGGAAACCTTGGCAGAAAGTGTGGAAATCTTGGTGGGCATGGTGGATGTGGTTGACCTCATAGATGATCCATCCCATCTGCCAGCATCATCGACACATTCCGCATGAGCATGTGATTTGGTTTGATACGAACCACAAAAAACCCCCCCGATTTCAATTTTTGGGTTAGTGTTCTTATCATCTCCTTTTTTCCGGCCTTCTGGTTGTTTGATTTGATTGTTTATGTGCTGTAGCCTTTGGCACAAGACAAAACAAGACCAAAAAAAATTGAGCTGGACACTGGAATTGTGCAAACCATCACAAAAAAAGTAGGTGTTGTGGTTCAACCCATCGTCTTCCACATTTGTATGGAATGTTTCCATTTATATAACGGATGCATTACTTTGGATAGGAAAACTGTAACCTCATTCTTCACAGCCCCTTTTATACCTCTTTTCTGGGTTTTCAAGCGTGTGCAATTTGTGGGTGAGAGCATTTTAGTGTCGGCCTTATTCTATTCCAATTTAGTAGCTTGCTGAGGTAGGTAAGGGACTTACCTAATTAATTACTTACTACCTAAAAAATCATCCACGTAAGATGCACAAAACTGGCAAGTGGCACCTACCTTAACCGTTCGTACCAGTAATCTACGCAGCCCAAGATAGGCAGGCAACGGGCAGCTGTGCCTTCCCATCGGATATTACTTACTCGCCGACCAAACAACCAGAAAAAAAAACACATGCGCCGATCCGTCCAATCAGCCACGCCAAGGTCTGCCCCCTCCTCCTCAATGGAAGTTCCATGTCAGCCCTGCCCTTGCCCCGCCTCCCTGTTCTCAGCTCGATGTAACGTCATACCGCAGTAGCACCGGGCCCGTTATCAAAAGCGTTTGGAAACTTGTACAAATGTACGAAGACAGTTCGCTGTCTGCGTCCTTCTCGCCGCCCAAACCCCCAAGCCCAAGTTTTGCATTACCCGGGCCAAGGGGCCAAGGGGGCTTAGGGGGGTTGTTTGACGTGCAGATGAATTAGATCCATGGTGTATGTGGCTTGTATCGTCAGCCGAAAGATATCCTTGAGGCCAAAGAACCAAAGTAAAATAAATAAATTAAAGTAAATATTTGCCCATTTGAGATTTTGACTGGGTCGCCCAAGACTGCAAAGCCACATTCCTGGGTCCGTTGCACAACATATCAACGAGATGGATTTCCTAGCTGAATTACAGTAACTCGCAGAGTAACACCATTGACCCAGGGCCTTTCTGATTACACAACTATCAGTCTAGAGTACGTCGTACTTCCTCTTCTCTAGAGTGGCGTTTTAATTCTGCTATGGATCTCCATCGATGCAAACTGCAGTTCGACCCAATGCCTGAGATACTAACTAGCCCAGACAAGACACACCAGCTGAACATACCTATATCCATATTCCTGTGTCCTACCAGCCCATGCCTTCTAAAAAAAGATCAGTGCGGTCATAAACTCCCTGTACTCCTCATTATGTTTCATTTCCATAGGTATCAAAAATCCCCTTTTCCCTCGGTGCCAAAAAAAATAAAGAGAAAACAGCACCAGGCCAAGAAAAGTCGTACCTTGAGCAGAGCTGTCTACTTTGCTCAACATATTGTACCCGTCCATTCCCCACGTATAGTCAATCGCCAACATACCAAGTTGGTATAGATTACACCTTGTTTCGACGTTATTTATGTCATAAAGTCGAAGAGTTTCCATCCCACCCAAAATCCATTGTTTCCATGGGAGCCATATGCACCAAGTTCCGCAAAATCGGCTGCTGCTGCTGTTGTTGTTGCTGATGTTGATGTTGTCCTGTTGTCGCTGGCATCCCCCAGCCAGAAGACACTCCAAACCCGTCAGGCCCACTGCCGGCACCCCCTATAGGTATTCCCGCCGCCAGTGCGGAAAAGTTGTGCGCCGGCGTACCGAAAAATCCCGGCGGCGCTGCCTGGTCCGCAATGATAGGGCTCGCATCGTAAGAGCCCTGGCTGGCCGGCGCAAAGCTCCCCGCTCTTTGCCGCTGTGACTGCTGATGGTGGTGGTCGCTCGGCGTGCCGCCCGAGTTTGGTGTTTGGTGATTCGATCCTTGGTTAGGTGAGTTCTCCGGCTCGTCGCTTGGCCCAAATGACATGCTGGACCCGTTGCTGGCATTGTAAAGCCGCGGCGAGTTCGGCGTCAGACTGATAACCGGTACGTGTCCGCTGGTGCTGGAATTGCTCTGGCAGCTCTCCCGGGCCCGGGGAGGCTGCATGGCATGAACGTCAGCCGTCGTCATCCACACGCGGTCTCGGCTTGGTTCGTCGTCGACAAGATCCGGCCCTTCAGTCGGGTTACCGCTGTCATCCGGACCGGCCTTGAAGACGAAGCACTCGTTTTTGTACGCGAGGATTCCGTGATCTGCGGGTCCTTCTTCGCAATTGGCCCCATGGCGGAATTTGTTCATAGGCTGGCTTCCGGATGTGGTCTGCGAATCACTTTTAGGAACTTTGTTTCGAAGTGAGAGCTGAGCGTAAAGACTTACACTCTCAGCACTCCGCGTGAATCGACCCTTGAGCTTGGGTATTCGCGCCGTCAAGGCCTCCAAGTCCACGTCCAATTGCACCAAAAACGATTCTGTCAACGGGTTCTTTCGTTTGAGTGCATTCATTGCCGCTAATAAAAAGCGTAACGAGTCTGATGATTGACTGTCGTCCGGACGACTCTTCAAGTACTGCACAAACACCCTCGAGGAGACGTATAGACAGAACGAAAGAAAAGGGTTCATCTGGGTAAAAGTATTAGCATTCAAGACTCCAGAAATGGGGAAAAAAGGGGACAATATGGTAAAACTTTTCAACATACCGCGGACAAATCCATATGTGATACCATCCGCATGATGCTAGCTATTTCGTTGGCGGCAGTGATGCAGCGGACTTTACTTTCGGCACCCACCGATGGCGGTAGTCGATTCTTTTCCGATTTGAAAATGGCAGCTTGGTGCAGGCAGATCGTAGAGGTATGTATACACATATTTGTGTACACCACGTTCGGGTTCTGCAACCCTACTGGGAGCTTGAGGTGCGGCGGCAGACACAGTGACGTGTTGAGCAGAATGTTATCCATCGCCCTGTGTCTCTTCCAGAACTCCCCGTTCAAGTCATGATCATTGTCTTCCTCGTCGGGTCGGTGAAGGTGAGTGAGATTGCGGCCGAACAGAGATGCCATCAAGATGATGCCGCCAAACGAATTCAGTTTAGCTGCACCTGAGGGACTCATTGCTTCCGTTAGGGTCATGGTCTGCTCCGGCCGGCTCATGTCGAACGCTTCATCCGAGGCCGGCAGATTCGACAAGATGTCCTTTTCGTCGATAGTCATGGGCCAGCCCGTCCCGATACTGGCATATCGATCTTGGGCAAAGGCCATCCAAAAAGTCCGCCGCCTTTCTTCCCGTTCTGTCCAGTCCCGCGGCGGGGGCAGACATTGCTTGACGTCGAGCCCTGCGCCATCAAGCCTGTGCAGACCAATCATCTGAGACAGCCGCACCGCGGCGCCGGTGCTCATCCATGCCCTCGGAAAGTACATCATCTTGAGCTCGTATGAGGCGAGCAACGTATGTGTTTGTGTGTGCGCCACACATATAATGTGCTCGCCGAAGCCCTTGACGTAGTCGGCCTCGATATATTTGCGGGCGCGCTGGTAAAACAGGTCCTTGAGATCCTCATACTTATCTGCCACTGAGCAGGCCAGAGTCCAAATGGCATAGCGCAGGCACACGGGTGGCCTATTGCTGGGAGCCCTGACGTGGAGTTAGCACAGGTGCGGTCCCGTCGCGAAGATGTGCGCGCACAGTTCAGCCAGCCTGGAACATGAATACTCACAGATTCATTGCGGCAAGATACCGATACTTATGTATCATAGGCATAGACGGGTGTATCTTTTCAAAGTATATTTGATGCAGCTCATCAATCGTATCTTGTGGCGGCAGGGGCTCTTCAAGCCCCAGCCCGATCATCTCCCAGGTGAAGTTGGAACCATCATCACCCATGTTTACAGCCATTCTGCTGTTGAAGTTGAACTCGTCTATAGAACCCGGCTGAGGCGGCGATTCTGATGTATAGTTCCAACGGTCCGCATCTCGACTCTTGGCTATGCTTATGGCAGGGTCGCTGATCTTCATGTTGGCAGCCGCCGCCGCCGCCGTCGCGGCGGCTCCCTGGTCGGCCTGTGAGGTGGACCCGCCTGGAGGGGATATCACAGGTATGCTGGGCGCCGAGGAGGTTGCGGTGGTCGCTGGGAGGTCTTGTGTCTTCAAGAGAGTCTCGACTTGTTCTGCAGTCAACCACCAAAGGTGCGCCCGGTTAGTGATCAGCGCCAGTGCTAAAGAGGGTCGGTAGTCTAGGACAGAGTGGACATACTCAACCGCTCCTCCAATGCCTTGACGTACCCCCTTTTGGGGCCGCTCTTCCTCCGGACCTCATCGTAGGCGCAGTCGTGTCCCAGTCTCGTGCAGGTGCTACAACTAGGCTTCTGGCCATCGCACTATATTCCCAGAGTTCGGATTTGTCAGCTTGATGCGCTCTCCTGATTCTCGTCACTCGCTCACGTCCTCGTGGCGTCGGAGGGGGTTGGGCGAGCTTGCCTTGAGCTTGCGCTTCCTACATATCATGCAGGCAAGCCTCTTGGGTTTGGGAACATTAGAATTATCGGTCGGAGGAGCTGCAGCGGCGGCGGCGGCGTTGTGTGGGGCGGAGGCGGAGGCGGGAGTGGCGTCGGCTGCCATGACGACGTCGGGAGAAGAGTTTGTGGAAGAGGGCGATATGGGCGTGTTCATTTCTTTTTCCCCTTCATCGGCAAGGGCAGGCGGGTAGGCCTGGGGGCGTCGGACGGGTAGGTAACTGCCCCGCGATGGGCTCAAAAGTGTTTATGCCGTAGGTAATTTGTAGCTTATTCTATTTCTATCCCGCAAATGTTTTAAAAGTGGCGTCGCGCGCGCGACAATGGAGTGGGAGCCACTTCCTCCTCCTCACTTTCCCCTTTCCAACAGGAGGGGGGTGCGTGCGTCGGTCGGTTGGGTCGTTGGTTCAAATTTAGGTATGGATTTGAACTTGACTTGGGCCGTTGCCAAGGACCGCATCTAGGATCCCAAAAGGCTTGCTTTGTAATTCGGAGTTAACACACAAGACAGGCTCGGGAGCGGGCTGTAGCAGACGACGGCACGGCTTCCGATCTTCAAAAGGAAGCTTAACAGGATGCTCCAAGAGGTCGGCGGATCATTTTCAAATGGGATCGAAATTGCTTTCTCAAAATTGCAAGCAGCCGACCGACGCCGCTGAATAGCGTGGAAACTAGAAACTGGAAACTGGCAGTCGTCCTCGGTAGTGGCAGCGGTAGCAAGGTCGACAGGCAACCCTAGTGTCTCGGGTACGGCTGGCGACAGGGTCCCCCTCAGAATCAGGATAATTGGCTGCTTGTGAAAAGGGAATGCCCCGGCGTGCTGTGCGTTTGTACTTCTAGTGTCATAATTTATTTCGAATAAACAGTTTGAGCACCGGAGGACAGGTCAATCAGTACGTCAGGTAGAAATAGGTTGTAGATAGGCTTGGCAGGATACCCAGGCAATCCAAGGTCAGATCAGGATAAGGTCAGGTAGCGTCCTTCCCCCCCACGTCGCCGTTTACCACGTACCACACTTTACTCAGTCTGGACTCCTCCGTAGATTGAGCGGGATTAAGATGTGGGGTCCCGGCGGGATTCCGAGCTTTGACATCAACCAACCAGGGAACAGAACACCTCCAACTTTTTTTCACTGTAGGATTTTTCATTCATAGTCGGTACATGATGTATGAGTTGTGAGCACAGCTCGCCTAATCTCCTTGAACAAACCGCATTGTTTTGATCACCTAATTACTTAATCAGCTAGCTTGACTACCTAGGTTCCTACTTACCTACTCACACTTACCTCTAGGTACCTACCTTAGATATGTAGATACACCTACTATACCTTACTTACCTGTGACGACAACATGCAACCGCGTAAACAATGGATGTAATGAAACCCCTACTCAGGTACAGTACCTTCAACACCTTGTCAGAACTGCCAAGGATACAGAAAAAAAATAAGAAATGAAGGCAAATTAAGCTTGGTGTAATCCGGCACGGCTGCACAGCCCGCAATACCACGTACACGAAAGACAAGCCAAGGTGGCAGAAGCCATACATGCACACCACACGCACTCTGATATTACCAAAGCAGTTGACTAGTTCTAGAACTAGTCTAGTATCATGGTGGATAGTAAGAACAAGTGGCACTTGAGTGCGTCTGATGTGTACTGTACTGTAATTACCTACTTCGTACACGCGCCATTCGCAACGCAACAAGGTCGTCTCACCTAGCAAGGAATCGCAACACTGGGGGATCCCTGAGTGACTTTCGGAGACTCACTTCCCAAGTATGATTGGGGGGGGGGGGGGGGGGGGGGCGGCGCCGTCTCCAGGTGAGCAGCTCTCGCTTACCAGACAAAGTTTTTGCTTCTGGCCCCCTGCTCCCCCTTTTTACCCTTCTTTTTTAACCCTCTTACTGCAGTACAGTAGTAGTACCTGAACAGCCTCACTACCCTACCCCACCCAGTTCAACCGTCGTTGCTGACCATGCACATGCACCTATCGTAACGCACGCGCCGTAGGCCCTACCATACCCACCCTTTTATTTCCTCGGAGAGGGAGATCGGATCGAGGTTAAGCCGATCTGACGGCGATCAGCAAGCTGACGGCCACCTTGGCATTGGCTGATCCTCTTCTGTTCTAACATGCATCATGCCCGGGCCCCGCGGATTTCGGCCAAAGTTGAATAGCGTACTTTTTGATACAAATTTTGTCCCCTTCTTATTTCCATTTCTATCGGCCGAGGCGGTTGATTGGATCTCAGATTATCTTCTGCTGCGTGTTAACTTGAAACAACCCCATGTGATCTGTCCTAGATGCCTGTCAAGTCAAGCCATATAGGCAATATATATAAACTAAATGAACCAAAAATCGCCTTTACGCCACGGCCTTCTATTCTAGGGATAGCAGCTATTTCGTTAGCGATGCATGACACGGCTCAGCCCTATCGCCCTTCGTGAGTCTGTGCTATGGCAAGACCGGGCACTATAATATGCATACTTTCAAGAGCACGCCGGGTGCGAATGCGCGCACTGAACGGTGGGGTCTTCGCCTCTAAGTCTTCCTTAACAGATTCTCCGCGTCGACTCCGATGATACGAAGAGTGTTTGCATCGGAGTAGGCGAGGCAGTATCTGTTTGGCGCCCAGGCCACCACAGGGCACGACCCTATTGTTTTTATGGTATGAATATGTTCGCCAGACTCTGCGTGAGTAACCTCGATTCCGACACCTAAATTATCTCATACAGTCAGTCCGAAGCCGTCACTAAAATACAGCCATTTTGAAGTGCTTTTCTTCGTCATTACCAAGGCCGTCTATGGTACAAATTGGCTGTACTTACCGTCCTCACTTCCCCCGACAACGTAAGAACCGTCAAATGAGAAGCCTAGTTATCGAAATCAGCCGGAGTTCCCGATAATTAATAGAACCGTCCAAAACTTACTGATACTTCTCACTGGCCCAGTCATCTTGCCAACGGTTTTGTGACAGATCCAGTCAGAGGTATCCCATAATGCTATCATAGAATCTGATCCTCCCGTGGCAAGGATTCTGCCGGTCGGACTGAGCTCTGCTGTCAGGCATGCGGAGGTGTGGCCCGCGAGTCTGAACTCGGACGTTTCGCCTTCCGAGACTGGGTGATTAACCTTGTAGGCGGGCTCAAAGTCCGGGAACGACAGTATCCTAGTCCTGCCGTCTCCGGTGGCAGCGAATATCCTCTGCCCGCTCCAGCAGAAGGAGATCTGGTTGGTCTGCAGAGGCTGCTGGAACGATGACCGTGGGGTGGGCTCCCTTGGTGATAGGACGTAAAGATTGTCCGCCTATATTGCACAAGGAGCGCAAAGTTCGGAAAATTAGTAAACTTTCTTCTCGAAACCCAACCCGACGGAGCGCTGAGAATCGCATTTCAATCTGCGCTCGAACCACACCTACCGAGTTTCCAACGATCAAGGACTCGCCATCGGGTGCCCAGACGACAGTGATGGCCGCGCCCAACCCCTTGACCTCGTTGATGCAGGTTTTTGTCCTGACGTCCCAGAACTTGACCACGCCGTCGTTGCTGACGCTGCAGAGTTCTGCGTCTTTGACTGGGTTGAAGGCTATCTTTTCAATGCCACCCTGGTGCCCTTTGAGCTCAGTTGAATAGCGCACATTGGGTTTGTCAGGGTTCCCTTTTGCGCTCAACATGGACGATCAGTTTGTTATCCTTTATATATGTGTATATGGAATACAATACCAATATGAAACTTTGGTAAACACTTACAAACTCGTAGAGTCTTATCTGATGAGCCTGTTGCTACCAAGGACCCTGTTGGGTTCCAAGCAATTGTCCTTATTCTGTAGGTATATATGGTAAAAGAACAAACCCCCATTAGCCTTTAGGAAGGAACTGGTGTGGGTTGCCAAAGTGACTGGTCAAAAGACTACTGACGTTCCAATGTTGCTTCCCCTTGATGCGTGATCATATGTTTGAGCAGTGAGTTTTTCGAAATACTCTGGGAATCGGTCTTTAGATAGCCTCTGACGGGGCTTCAGGAGCCCTTTTGGTGCCATTTCTTGCTGCTTGAATTGTTTTCTTTGTAACACAAGCAATTGTTTGGAGAGAAGGACTGTCGATCGTTCTTTGTTTTCTCAGCTGCTTGTAAACAATAAACAAAGATTTAACTGGGGGCTTTATTCCCTCTTTTCTTGTCGCACAATTCCCCGACAGGCGCGAGCAGGCAAGCTCGCGATGAACTTTGAATTGTTGATACGTAGGTTAGGTTACTAGGTATGTAAGGCAATGTAGGTAAGGCAGGTAGGTACGGTACCTTCCTAGGTTTCTTTCTTGCCTTAACCCGAATTGAATTGTTGCTGGCAGTGGAGGTCCTTGCATGTGGTTGGGGAATGGGTTCGACTCCAAATGCGATACAGCTGTCCAGCCCCGACGGCAGGGTAGCCAAGTGGGGCACATTTCTTGGTAGTACTCCGCAGCTTGTGAAATGGAGGCGGAGCTGCGATCAAGTTGACTGGGTGTGTTTGATTGACTGAGCTGCAATGACTTGGGAGGTGACGACGTGTTTCTTCAGGTCAGGTAGGTAAGGTACACAACCATAGCTATACCGAGGATCATCAATTCTCTGCAGCACAATCTACCATCCATGCCAATCTGATGGTTTCGAAAATCTCCGCTCGCCCATCAACGCAACCGAACCGTATGAGGGCCCCCTCCCCGACCGTCGAGTCCCCATAGGGCTACCTGTAGCCACCATCTCGCCTGGCCTCGCATCATGTACTGGCCGGTGGGAACACCTCGTGTATACGCCACCAACTCGGACAATCAGGACACAAACTTCGGCTTTGTGGTGTCGCAGGATGGCCTGCAGTCCCCCGGTGTAGACGCTGACCGCCGCCCGTCACTCACACACGGCGAATCGTCTTCCTCGACATACGATGCGAACCTAGGCCCGCCGCAGCCCTCACCCCTTTTGACTCCGGCCACGCCTACCACGCCGATAACCCCGGCCATCAAGTCCGTAGAACATGCCTTCAATTACGATGGTGATGCGCAAGGCCTGCCGCAGCAACCTTCGCCGGCTGCTTCTGGGAACTTGGCCACGCTTCTAAAGGAGCCCATCCTGGCCTTGCGCGTGGCCCGGACGGGTCATCTGTTCGCCGTAATAACCTCGACGACCATGACCATCTGGCAGACAAAGGTGCGCACGCAACAACACCTGAACAGTTCACTCTTATGTGCTGGGAGCGCGTGCCCAGGCTCTGACTGATATCCTCCTTCAAGCCCACAGTAGTGCTCGCCGCCGTTGTTCGCTCCCAACCCTCGATCAAATCATACGGCACCAATGTAGATCTGCTACTCCGACCAGACTCAGCCATCTTTGTCCTCCACACGAGCTCAGGCTACCTTATAACGTATTCCTTGGCCACCGACGCGGAGGCGAGGGTTTACAGACCATCGTTCGCCACCCACACCAACGTCCAAAGGAGAAGGCAAAGCCATGCCGGCGGGCCCGGGTACGATGCGCCAGATCAGATCATGTGGGGGCCGGGAGAGGGAGCGGGTGTCCGAGACGTGAGCGTGCGCTTTAAAATGGTAATCAAGGTTGACGCCGGCATTGAGAGTGCCTTGGCTTTGGACGATGAGTTGGTGGTTGCGACGCGCAAGCCGGCAGCTGTGCAGTGCATCCGCTGGACTCCCGACAGCAATGGGGCTCAGACCACCACGGAGATTCTCGGTCGGATGGGATGGCTGGAGAAGAAGGTCACCATCACTGAAATGACCAACGACCGGCCGATGAACCTTTCAACATGGATCACCAGTGACGGCAAGGCTTATGCTGTCCAGCGCACGCCAGGTGGCCAACCGAACCCCGAAACTGGACAGGTCGACCCCAAGAAGCTTTTCAAGGGCTATTGTTTCCACACTCCGCGCAAAGAGCAAGAAGGCGCAGAGCGTGCCGTGATCAACGCCCGCTTTTCCCTGATCGCTATCGGCTGCCTTGACGGGCAAATACGGGTCTATACGGTCAAGGACTATGCAGGAAACGTGCCCTCATCTCACGTGCATACTCTACCTGTGTCGAGCTCAAATGCGGGGAGACTCATGATGCTGACTTACTCTCCCGATGGGTACTGCCTGTTTGCAGGATATGAAAAGGGCTGGGCTACCTGGAGCGTCTACGGCAAGGCGTTGAGCCACGGCTTTAACAACGACACTACAATTTCTCAGGGCAATGGCGAGGCGTGGCTCGAAGGTGTCAGGGACGCTGCCTGGATCGGGGGTGCTTCGGAAATGCTCATCATCGGCATGAAGCATGAGGCTGTCTGGTTGTTGGAGATGGCCCGCAGTGCGGTCACTGGCTGCTACTGTTCCGCCAACCTCTTCCGGACCGTCTTGCAGACTACTTCTAGCGTAATGATCTACCGTGGATATGACCTGCCTGATTTGACTACAATCTCGGCGGAGCCCTCGCTTTGGCACACTAGCAATATCCCTTCGACGTACCTGCTCAACCAATGGCCAATACGGTGCACAGTCGTGTCACCTGATGGCCGATACGTTGCCGTCTCAGGTCGCCGTGGCCTCGCGCACTACAGCGTCAACAGTGGCCGATGGAAGACTTTTGCCAACGAGGAGATGGAGGAGGAGTTCCAGGTCAGGGGCGGCATGTGCTGGTACCAGAACGTCCTGGTGGCTGCTGTCGAGATCAACAGGTCATATGAGCTCAGGCTGTACTCAAGGGAGGCTGTCCTTGACAATGCAAACATTGTACATCGCGTTCCGATGCCATCTCCGGTGGTGCTGCTAACGCCCTCTGGTGAGGATTCCCTCCTTGTATACGGCCACAACAACATTCTCTACCACTATGTGTTCTCTACCCACTCTGGCTCGCTGCAGCTAGTTCAAGTTGGACACATCGTATTCCATGGGATTGTGCGATCGCCCTCCAGAGTCAGGGGTCTTAGCTGGATTCTGCCTGAATCCCAGAGGCTCAATGGTGATCCCTCAGATGACGTCGCCGTTGCGTCCGTCATGTTCCTGGTTGACGGCAAGCTGGTGATCCTCAACCCATCACTGAACGAGCAGGGCAACCTCAAATACGACATGAGGGTAGTGGCCCAAAGTGTCGAATACTACACTTGCATGTGGGACCAGCCTTTCATCGACACTTTGCCGCCGGCCAGCGACAGCGCATTGCCACCCGGGTCAGAACACGAGGGCTCGCTGGAACAGTCAATGTGGATGTTTGATGGTGGCGAGCTCAGGGTTTGGCCCGATGTGCAGGGCGTGCTTGATATCGTCTCTCCCGCCGGGGGCGACGTACCACCGACCGCCTCACTTCCCACCGACTTCTACCCGCTATCGATGCTCAGATCCAAGGGGATCATTCTGGGCGTCGAGTCTGAGTTGGCGCAAAGGCGCGACATCAACTTTAGCTTCTTCCGGTTTGCCATTAGGGTACGTCATTCGCTATCACAGATCGTGTATAAGCTCCTACTGACTTGATGATAAATTTCAGACACACCTCTTCCTTCCCGAACTGCTCCGCTTCTACCTCCAACGTAACCTTGCCAATGAAGCACTTCGTCTCGCCCAGCGCTACCAATCCCTAGCCTACTTCTCCCACGCATTGGAAATCCTCCTACACCATGTGCTGGACGAGGAAGTAGACAGTGCGCCGGCTCCGGAGGACGCCATCCTTCCGCGCGTACTGTCCCTCTTGTCGTCTTTCAAGGACTACTTGGATGTAGTTGTTCAATGCACACGCAAGACCGAGGTCCGGTCCTGGCGCACCCTTTTCGCATACCTGCCACCCGCCCAGGAGCTATTCGAGGAGTCCCTCCTGCGCGGAAACCTCAAGACCGCCGGCGGCTACCTACTCGTCCTCCACACCTTCGATGAGCTCTCTGCAGCTGGCGAGCAGAGCGTCCGCCTGCTGGGTAGGGCGATGCGCGAAGGCGACTGGGAGCTGTGCAAGGAGCTGGCAAGGTTCTTGGCCGCACTTGACGACAGCGGGGAAACGTTGCGCGAGGCCCTCGAGAGCGTCGACATCAAGCTCGACGGCGATCGCAACGGTGCTGGGGTCGGGAACCAGCTCTCAATGAGGCTGGGCGTGCCGTCGCCATCCTTGTCGTTTGGAGCCGAGCGCAGCAGGAGCAGAGAGACGGCCAAGAGGCGGAGCATTACTGGGCTCGGTATCATTAGCAGCGGCGGGAGCAGCGAGGCCGGGAGCGACGTCGGCAGTACCGCATCGAGCGTTCTCGAGTCTAGTTAGCACACTGCCTGCCTATGACTATCTTTTTGTTCTTTTGGATCTTCCTGTATATAGCCTTATTCATATAAGCCATGATTCATATTTTAAACCTAGATCTATGTGTGATAAAAGTCGGGGGGGGAGGCTGCTGACCCACGGGCCGCCAAATCTTCATCCATCCTATCTTGCCTGGTCAGGGCTCATTTACTCGTTTCACGCAAGGCGCGTTGCAAAATCTGTAGCCAGGGAATCTCAATAGTCCAGACAAGATAGACATAACGTTATATGTATTCATCAAGTGTCATAATGAGAAATGCAACCATAACTAGGTAGGTATATATCTAGCAAAAAACAGGATGCCAAAAGGCCGCCCCAACAGAAATGCTGTTACAATGCTTGCCACTCATTGCGCCATTGCCGATGCGAACTCGAGTTGGGAAAGAGTCCAAAGTTGGCCATCATGACACCGTTCAAAAAAGACAAAAAAGCTGGTTGCTGCTACTCCCTGATTGGCAGCAACAACAATCTCCGGGTTACGCTTCATGGCCATGCATCATCAAAGCGGCATGAGCCCAATCCCGGCTCCAGAAGCAGTCGTCCTTGCCCTCGAGGTAAAAACACCACTACCACTTCCAGACCGACTCGAACCACCCCTTGTGGCACCATTCCCCTTCCTTCCGCCACCGCCGCTGCCAGTTGCAGCCTTGCGCTTGCTCACGCCACCACCTCCTCCGCCCCCCGACATGCGCCGACTACCATAGGACGTCTTCCTGCCGCCATTTCCCCTCCAGTTAGATCTCCCTCCCCTCCCAGCCCCTGACTTGGCTTTGGAGGACGAGGACTCGTTGTAAGTGACTGGCACGGCGTTGTATTTTTCTCTCCACTCGCGGCCCTGACGCTCGGCCTCTGTCTCGCGACCTGTGTTGAAGTACTTTGATGATGCCTCGGTCGACTCCTCGTCGTCCTCATCTTCGGCCGAAGATTCCTCATCGCTAGTGAAAAAGTTCTCTTCGGCCGTCGCCTTGCCCTTTTGGACTCGCCGGGGCTGTACGTCCAGATTATCGTCATCGCTCACAAGGTCTACAACGTCGTCCATATTGCCGCCACCCCTGACACCCATGGAGTTGCGATAGAACTCGTAATACTTCTTCAGAGTGGGTAACAGCTCGTTACCATAGCGCGTGACATTGTCCTTGTTGATGCCCGAGACTCGTCGCATCTTGTCCAGAGAAGTTGTCCACTCAATAGCCATGGAGCGTAGGTGCTGCTCCGTGAATAGCAACTTGCGCAGGCCATTGTTATTGCGCACGCGCTCCTCGATACGTTTGGCGTCTTCGACGAATTGTATCAGAAGATCCTGATGTACATCGTCCAGCTGCGATATGGCTCCTTCTCCGCCACCGTTACTACGAATCGGTCCGCTGAGTTCTTCAAGGGTTCGTTGGCGGGATTTCGGAACAGTGCGCATGCTCTTTTCAAAGTAGTTGTCGTCATCATCATCATCAGAAACCACAAAGTTGTCCTTGGCGTAGCCATTACGATGCCTTGGTGCCGCACCAGCCTCATCCCCTTCCGACTCCTCATCATCTTGATCCAGCACAAGCGACCTGCCCTTGGACTTCCTACTGGTATTCATCACAGGAGAAGAGACATTCGTCGATGGGGGCAGGTTTGATGCCTCGAGATTGGCAGTCTTTTTAGCTCGCTTCGTGGGGTTCGCGTTATCCGTAGCACCGTTGCGGGTTGTGCGAGTTACCAGCTCAAGCCTCTGGTGCCCATCTATGAAGGCGTTGGCCCTGAGCCCAGCCTGTGTTTCAATTTTCGTTAGTAAATACGTTTGCACCAAGCAAGCTGATGCCGTACGCTGTCGCATGAGTTCAGAGCCATTGAAAACTTACACCATAGTACGTGATAGGAACCCCGATGCTTCTCACGGTCTTGTGGTGCTCCTCGAGTGCGTCTTCCGCCTGTAGACGATACAGAATGCTCAAAATAACATGCTGCTGTAGTGACTTGGCAACGCCATAGTGGTCAGGTTTTGGCTCGTCCTTCTTGACTCCCTTGCCCTGGAGTACGTCGGCGCACTGCTTGGCGGTGAGCCGTTTTCGCCCAATAACCTTGAGCGCCGCCACGGCCACGTCTGTGTAATCCACGATAGAAAACTCGCCGCCGTCGCGACAATTGTCGCAGCTGGCGTCGCACTCGTTCTTGTCAAATCGCTCTCCAAAGTATCGTAGGATCTCAACGCGGCGGCAGTCTCGCTTATTCTCGCAGTACTCAATCACACGGTTCAGCATCTCTGCTTGGCGCTCCTTTTGCTGCGCGCTACCCTCGCCCTCTTTGATCATTTTGCGTAGCGTGGATATGTCTCCGTAGCCAAAGTACAGGTAGCAGTCAGACTTTTCACCGTCACGACCAGCACGCCCTGTCTCTTGGTAGTACCCCTCAAGACTTTTTGGCAGCGACTGATGAATCACAAATCGTACATCCGGCTTGTCTATCCCCATGCCGAACGCAATGGTAGCCACCACAATCTTGATCGTTCCCCTCTGCCATTTTCTCTGGATATCAGTCTTCTTATCCGTCTCCATGCCGGCGTGGTAAGCTTCCGCCGAGATGCCGTAGGTTTGAACAAGTTTCTTAGCTATATTCTCCGAGCTCTTGCGAGAAAGCGTGTAGATTATGCCGGTCTGACCGTCGTGCCTTTCTTGAATAAGCTCCGCGATCGACTGCAGGAGATTCTTCCCTTTGGGGCGTACATCGTAGTAGAGGTTTGGCCTGTTGAAGCTCTGCGAAAAGACCTCGCAGCCATCAATTCCGAGATTGCTCTTGACGTCGACAATCACGTTCTTAGTCGCCGTCGCCGTCAGAGCCATCACAGGAACATCGGGGAACATGCGGCGGAACTCGCCGAGGGCCTTGTAGTCTGGCCTAAAGTCGTGGCCCCATTGGCTGACACAGTGTGCTTCATCGATGACGAACCGGGCCAGCTTCTTGTTTTGGTAAGTACGCTGGAGCGCATTGGTAAAAGTAACACTCTTGCTAATCATCTCAGGAGTGACGTAAAGAAGCTTGAGAAAGTTCTCTGGGTTCTTGTTGTTTAGCGCGTCTAGAATCATGTTCTTATGTGTCTTGTCAATGTCTCCACTGAACTGAGCTGCCTGGATGTTGATATCCCGTAGATGATCGACTTGGTCCTGCATCAAACTGAGCAGCGGGGAGACAACGATAGTGATACCCCGCGTAGCTCCGTTATTGACAACGGCAGGGAGCTGGTAGCAGAGGGACTTGCCTCCACCAGTGGGCATCAGCACAAAGGCGTCTTTGCCGCTCAGTGTGGCATTGATCGCCTCCAGCTGGTTATGCCGGAACCCGGACATCCTGAAGTGATCTTTGAGCGCCTTCCGAACATCGTTGGACCAAGGATGCCTCATCAGCTCGCGCGGGATCGAGCTTTTTGGAATAGCCTTCTTGTCCTTCTTTGGAGGCTCTTTCCTGACTCTCGGTACAATGGCTGTATTTCCTGATGTTTCAGTCAGCGCCGCTCTACTCGCTTGCGTGGAGGTAGCCCTGCTCGAAGACTGCCTCTCGATGTGGTCCGCTAGCATCACCAAGCTGTCTTCGTCGTCGCAGTCAAAGTAGTCAACCTCTTCTTGCACACGTCGAGTGGCTGATTGATGGGCAGCAGGTGCCGGAGGTTGAGACCGCGCAGGAGCATGTGCCTGTCGCCATTCCATTGCATCCTCCTCGTCATCGTCCTCTAGTAAACCATGCATGTACTGATCTTGCGATGCATTTCTTGTGGTCATCGATGGCACCGGGCGGCTAACCTCGGTGTTTCGTGTTCTGGTTGTGCGAGGGAAAGGGGGAGGTTGATTGACGAGGAACCTCTCCTCAAACTCATCGCTCCGACTAATTACTGGTTGTTGCTGCTGTTGCCTTAAAGACCTTAAAGACGATTGTGTCTGAAGGATGATATTTGGGTTATTATCCGAGGTTTGGATTTGGCTTGATTGGCGAGAAAGTTGAGGCAGAGGAGGCTGCGGAGCATGCTGCGTAGCCTTGACAACTTGATTTGGTGGGTATGGCTCGGATTGAGGCTCCTGGGCATTATCAACATCGGCCTCTTCATACAAGGCAATATCGTACATCCCTGCTGCAACCAACAGCCGACGTAGGTTCTGCTCTTTCTCGTGGAGTTTTTCTATCATCCCACTAATGCGCAACTCGTCGTCAGTCGTGTCTAAGCCATTCTCAAAGGCCTCGACGAGCTCATTTTCGAGTGACTGCTTCTCGTCGGCAATAACCTTGTGAGCTTCGTACTCGGAATAGAGCACACTGAGAATGTTTCCTTTCTCCGAGAGCTGATTACGAGCCTCTTTGACCTGCTGCCTACGTTCTTGGGGCCAGTTCTCGACAAAAGATCGCCTGTAGTCCTCGGACAGCTTCTTCATCTCTGCCTGTATACCTTCCCGTCTCTTATTAATAACGTCCGGATTTCTGAGGAAGAGGTCCATAGCCAATGTGCTACCATCGGAATCCGAGCTGTGGGTGTCGGGCTCCTCGGAGACCTTTGAGTCCGCCTTGGCTTGAGGCTGCTGAGCGACATCTATTCTTGGCCTCTTGGATGGAGTAGGATCGACCTTGGGTGAAGCAAGCCCACTTCTTGATTGCGAAGAAGCGTGACGCTGTGTGATAGAGCCTTCTTTCCCGCCAGACCCCGGCCCGCTCATGCAGGTCATGTATGACACATGCTCTGTGGGAGGCGTCACAAAGTCATCTTCCATGAAATCATCCTCGGAATCCTGGATAACTAGACTATCCTTAGACCGCCTCCTCCGTTTCCCCCTTGGGTTGTCCTCACTGGAATTGGGCGACTCTTGTTTTGAAGAGACGGCCAGGGATGATGTTTGCACCTGACTCCTATTCGGTGTTGTTTTGATAGTGGTCAAAGAGACACCTTCCGGAGGTTGTTCAGTAGGGGCTGTGTGATCAGTAAGTTCATGCAAGCCATCATCCTCCCTTTGAAGGTGTGTCTCCGTCCTGCGAACGGTTTCGGTAACCGTACGCTCGTGGACTATAGAGGTACCGTACGCTGCGGCCGGGCGGGCCCTGCTGGGCGTCTTCTGAGAGCTTGGCAATGACTTGTTAAGCCTTCTGGCCATTGGCGATGAAGCCTTGGCCAGAGTTCCAATGTCAGGAAACTCGTCCTCATCGTCATCATCCATAAACATAGCCTTCTTCTTGGGGGCTGGCGTGACCTTGCTCATCTCGGAGCTTTTTCTCTTCTTGGCGCTTCGCTTAGCTGGCACATGGCTTTCCCCCGATAGTCCATCATCACTCCGCAGAAGGCCATCAGCCAACAGAGCTGAGCTGATATCAAAGTCGTCCGAGGTGAGGTCTATGGGCTCTCCGGCTTGGTCCAGACAATCGAAGTTAACATCGGAAGAAAAGACAGGGCTGCAAGCACGATGGGCGGCTCGAGGTGTAGCTGGTGATTCCTCCTTGGCAGTCCGCGAGTTGTCCTTGTCCACCAGTCGAGAAAAAGCGCGTTGGAGCGAGGGCAGTACACTAGTCGTCGAGGTCGGCGTCGGTAGAGACTGCTGCTCTTTCTCCTTTATGAGCAGCGACGGTTTTTTGGACTTGGATGCCGATGTCAATCTCGCCATGCTTTCGAAGTTGTCGTCAGACTCGTCGACCCCGTTTCTTGGGATCCCGAGTTGTGGTCGAATCGGCCGGGCGGCGGCATCTGTAGCGGGAGTCGGAAGGCGCGGTGCTGTTGTTGGCCAAGATGGTTGTGCTGTGCTTGGGGTTGGGAGCACAGGCTGCTGCTGCTCGTGAGCCCTAGGTAGAGGATGATGGCCTTGGCTGAGTGTAGACTGGCTATCAAAGCTTGATGAAGCACTAGGTAGCTCAGGACCGAGGGGCCGAGTATGGGAGGCGTCTTGTAGTAACCAGGAGAGCTGTTGGCGGAGGTTGTTACGCGTCATGAAGCCGTAGGGAACCGCCGTTCCAAGCCGACACCTCGGGCATTGAGGCAATGTAGGTCTAGAACTAGACTTTTCAGGGCCTGGGCGGCTTCGAGAGAATTTTGTACCTGTTGCTAACTTTCGATTGGCATCGACAAAGTTTAGACTGAGGCGGGCAAGGTGGTGGTTGGTGGGTCATTGGTGTGCAGGTAGCAACCAGTTCTAAGTCTAGGAGTAGATGATAGTTGCCGCCGCCCACTAAACTTATCGCGTCGGGACCGTGTCACGGCGCGTGGTCATGTGCCCCACCTCAAAGTGCATCTTCCAAGGCCCCGCACCACTTACCCTGCATCAAAGTCATTCATTGCCTGGGCTGGCTTCAGGCCACCAGGCGCTATTTCAATGCAGTTCCATGCCAACATCACGTGAATCTAAGCATCAGCTCGCCTAGATCCATCCAACCTTCGAGGAGGCATAACATTGTCCAACAGTGAACTAGCCCACTCCAGGAAATTCGTTCCAAGTCAAGGCAACCAGGAAATTCTATTCCATCGACCTCAAGATGGAGAACGGCACGATGACCCAGGGAGAGGGCAAAGACCCGACAAGCTTCCTCGGTGAGATCATTGGGAACATGGTCACGGTGAAGCTGAACTCGGGAGTCATCTACAAGGGTTAGTTGAAACCCTCGGCTCTGATCGCCCAATACCGGGTATACTGCCTTGCAAAAACAAGACAAGAAGAAGAAGAAAAAATTGACATGTTGAAATGACCATCTTGACGAATGATAGGCGAGCTTCAATCAGTTGACGGCTATATGAACATTGCACTGGAGAAGGCCGAGGAGTGGGTTGCTGGTCAGAAGAAGCGCTCATACGGCGATGCTTTTGTCCGTGGAAACAATGGTGGGTTTTTCTCCCTTTTTGTTACATGGTCTCTCTAGGCCTCTACTAACTGTCGAACTCCAGTCATGTACATCGCCGCCTCACCATAAGATAGATCAACAGGGTCAGACTTGATTAAATTTCAGCGTTTTGACTTTCTGGTTGTCTTTGCAACTGTTGCTTTGCTATCATGAAAAGGAATGGCTTTATAAAGTGGGGGAGACGGCGAACAGCTCTCGTCGGCAAATACTCCAATTCACCTGGAACGTCCAAGTTTTCAGACAGCCTGTATCATGATATACTGGCAATCTTGTGCACTCAAAAGTCTAGCGGGAGTCAACTTGCAGACATCTGAGAGGCGGCCAACTAATAATACCCACCAATCTTATCCGTCCATGCAAAGTACGTTTGCCCATTGATCTTGACCTCCCCTTTATCGTTCCTCTCCACGTCGTCCCCCCTCAACGCCTCGTCGAACCTCGCCCGCAGCTCCTGCGCCTCGCCGCCGCCCTTCTTCATCAGTATGGACATCTGGCTCAGCGTGCACATGCGCCTCCAGAGCTCGTCCTCGCTGAGCCATATGGAGAAGGGTACCCGCTCCTCCCCGAGCGGCAGGCTGAACCGGGGCATCTTCCCGGACACTCCACCGCGCAACGCCTGAAATGGGCTGCTCGCCAGCTGGTTCGTGAAGACGTCCTGCCACTTGGAGTGCCGGAAGCGCGGGTGGCCATCGTCGGGCAGGGAGTGCACCATGTCGTTAAGCTTCTGCTCCCACTTGGTGCTGGCCTGCCAGTCCTTTGGCTTGTTGTCTGCAACCCCAGGTCCTCCCCATCTCTTAATTAGGAAAAAGGAATTGTATGCGATGAAAACCCATGTGTGATTTCCACGATAAAGGTATTCAAAAAGCGCTGCAGAAGAGAAAAGAAGAAGAAAAAAGGGAACAAAACTCACAGTCCTCGACATTCCAAATCATCCCAAGCACAGCCATAGGCTTCAACACCCTCGCAATCTCCTCGAGCGCGCCCTCATCCGCGAACCAATGAAACGCCTGCGCAACCACCGCCGCGTCCCCCCACCCGTCCTCAAGCGGTATCCCACCCGCGTGCCCGTCCACCAGCTTGATGGAGCCGCCGCCACCGCCGCTGCCGAGCTCCTTGTCGGCGAGCTGCGCGCGCATCCCGGCGAGCGGCTCGACGGCCACGACCTCGTACCTTTCCGGTCTCTCCACCAGCCTCTCCGTGAACTTGCCCGTCCCGGCCCCGACCTCGACGATCCGCGCCCGCCCTCTACCCTTGACCTTGATCTTGTCCAGGAATGAGCCCACCACCGCCCGCGGGTACGTCGCTCGGTACGCGTCGTAGGCGCCCCCGTCGCTGAACCCTTCCCTTGCCGCCTCGGGTATCCTGAACGGGGCCGGGCATTCCATTGTTTTCTTTTTCCTTGTTCTTTAAGGTTTCTCTTTTATGCCTGGCGATCCTATTGGCTATTGCGGGAGGAACTGGCACTAATTTGTTTTGGGTAAAGGTACCTAACCTTGATGTACCACTGCAGATATGTAGGATGTAGGTGAGGTGGCTTGGGTGGGTACCACTCACTATCTTGCTTCCAAGTAATTTACCACGTTTTTGTTGTCTATACATAAAACATTGAACTTTGCTTCCCATCCTCTTTTCCATAGGTACTCCGTAAATAATAGGTGACAAGACACGCCACTAATCATCAGATGTTTGTTCTGCCCCATCCCTCCCCCCCCCCCCCCCCCCCCCCCCCCAAGAGACACGCTGGATGTGGCGCCACATACGATCGGCTAGCCCACAAAAACTAAATTCATCTACGTCATAATATATACCACCGAACGCAACACCTCGTCAGTAAAACTAGTCTAGACTTTTGGGTGACTGTCATGTATCCGTTATTCCCGGCGCTCAAGCGCTTTCGGGACCTTGAGGACCATCCAACCTGGCTAGTGTCATCTGATAATTACGATGGCATCAATGATAATCCCATACAAGCTTTTTCGTTCCGTAGAGCCGCGCTGCAGTTAGATGCACTTATCGAGACGCACGTTATTTGCTTTGCGAACATGTAAATGGTATATGATAAATCGGAATTTTGACAGACAAAAGAGATCCCCCGCAGTTCTTTCGTTACATGTCCGTTTCATCGTTTGCAAGAGCGAGCCTTCATTCAAGTCATTATCTTTCATAACATGCTACCAAAAATCTTTCATTCCCTGCGGTGCGATGAGTGTGGGCTATACATAGTTGTTGTAAAGGGGAAACGAATAAAAAAACAAAAAATCGAAAATAGAAAAGACAAAGAAAAAAGGGCATCCACGTCCAGATTGAAGAGCTTCTCGTGGTTTGCATCGTTCGTTCAAAATCTAAGGAGAAGGCGTAGATAAAAACAACAAGCAGATGATGTGAGTGGCGTGAATATAGATGGCAGATGCCAATGGAGCTTCAAGGATAGGGTTGGATAAGTAATCATCGGCTTAGATCCTTGTGGCGTAACAGCTTTGGCAGGTTTGTCGACAGTCATGTCAGCTTGAGTGTCAGATCTTAATGCATCGATGCATATAGGACAGGGAGGGCCTCGCAATGCGATGCGTGCCGTAAAGCCGAGAAATCTTGGTGACCGGACAAGTCGCAATAGCCCGCATCCCCCGGCAGATCGCAATGGAATATTTCTTCAGCGAGTTGGCCAGGAGACGGTTGGTCTACCTTCTCAGTAGCGGTCGCGGTCACGGTCCCGGCGGTCGTAGTCTCGATCGTAGTCTCGATCATAGTCCCTGTCACGGTCGTAGCCGTGATCACGTCTGTTTCGATCTATTGCGGGGGCCACAAAAAATGACATCAGCGGGTCCATTCATAAACGCGTACTATTTCCAAGTGCATTGGGACGCAATTTGGGGATGAGCGGGGATGGGAAAATGGCCATGAACAACATATGTCTGTTTGCACGAGCAGGAGAAAGCAGCGAATGTGGCGGCAAAAACGGCTCAACGCAAGGGAACAGCGAATGGCGGTGTGGCCGCCACCTGCCTTCTTGAAGCAGCTGCAGTAAGGAGGCATGTTACAGTGTAACCCCATGTCGTGTCCCTCTGCACGCCTCACTTCTAGGCTCCAAGGAGACCCTTGGCCACTCCTTATCACTCCCCGCACAAGTCCTTGAACCTGGGATTGCTACTCCGTAGATCACCAAGACTAGAAGCATGGAATTTGAGAGTCTTCTCACAGCGGCGTGGAGAAAGACAAAGCAGACACCCTGGTCCGGACGTAAACTGTGCCTAGGCTTGATAGGTAGATTTTGATGCTAGCCTGGAGGGTATCTTATGCCGATAACGCCAATGCCTTTGCTGTTGCTGATCGATATGGATGAAATAAGGCTGGAAAATGCCCTGAACCGCCAGGGAGTAATGTTGCGAAGTAATAGAGTAATGTCTACGCAGCATGAGACGCGCTGCGAACGCCATGGCTGAATATGCAGCAGGTAGCACACGGAGCGGCGAGGGCTGACATGAGCTGAACTGATTGGTCTGAGGGTTGTACTCCACGACGTCCCCCACTATTGCATAGTGTGGGTGCCTGGGTTCAATTCCTCAACGCCTCCTGCGGTCTTCATCGTCGTAATCGTAACCAACAGGAGGTGCGGGCAAAGTGTTCCTAGCGTAAGGATTGCCATCGCTGTATCGGGGACCATCGTCATACTCATAGTGCCTGTCACGGCTACCGCGACGAGCAGCTGTGAGGGCCCAGTCGTCGTCGTCGTCAGTTCTTGCCCTGCTCCTTGCCCTTCCTGCCTCATAGTTGCGATCCAGGTCCTCCTCGTGTTCACGATCGAGGATGGCGCGTTGTCTAGCTAGGCGTGACAGGCGGCGCTCATGGCGAAGCTTCTTTTCATGCTCCCACTCCTGAAGTTCTTTGCTCTTCTCATGGGCTTCCTTGACCTCTGAAATTGCACCTTTGACGCCCAAGGCAGCAATGCCGACTGAGGCCGCATCTTGCAGAAGTGCCTTGGTCTTGAGCTTCTTCGCCTCCTCCGGTGACAAACGTCCATCCTTGACTGCCGCATGCCGTGCATTGCGCTTCTCCATGCTCTGATAGACATTGTGGGCTGCGTGGATGGTCGCCACGCTAGCCAGGCCAATAGTGAGTATTTGCTTACCTCTCTTCCTTTTCGTCTCCTTCATATCGTCGTCAGAGTCACCCAAGTCCGTGTCCGATGCTCCATCGTATCGTCGACTTCCTCCACCACGTGACCGTGATCGACTGTGTCGTCGCCGGTCGCGATCATCGTCGTATTCATCCGAGTAGCGTCTCCTCCGGCCATCGCCGCGAGACGATCCCCGTGGCGACCCTACATCGCTACGCTTATCATCTTCGGGTCCGTTGCCGATACCAATCCTAGCGAGCCGACGGCGAGCACCGTCAACAACACTTCTGCTGCGGGCACGAACTCCTCCCTTACGAGACTGGGAGCGGGAACCACCACGGCTAGAGGAGCGACTGCGGGGACGGCGGGATCGCGAGCGCGATCTTCCATCCTCGTCATCGTCCTTTCGGCCGTCCATAATCTTCTTCGCTCCTAAAGCACCTAGACCGGCCGTGGCCAGGGCAGCCAGGCCGGTTACACCACCGCTGCCGCCACCGCCATCCTTGCTGGAATCTCGTGCTGCCCTTGATCGAGAGCGAGAGCGTCCAGTTGCCTTATCTTCTTCGATGTTCTTCTTTGAGCCGTGAATGACTCGGTTGCCAACAAGACCGCCAATGACCGACTCTGCCAGACTCAGTTTCTGGTTCTTGTCCGGGTTCTGAGCAGCATCGATCGTAGCGGCACCAGCGGCAGCAGTGAAAACACGCTTCGCCTTCTCTCCTTTCCAACCACCGGGTTCTTTCGCAACACGAAAGGCTTCTGTGGCGCCTGCAATGAGTGAGGCCATGGCAGCCTGCTGAATCTTGTTCTTCTTCTCGGGTGACTTGGAACGAGACCTTGAACGGCTTCCTCGGGGTCTGCTGCCTGCGCGACTGCGTGTTTCGGATCTGCCATCTCGGTCACGGTCCTTTTCCTTGTCCTTATCATCGCCTCCACCACCAGTCAGGGCCTTGACGGCACCGCCAAGACCGGCGGCGGCCAGGGCGCTCTCAAGGAAGTTCTTGTGACCTTCCTTCTTCTTGGGGTCCTCCTCTTCCTCCTCATAATACTTTACCATTTGACCGTCGCGGCCTTTGTACGCAATCATGGTGGACTTCTTGTCTTCCTTCTCGGCATGTTTGTTGTAAAATTCGGCACCCTGGTACGCAGCAAGTGCGCCGGCGGCACCAAGGGCAGCAGACATGGCTGGGTTTCGGTTGACTTCTCCCCCATTTTCTTTGCCTTCGTGGCGGTCGTATAGCTCCTTGCTACCGACAGCGATAGCAGCGCCGGCTATGGCAGCGATTATCTTTTCTTGCTTGGACATGGTGCGCGCACGGCGCTTCTCTTTCTCTTCTTCGTAGTACACGCTTCCTTCCTTTCTTGACCGGCGGTCATAATCACGGTCATACCGGTCGTAGTCCCTGTCGCGGGGGTCGCGCGAGTAGTACGAACGGCGGTCATCATAGTCGTCCCAACCGGGTTCGGCGGACCTGGCCCTCCTAGTATCGCGGTACGACTGACCATGACCCGGCATGGGAAAATCGCGCCGTATCTCCTCGATGGACAAATCGCTGTCCTCTCGGCCACGGGGCACGAGCTCACGGCCCGAGTGACCCCTCATCTCAGTAGCATCAAGGTACCGGGGATCTCTGTCATCGTAGCGCTCCTCGCGAACGTACTCGCGCCGGCTGGAGCGCCGTGGAGCGTCGTAGTCGTATCCGGACATGCGGTGCAGTGTGCCGCAGGGATTTACTGGGTTGGTTTTTTAAAAAACAAAAATAAAAAAAAAGTTGTTTGTTTGTTTTCGAAAAGAGTTGTGTGTCGCTCGAGCGACCAAAAAGATGCGTTGAAACGGAAATAAGAAACGGACTATGGTGTGACTGGAAGGCGAGGCGAAGAGAGCCACCAGGTTAGCGTCATAAGTATTAAGAAGGCAGTGGGGGGCCTGGGTGCGATGATGACAAGGGGACCCTCTTCCACAGCCACGCTTGAAGTGGAGGGGAAAGAGGGGCTGTGAAGGGCGCTGAGTTGGCGGGGAGGTACAAGATCAGGGAATGGCGATGGCAAAAGCCGTTGTGGATTATTCAAGCCTTGATTATCAGGCAAACATGGCACGTCCGTAGCAATGTCCTAGTGTGTTGAAAAAAACGCAAGCAAGGCTAGGTATGCAAGAGGGAAGACACATGGCCGGTACACGTCGCGGAATAGTCTAGGCACGGCAGGTGTGAAACGGTACGCAAAGTGTGCAAATGAGGTCAGGGCATATGATAGCGTTGGAGGGGAGCAATCAGGCACGGCAGGGGCTGACGAACTAGAGAATTATCGCGGGCGCATAGACAAGTCCCCATACATAGGTAGGATTTTACAGTCTCTTGGGAATAAACCCTTGGGATTTCATAGGGAAAGCTAACGGAGTAGTTTGTTTGGCGCGGGCTGCCGAAGACAAAAATAGGGAGACGGATCGTGAAGTTGCCACTTTATCTTTGGCTCAGTGCGGGCCTTTGCGCCGCTTATGGAAAACCATCCATGGCATGCAGCGGGCATTCTTGAGCCCAACAGGTTTCCTGCGAAATGCAACAATGCGAAATGCATCAAGATAGGGGTGCCGGTACCTGCCCAACTGTGGACGTGTCTCTCCACCATAGCCATCCACTAGGCTGGCCTTCATATTAGCTGTAGCTGTAGCTGCCTTGGAAGGCAGAGTAAAATTAACCAAAGCCTGAAAGGCACCTACCTGGTACTGGCCCAACGACCTTCCTTTGGGCCTTGGAATCCATGTGAGGCACAGAGCCCAACCCACTGCCGCAAATGGCCGACGCAACCTGCATTTGTGGCTAATGCTAATGGTACGTAAGGGAGTGGGGCGATGCGAGTGATTGGAACCCAAAAAGAAAGTGAATGACGGAAATGAAGTGGATTGACTGCTCAAGAGGTACTTGGTCAAGTTCGTACCACCATAGTGGATGGATGGTACGAAGGCCTGCCTCACTGCAACGCACCGCACTTGGCGGCGTTGCCGAGCCGTCGACTTTGCTGTCGCGCCCCTGCTGCCATTGATCAGCCTGACCTGGCGGTTTCTCGCCCGGTTGGTCTGCTGTTGGCAACGAATACAGCCATTGCTGTAGTCGGGTAACGAGGTCTCATGAATGTTTGGCCCAAATGAGGCCTCACAGTGGATGCTCGTGTCGGGATGACTGGTTAGTTCCTGCCTGCCTGCCTGTCGCAGTGCTGATGATGTCCGATGACATTTGGGCCTAAATGGTTCGGTCGGGTGCTTCTTCAATGCCCGTGTGAGGTGGGTGTCGATTGTGACGGCAGTGGCTTGGGTGGGGACTAAGCTCCGCGCTAACTCCGGACCTGGCTTGCCTCTATTATTATGGCTCGCCTGGCAACCATCAACACGTGACATTGTTAAAGTGGTGGACTTTGACAGCCTGGGGTTTGGTCATCCATGCTTGTAACCCTGGCACACCGAGGGAAACATTTCGGCAGGTGTACGGTAGGGCGCCCGCCCAGCATGGGTGCCCAACTAGACCTAGCATTATTTGGCAGTTACCTTGCCTACCTACCTTCGGTATCTTACTTACCTATCTCAGTCTCGTAACTATCACATTACTTTCCATCTCACTCGATGCGCCCTCCTTCACTTCATCGCACATTCAAGTGCCGATTATGAGATACAAGGCAGTACAGGTACAGTGTCTGTAATAGCACACAATAATAACCGAAATGGACGTGCCACTTGCAAGGAGGTCTTGCTAGCACAAGCTGCTCATTTACGTCCGAGAGTGAGCCTGGACCCGGACCTTTTTGTGGTCTTTCAACCGCCATTGGTGCGTGTTGACAGACTCTACAGTGTACGGTCAGTGTTTGTAAGGCCGTGAAGCACGCCGGCTGGCCCGATGTCAAGTCAGATCCTTGAATGGATCAACCTCCAACAGCGCAGTGCCACAACTCCGCAACACCAACTGGCCAAATCAGGTTCAAGATTGAAAAGAAAAAAAAGTACAGGAGGTTCGCCAGGACGGCTCCAGGCTATATCATACTCAACAACGGCTTCCATACATCTTTGCCGCTATTGCTCATTATAAAGTAATGGTGTCATTCAGGAGACTTTGACTAACAAGAACAAACACAAAGCGTGTCATCAAGCTTTCTTTCTAACCCTCAAACGGCCAAGCCAGGTAGCCAACATGAATAATCCTCCAAGGCGGGTTTGCACTATAGACGGCAGGGGTGACGACATCGCTTCATGTCCTACTTTATGTTGACATATTGTCCCCAATATCGTCGTTGTCGACCGTTTAATTTGTTTCAAGGAGCGAAACGGGAGGAAAAGGCGACTGGCATGTGTTTGTCTTTGTCCTCTTCCAAACGCCCACCCAGAAGGCGGGATTGGTTTCGCGAGATGTTTTGTTCACAAAATCTGTCACATCAGTCAATGCGTGACAGAGAATACAAACATTTGGAAATCTGTGTAGCTTTGTTGGGACATGTAAAGTGAGTGTAAACGTGAGATAGGGACCAAATGGCAAACTTGTGAACCCCCCAAAGGATACCATATACTTAAACAGATATCATCTTCCCTTATTGTTCCTGGCAACGGATTCCAGTTCTTCCGGTTTCCCCGCTGCTAGTACGCTCGCGTCTCTTCCTCACTCGTTTGGACAAAAAGAGAAACAGCATCGCTTGGTCGTAGCATTTCTATCTTCAACATAGGCCGATATTACACTCGCCGTTGTCCAACAGTACCAACAAGCCCACCTACCTAACATCTACAACAAACCACAGAGCAGCCATGTATCCATCGACAAGTCTGATCACGGCATGTATCCTGGCAGCCAACAGAGCCCTCGCATCTGAACCGCTCCAGCCAAGACAAGCGTGAGTCCATCCTTCTCCTCAGCGATCTTTGCCTCGAACAGAAAACCCCAAGAAACTTACAAAACCAAACAATACAAACCCAGCGCCGATCCCGCCTCATTCACCAAAGCCATCTCCGCCCTCGTGCACACCTACCTCCCATCTGACGTCTACGCCCGCTTGACGGCCACCGTCACGGCCCTGGTCCCCGCAGCCGAGGCCACCCAGGGCCCCGAGGCGATTCTCGTCTCTGCTCTGGCGGCCTCTCCACCTCCGGCCTGGCTGACGCAGGCCTTTGGCCCGGACGCCGCCGTCTACCAGTCCGGCTTGGCCCAGGGTGTCGAACAGATCCGCCCTGGCGGCAGCGGCATCGCCGCCACCACCGCCACCGAGGGCCCTACCGAGACGGACGCCGCGGCCAACGCTACCTCGTCATCCAGCGAGGGCGCCGCCGCCAGGCAGACGCTTGCGGCAGTTGGTGTGCTTGGAATGGCCGGCCTTGTGGCCGTGGCATTGTAATATCGTGTCGGTGACTGTTTTAGCATCACGGTGAATCTACCTGGCTGCTGATCCTGGCAGCGACACCTGGTGAGGTCTTGGTGGGCAAATGCCCCTGATCGCTGTTCATGGGCTTGGCTCACGCCTTCTGCGTTGATTTTGAAAGTTGTAAACCGGGCTGGTGCCTCTCAGTCCGCGTTGTTGAAGATACTTGATACCTTTGTATCTGTATTCAATCAGCCTGGCCTTGCTGAATCTCAAAATTAGTTAGAATCACGATGGGCCAAGGATCTGGATATTTAATAGTAGCCAATGCCAGAACCTACCAGAAGAAGACGTCTGTCCGTCTCTTTGCACCCGTGAGATATCTGTTTGTCACAACTCTTGAGCAACACGGGGGCCTGGCTGAGCCCAGCCTGTGGGTAGTTTACATTTATATGTGACTAGAGCCAGTGGTGCATAGATCAACTTGGAAGAATATGGGTTGAACACACATCGATATTTACCTAGGTCGAGGGAATTATTGAGCTGTATAATGTACAGGTGCCAGCAAACCAAACTTATCAGATTCGGTCTTTTCTGTCTTTTCCGGGAATGTATTTTGACACGAGATGATCAAGACAAGATAACAAGAAGAACCAAATGAAAAGAAAAAAAAAGAGTGCAAACTGAAGCTCCCGTCTCTCCAACTTTTTTTTATGTATGGTAAAAAAAAGAAAACGAACCGTTTTCATTGCCTGATGCGAACAGTCTCTAACCATAGAGAACATAAGTTTATGAGCAAGAAATCAATACCACAATCCTCCCACTCCCAATAGTAAAAGAACCTTTTTTTGAAATGCAAGTCGTGCCTGGTACTGCGAAAACAACAAACAGCCGAGTATTAGTCCCCGCTACTGGTGATAAAAACCGCGGTTTTTCATGAAAGGAATAGTTTTTGAGCGGTGAGTTGTCTTGGGTGCGAAACATGATAAGTAAAACGGTGCTAATGGTATGCCTGGAACGGTAACAAGTTGTCAAACCAAGGGCCTCCGTGCAGCAACCGCAGCTTGAGGGCAGGGGTACTGCTGCTGCAAATCGGAGATTGAAGAGTAGAAAACATCAGAAAAACACCAAAAAAGATCCCAGCCCGATAACGCAAAAGTCGCTTTGGAGCAGAGCACAACAAACTGTGCTCTCCTCTTAGCCGCAAGGGTATCGAAACCAGTCCGTAAGACGGACTATCCGAGATAGATGTGGGATTTGTATAGCACCAAATTGAGACCGAGCAATGTCCTGCCGTTGAGCTGGATACAAAGCTGCAGCAACGGGCAACGGGTCGTGACTCTCGTGAAGATATATCAGTCTTCCCCATCCCCATATCGTATCGGGTGGCCATGGCGTAAACGCCACGGTACCTCTGGTCCAAACAAATTGGTATGTAGTTCCGTATGTTCCAAAATCTTGAAAAGATCAAGCCCACTAGCTTTGTGCGAGGGCAGAGGGAATAAAATCCGTGGAATCTAGAGCAGCAGTTCATCGCAAGGCTAAACCATAAAGGGTTGTAGCCAAAATCACGGTCTAGTAGACATGACCGTACGCGCGTTGTTGCCTCGTTCCGGTGGCCTATCGCAAGCCGTGTCTCTTCACAAGGTGAAAAAAAAACCGAGCGAGAGCCCACGGAAGTCCCTTTTGAGGAGTCGATAGGATGGTAGCCAAACGCAAACACGTTGGTGTACACGCTGGAGTTATATTTGTGGATGTGCAGAGAATAGAACAAGACGGCTTGCAAGCCGAGGCTCTTGCTCAAGTCTCGCAAGTGCAACCATAAATGGCTGTTCTCAAATGTAGAAAAAAATCAAACAGGTCCCACTCCATCTCCGCCACAGGAACGAGATAACACAACTCATCAACACTGTGATGCGATGTGTCTATGCGTGCACCTCCCCGTTGGTAACACTGGAAAGGGCATCAGAAACCTTGCGTGCCTCATGGTAGTGAGCGTCGAGCACTGCAGGATAAGGTCGCCTGCTGTTGACAAGATTCTCGTAGAAGCCCAGAAGATACCTCACGCCAGCAGGGCTTGGAGGCTGCTTGGCGCCATCATCAAGGGCAAGTTGACGGAACTCGGTGTAGAGCTTGTTGTTGAAAGAGTTGGACAAGAGGTCCACCCAGAACCTGTAAAGGTTGTGCATGTCGGGGCAAGTCTCCCCTGGCGCGCTCTTCTTGCGTTGCTCAAGAGCCTGCGAGTGAAAAGCGGGGTAGCTTGTCTTGTTCCCGTCGTTTGCACCCTCAGAGCTACAAGCTAGTTAGCATATGCCAACACGCAGACATGTGGGAGGTCTTCCCTACCTTGAGCTATGATTTGCCGAGCCATTCGCCAAGTTTTCATCTGCGGCTCCCTTGACCGACACACGCGGCTTGTTATCCGCGACCACGACAGTCAGATTCTCAATGTCGCTGTCCTTGAACTGCTGAAACTCTTCAATGCTTGGTCGTTGCTGAGAAACTGGTGAGAAGTCAGGAACGGTAGCCGACAGCTGATGAACATTGACAGGATAGTGTCCGTTCATGACTGGCCCATGTCCATAGTGAGAGCCATTGGCAGGGTACATTGGGTAGGCGTGCGGATCCACAGCCGAGTTGGTACTCGCGTTCGGGAACTCGGTGTGATAGTTGGTGGGAGAAGATGTGTACATGTGGTGAGGGTAGCCATTTCCGTAGGGAATTGGGTGCGTGTGACGATCAATGTTGTGGTAGATGATGCTGGCCGGGCCATTTGATTTGCCCTCTTCAGCGCGACGGCTGAACTCGAGGATATACGGCGTCATATCGTGACGAGATCGTACACGCTCGGTACCGTCATCGCCAGTAACATAGTCAATCTCTTGCGACTGGGCGCATGCTGCCTGAATGAAGTCGAAGCGAGGAGAGAGGCTCTCCACACGGCGGAAACCGGCGATGGTGGTGAGACGCACAAAGCCTTGAGAGTCCATCCTTTGGCGCAGGTAGAGATCTCCGGCAAGATTGTCAAGACTCAGGTAAAATTCAATTTGAGCCTTCAGGCCTTGAACAATAAGTTCATCGCCATAGTGTGCGGCGGGGTACACCGGGGGGTACGCCTGCATGGGATATTCTTGATTCGAGGTATTAACCGGCAGAGAAGGCATCCTACCAGGCATGTTTGTCCCGTTGTGTGCGCGCTGTCCATTGTGAGCGGGCCCAGTTTGAGCACGCGAGGGGAACTTGCGGCCGTTTCCATGACCCGAGTACTGAAACTGGTTCGAGGCTGGGTTGAAAGGCTGGGAACCCATTCCATTTGCGCCGCCCATGTATCGCTGTCCGTTGGGCCCAAAGTTGCCCTGCTGATGGTGACCGGCACCGTTGTGACCAGCGCCACCTCCACGCCCACGATATCCGCCGCGGCCACGTTCACTGCGGCCTTCCCGAACTGGATGGTGGCCATTCTCGCCGGCAGCATCGTGCCCCTTGGCGTGGTTCCTCTCACCCGAGTGCTTACGACGATCCGCTGGAGGGTGGTCTCCGTTGGTGAGCTCTGCCCGCGAGCCCCGAGTCGGAGCATCTCCCTTGGCTGGGTATGACGTTGCACCATGCTCACCCTTGGCCTTGTCCGCTGGCGATGCGCCAGCGGCCTTGCGCGGCTCACGTGCCGATGTATCCATACCTCCGCGCTTGGGGACAGTAGGCGCCTGCGAGGTCTGCCTGGCATGGGGAGCTGCAGCATCTCGTGGTCGCTCCTTGGACTCTGTCTGGCCCTTGGTCGACACTGCGGTCGCGCTGGCTGGTTCCTTGTCTTCAGAAGGTCCGGAAGCAGATGCGTGTCCTCCACGGGTGCTTCCAGCTTCGCGGCCACCGCGAGCGCCACCACGAGGTCGCGGCTGCTTCGCGTGCTGACTAAACTGTGTTTCGTATGTATATGTTGGTGTGATAGGGAAATGAGTCCACTCCTTCTTCAGTTTTGAGGAAGCAGAGGCTTCGTCGGGCTTCTCAGAGACTACAGGCTTCTCAGTGGGCTTGCTCTTGCCATCGTCAACAGCCGCAAGCTCTATTGAGGGCCACGAAGCGGGATCCTGGACTGAAGGGGGGTTTTCTCCTTGCACTCTGCTCCCTCGGGGAGCTGTCCTACGTGACTCATTTGGAGTAGCAGCATTGGTGCGAGATGAGTCCAGTGGCTTCTTCGGCGCCCGGACCGCTGATCCATTCTCTGCTTTCTTGGCCTCGGGCGTGGCCGCAGTGGTTGTGCTTGCAACCGACTTTTGCGGCGCCGGGATCTGCTTGGCACGCTCCTGCCACACATTGACCGAGGGGATGGGAGCTTCGGACAATTGGACCTTGACCTGCTCAACAGTCTTCAGGTTCTCCTTCGCCCGGTCCTGCTCATCCTCCTTGGTCTTGTCTTGGTTCTTGCCCTTCTTGCCCTTGCGAGGTCTTCGTGTTTCAGAGCCCTTGGAGGCAGGTGGGGACTGCGACCCAGCGATAGACACCGCATCGTCACGAGATTCCTGAGTGGTTGACCCTACCACGGAGCTCAGCTCCGAGTCTGTAACCTTAATCGTTGAGAGATCTGTAGAGTCCTGGAGGGCTTTGGGAATATCTTGCACGTCTGACGCAATAGACGAGGTGACTGACGAGCCGACTGTATTCGTCGTCGAGGGTGGTGCAGAACTTTCTGGCTGCGGAGTAGTCGCGGGAGTCGCGACCTGACCACGGGCAGCCTGTGCATATGAGAATGCGGGAGCGCTCGCCGGCGTATCCGCAGACGAGGCGGGCTTCGTCGATGTGGAAGCCATGGCGAATCAAATCACTCGGGGAGTGAGAAAAGAAGAAAAGAAAAATTCGAAGTGAATTTGCGCAACTCAAGGCACCAACGATAATTCGTGTGCCTCGGCCCCAAGGGTTGGGATGCCTCCCCAGCAATCGTCCGGAGAGGCAGAGGACAAATTCCCCAAGCTATCGGGATAAGGTCTGAACCAGATATGGCAGGGCAAGGGACTGCAGTCGTTGGATTAGAAGTTGCGACTCGAAAGGGCCGATCGATCGAAAGATGTTTCCGCAAGGGCTTCCGTCGAGACTGAAACCCGATCCAAACGGTCGGGAAAAGCCGAGTACAAAGGCCGCCCGTTCCGTGTGCGAAAAAGACAGGCGAGGGGAACTCGATCGTCGGTCGAACGATATCGATTTCGGTCAGGGGGACGGAGGAAGAAGAGGTGAGGTGTGTTGATTGTTGGAGGTCCGCGGCGAACGCACGAGGAACAACTTGAAAGGACGTGGTGCAGCAGCAAGTCCTTTCTCCGTTAGTCTGCAGACAGCTGATGGGAACGCAAAGCGACCGTGCCGCGAGTCTGGAAGACAGTCGGTAGGCAAGACCAGGTACAGCGTCAAGTCCTGTCGGGAAGCGGAGAGGAAAATGATACCTCACTTGAGTTCTTCTTCGAATCCTAAAATGAATAAACACGAGGAAGCGAGGAGGGGAAAAAAGTCTGCGCAAGTTGACTTTGGGTGCAACAACTCCCACAAAAGACGTGTGAGGGTTTGTGTGGGCAAAAAGTTTTTTTTTTTCTTCCCTGCACTGGAACTTGGAGTTGGGTTGGGCGGTCGGCAGGTTGGCAGCAGTGGTACCTAAAAATTTGGCGTAATAATGGTGCGCTGCTTCGACGGAGTCTCGTAACTGTGGGGTCCTTTTGGTGGATGCAGTGCCCGCCGCTGGCTTTTGCGCGAATATAGATAGATCGTGCGGTTATTTGCTAGTGGCCTTCGGAGAAACTGCCAGTCAACAAACCCTGATCGAATGCCCCTCTATTACTGTGTACCGTACCTATCAAAGTACACACCTTTTTTTGCAGAATATCCCACGGATGCCACAGTTCTAGGTTGGCAAGTTACCCGCTAAGGTTGGAGATCGTACGAATTTTGATATATTGCCTTCTCCTTGAGCGGAACGAGTCAGGGCAGGTCAACTTTTGCGTCTGCGCTGAACTGTGAACAGGGGATAAAGGAGAAAAAAAGAAGAAAAAAAGAGACACACCAGAGACAACGGCAGAAAGCAAAGCAGTTTTTCGCCGAATAATGCCAAGTCTAGTTGATGAACCCGAGTTCCTAAATACCCGTAATAGAGAGAAAAAAAAAGCTCCACAAGGCAGAATTGGTTGGTGCTGCGAAGGCAAGGCAAGGTGGGATTTGTTGTATTTTTGAGGCGCGCCAGGAATCTGATGCACGTTGATGCCCAGTGACTTGCAGAAAAAAGGCGCTGTTGCTGGTGAGTTGTCAGTGATTTTGCCTGCTGCAGTGGCTCATATCTGAGGTACCCGTAGGTGCATGGAGCATGAACAGGGGATGATTAAATCGCCAATGAGGGGGGAAGGGGCGGCAGGCAGGCAGGCAGAAAAAAAAGTTGAGGCACTGGGGGAAAAGCAAGCAGTTACCTACAATCACGTCGGGCAGTGGCGATCATCAATGTTACTAAAGTAAGGTAGGTAGACAACAGTCAATGATTCAGTTTTCCCATGTCGCTTTTATCCAGAGATACATCACTTATTTCTTTTTCTTCTCAGTCAGCATAAAAGGATACCCGGTACCGACCTACAGAATTCAGAGTTATGTAGATAGATAGACCCAGGTATTGATGGCAAGGTACCACCTATCTAGGTGGGCAAGGTTAGGTAGGTGGTAGGTACCTAGGCACTCAATCGAGTTTTTCCACACGATGGTTCGCAATCAATAATGTGTCAGTCACCACCACCACACGGCGTCCACAGACATTAATCAGTACGTCTATTTCAGCCTAGCTGCTGCCTGGTAAGGTAAGCTTGCACAATTAAGGGCTTCCTGCCCCTACAGTACCAAACCCAGGTTATGGTTACGATATATTAATGGAGTCTTTGACTAGAGCGAGGTAGGATTATGTAATTTCAGGTTCAGGCGAGCCAGGGAGTCCGGAGTCGGATAGGCAACCCAGACTTTTCTGGAAAAGGCAGGCACGGGAGTGGGCTGTTTGGCTCTGGATTGGAACAAAAAATAATTAGAAGCAAACTGGGCAAAAAAGCCACGAGCCACCCGCAGCCACAAAAAATCTGGAGACCAAGAAAAAAAACTAGGCTCATGCTATGTATGCAGTACAAAGCTTCTTCGGGTTATCTGTTTGGCATGCATGTGAGTGACCAGCGAATTATTAACTCCAGTTGATTGCATCCAGAACTATCAACAATGGAGTATAAGTACATGCCTCATTAATCGGCAATCGCCCTTATCGATATGGTAGGTTGCCGTCCCGCAAGACATGGGGGACTGACCCTTGCCGAATGTCAGATATTATGGGCCGCCTCATCCTGTGCGACATACGGCAGAGAGAATACCGTTGTGATACGCACAAGACCCCTTTGGTTGCCCGAACCAGAAGGTTCAGACGACCTTTCCGAGTTTGTGATCCAAAGTGAGGCTTGCGAGGTGCTGGGCCGCTTGAAGCCCAGCTGCACAAACATAAACATCAGACATGATGTCGTAAATTTCGTATTTCTCTGTCGCTACTGCTAACTAGACCTAGAACTAGTACACCAGCCTCAGCCCTGTCTTGCGCACAAAGCAGGGTGTGGCTTTTTTTACTAACCGAGTTCCATCCGTAATAAACTCCTCCTGTGTGGTACGGAGTATCCTGTCTGATGTACTCCGATCAGCAAATTGGCCCAAAGCCACCATTTCTAGGTAGGTATGGAGGGCTTTCGTCACCTCCTGGGTACGAAGTACTTCATTGCGAACAATCGAGAAGCTACACCAGAGACGTTCTGACCTTGTCACCTTCCTCAGGATCACTTGTTGCACTTGTACACAAGTGATGCTCTCAAACAGTTCCTTTCTTTTTTTCGAATTAGTCCATAACCTCAGGGAAAACTTTACTCAGTGCCCGCGTATTCTACAGTACGTACTCGGCGACAAACGATGCGGCATCGCCGCGTTCGAGGGGGACTGAAACAACCTGGACCGTCTATGCAACCAAGCAAAGGCAGCCAAAAATAAATCCCGAAAATCTCCAGATACCAGCTAATCCAGGCTCTTTTATTCAGCTCAGCTTTTCCTCGACCCATTTGACATGTTCCTCCGAGCTTCTTCGGGGTCTGGTTCAGAATTACTTTGGATCACCTTGACATTTTTTTTCTTTGCTTTGTTTTGCACATTATAATTTCGGAGGAAATATCTTTGTTAGCCACGCTTTAAACTGCTTTTGTGAAAATTTTGTCCATCGACCAGGAGAACTGGCCGTGCGAAGCAGCCCATCTTTCCTCCGTCGAATTTGTTTGTGACCTTTTTTTCTTCTTCTTTTTCTAGCATCCTTTTACATGAAAAATTAATCTTCAGCCACTTGAAAGTAGGGTCTTGCGTCGGAGCGCATCCGCTGTACCTAGGTAAACATCCGGACTTACATAAGGTACGGAACACCTGCGGAAAGTATGAGACGACCCCATTTATCATTGATTGGAAAACGGACTTAGCTGAATTGCAGGGATCATCGGTGCCCTAACACATAGGCACCTCCATGCCGATTCCCACAGGCACACGCGGCCAACTCCTGAGAATACTGCTGGACACCTCCAACACTACCAGATGCTATCTCTCTATCCATAGACCATTAACTCCACAAGGCCACTGCGCAAGTTTACCAAGCCTCCAAGGTTGACTAAATTCTTGTACGGAGCATGTGTGTAAATATATTCCACGGCCCATGCAAATCAAGGAACAATATAGATCATTCAAACTTGAAGTCGTCCCGCTCATGAAGATGCAGCCCTCAAGCGTTCCGTGTCTGGTTGTCGCCAGCAAGCCTGCATTCAAAATCGGTCGTCTAAGCCAGTCTCCAGATGTCGGGTTGGTTGTGACAACTTCACAAAACCGCATGGAGGGCCTTGCTGATGGTATCCTCGATGGATAGTATGGTATATGGTTGCACTTTATATTCGACATGTATGTGGGGTGAGTCAATGTAGAAGGCGCTTCGATTTAGCCGGCTCATGCTCAGCGTCCCAGAACCTTCAGCGCAACTTTGAACGCCACCTGTATAGTAAGCAGAATGTAAACAAAGGTGTAAGTCAAGTGCAAGCAGGCGGAGATCATATGACGCAACATTACTCTATCCTATATTTGTAAATATAACTGTAGCATTTGTTTGCCCTCTTGCCCTAGTTCTCGAGGATTGCGTCGTTATATATACTATTCGGACATGTGGATGATATTATATCGTCCGAGTGAAGAGCTTCTTTAATGGCCCTACATGATCACCAGAAATTTCAGCAGTAAGGGGAGCACGGGACTTGAAATGATTATTGAAAGAGCCTCGTTGAGATTGATTGATTGGCTCGGAGGCAGTCACTGTAATCAAGGCGCACAGCTTGCACCAAACAGAGTAGCAGCCGGTAAGCAAATGGCGTAGAACAATCCTCAGCGTGTTATGTTTTACGTTAAGTCTACTTATCCGATCCGTTTCCTACGGAACATACTTTTACAATAGCATACACATAGTAGTTGCATACAATGTTTCCACATACATTACCATCGAATACCTTTTACTTGACTAGCCTAGCCAGTCCCACATACATTACCATCGAATACCTTTTACTTGACTAGCCTAGCCAGTCATCCAAGCGGCCGCCCGAGAGGCTCCAAAGTTGGACATGAGCCTCAAACCACTGGAGCCCATCGGGAAGTAGCTAACCAGGTACCACACAAGACACACTAGTTGAATGATGGCAGAGAATAATGTGAGAATCTGGCTGCGCAGCTAACAGCAGAAAAACGATACTAGTTAGCAACAAAGCACACATGATCACAACAAAGTTTTGACCTCGGGAGTTTTGTTTCTTTTGACTCACCCCAATAGCAAAGTAAAGACTCAGTGTCATGGAACCAAGGTAGGCGCCCGTAAACGGTAATCTGGGTCCTGACAACAGATGCTGAATATAGGCCATTGGGCCCATCATGGCGGCAAAAGAGCAGAGGAAGAAGACGGAACCCAGAGTCCACCTAAGTAAGAGGTGTTAGTTAGCGCGCGTGACTCGTTGAGGGAACCGCGTCACATGGGTAAGGAAGTTGCTAGTCGCGTCAAACTAAGAAACATAAATGCTTCCGTCCTCCGAAATAGTAACATGCAAGGCGAGAGTGCATCTGTGGATCGGCGATCCATGACGACATGGAGCAGCTTTTGTCTGAGAGATACTGCCACGCGTATGTCTGCAGCAATTCAGACATGGACTTTGACGAAAACCAAGGTCGTGGCCCTGGGCAATGCGTGACAGACGGACACTAAAGGATCTCCTGCAGATATGCAGGTCGGGTAGATGCAGGAAGGACGACGAGTAGCGCAAGATATTGATGGGACAAGAATCGATGCAAGGGGCAGGAGTGGTCATGGGATGGCAGGGCGTTATAATGTCCACATGGGCATCGAAAAGAGCTACGACTGGCCAATATGGGGTTTTGGCAGAGCTGTAGGGAGAACAGAGAAATATAGCAACTTACAAAGTCACGAACTTGCTTGGTCGGGTTGCTATCAGCGGAAAGAAGAAAAAGCAAACAAAGAAGCAGACCGCAGCTCCGATGTTGCATCCTGCAAAGATAAGCAGTCGATCCCATCTACTGACTGCCGGCAGGAAGGTAACAATACGTTAGTAAAACCCTTGATCGACAAATTATAGTGCCCACTATAAGAATGGGGGTATATAGAGGAGCAAGGTGTCAAATGGTGTGCGGGAGTCTTTGCTCATGTGAAGAAAGGTGAGACACGCCGTACGGTCTGGTCAGATGTCATACAGCACAGTCTGCTGCAGGGGAAGTGAAACCGAGGCAGTGGGATGTGTAGGCAAGATGGAGAGAGAGAGGGAGAGAGAGAGCAACGAAACGCCGCCACAGGAGCGGGTTGACTTACGGGCGAACCAGCCTTCCTCCTCTTCCCGCCTGGTTGGCGCGGGCAGCGGAGCCCCGGGGCCCTCTGTCGTGGGCAGCCGCACATAGCCACGGTCGCCAAATGGATTGAGGGACTGCAGAGACGATAACAGTCCGCTCTGCTGGGATGTGTTGACTGGTAAGTCAGGTTCTCGGCGCGACCAGCCCAATGAGCCGAGCGAGTCTCGAAATGACTGCGAAGCCATTATGTGCAAGTATATGTCTCTCGTTCCTTTCGTTCGTACGATCGCTTATGTGTTGTTTGTCACAAGTAGATGGATGGTTCGGTCGCGTAGACGGGGATATACGGGAGACAAGTCTTGGGGAAGCTACTAATCGGGTGGATCGTTCGATAGGCAGCAGACCAAGGCAGTGCCGACGGATGTCGGAACGCGCCAGTTATTCGTAATGCGCAGACCCGTAAAGGTAGAGTGGGTGGGTGGAATCGGGTCTGCAGGTCTGCAGTCGCAAGTCAAACCAAGAGTGATGATGGTGGTGGCAGTGATGGATGGTAGCTGGGGAACAAGATGCTTGGCGACTCCAGAACCCCCCGGGCGAAACGGAGCCTAGGTAGCTAAGGTAGGTAGGTACCTAGCCAACGAAACCCTGGTAGAGCTACGAAAAGTCGAGGCCAGTTAGGATATCACCACCGTAACTCATCAGTCTGGAGAAGGAGTGGGAGAATCATACAGAGGGCTCTCTGATGTGAACGCGCCAGCCGAATATTTGGAGCTCGGAGTCAAGTTGGTAATAAATGTTTGCGTAGACTATACGTAGGTCTAGCACGTAATAGCAATCTTCTCAAGTGGTCGGAACGTGGGTAAGGTAGGTAAGGTGGTAGGGAAGAAACCAGCGCGATAGTTTGTTGCACTGCACTTCTACTGCCCGAGAGAGCTGGATCCTTCGTCGGAAAGTGATCACCACTGCATCAACTAGTCTAAGGGTGTGTAGTATCGTCCCCACTCACGTAGGCTTGGTTGCGGGTGGTGCTGAACGTTATGGAATTGACCTGCAACGTCTCGATCAACAAACGGAGAAGATGGGTAATTATGAGTCTTGGTCGAACAGGTCATGATGCCCTCCAAATGCGCACCTGGTCGATAAGGAAAAGTGGGACACCTCCTATAGCCAAACTTTTGATTGGACGGAGAGGCTATTATCCAATCAACTGCACTACACCCTTGAGCCGGAGGGTCGGGTGGGTTCAAGGTTTGGTGGGTCTAACACGAGTGCCATTCTCGCTCTCTGGATGGCTGGCTCCCTTCCCGACAACGACGCTTAAACTGTCACCCAGACTTGTCAAAAAGATGCGGCAGCACGATCATTTGAGATACACCAATACCATCCACATCTCGCGGTGATCTTCACTTCGCCTATCTTGGGAGATTTGCACCCGCATCAAGCCGATTTTACTTTACAGTCCCTAAAGTCAACGTCGGTTATATTTCTGTTTCCGTTTTGTTTTCGTTTTTTTTTGTACCGCTCGACGCTTGGAGTGAGTGGTTCGCCAATAGGCCTAACCCCCCCGCATCTAGGTACGATGTGGCCCTAGTACGCCTATGGCCGCCTGCGTTGCCTTGCCTGGGGAGATTTATTGTACCTACCTTAGGCTGGGTACACTAGGCATAGCTAGGTCATGACACAGCGATATACCTAAAACCAATACCAGGGGCAATGCACGGCTTGCTCAAAATGGAAGGCTAGACATCCGCGCGGATGTTTGTTCAACCTCAAGATCGACATTATCAGAACTCAAGTTGGCTGACAGTGGCTGTGCGCCTTGTACGACCTTGTGAGTTTGGGCCCAGTAAGTCCTCATGCTGTCTTATGGAAATGCGCAGCACCAGGCATGTCATCGACACATTGGAGGCCGACGGCAATAGCATTTGCTAAACCCGCACTCCGTAGTAACATATGAAAGCACCCCCCCCCCACCGTGTTCAACCCATAACAGGTAAATGAACCCGGCTTGTTATGGGTTGAACTTTATTGAATGTCCATGTCGCGATCGGGCTGTCTCTACTCCTTTCATCCCCAGGTTCACCTATAGAAGTTGGCGCAGGTTTGCGCGTCTATCCGGAACCACCTATGTGACCGGATCTGATGGCAATAGCAAGGCCGACACGTAGTGATTGAAAACCCAACCCTCGATGCTAGCGCTAACCGTGCTGGTATTGGTGGTGCAAGATGTACAGTAGCAAACGGAAGCTGCCAGAATAGCTAGAACCAAATCAGTCCGGGATGGCGTAGTGAACCATGTATGTCGTGACTTCTCCAACACGAACAGAGTAGCCTAGCAGCGCCATGGATGAAGGCGTTGGGGGTGGCGTCGATGAAGGCAGGTTTAGTGCACCTCCATGTCTCAGGCTGGCTGACTGGGTGTGTCACGTTGATGTGCATGGTGCCCACACCTCGACAGCAACGCCCACGGCTCTATGTAGCTTCCTTGTCTTGTCTTTGATGCTTTCCGAGCAATACACACAGCCCGTTGAAAATGTTCCGGTCATACAAGAGACATGGCTGGCTATGGTAGCTCCCTTGCGTGAAATGCAGGTTTTTTTTGCAAGTGTGGACTTGGTAGGTACACTGTCTCTCCCCCACCCATAGTTAGTGGAGGTATCAATGTACTTCCCATTTGTGATAACATCGGATCCGCGCTATCTCCAAACTTCCCAGTTCTCACCAAGCCTTGTCGATGAGATGGTGCTCAAGAAGAGGGCCCCCCTTCTTGTCTCCTATTGCAAAGCCCTTCTCACACCAACCTCCAGGAAAGTCAGAAGACGTAGACATAGATAGGCAGGGGTGTGTACATGACCCCAGTAGATGATACATTGCTTTTTTGCTGTTGTTTCTACTGGGGAGTTGAAGCCTCGTATATAACCCACGGTGCCTCCTCTGTGTATTCTTTGTCGCGGTCAGAATATGTGCCTTCTGTCCTGCTTCTGCATCCGCCTCTCGCCAAACCAGAGTAGTGCCTCGACGTGCATGATCCGGCGCATGGAATTTCGTGTCGGCTTTCAACACCTCAACAATTTAAGAATCTTTTGAAGAAACCACAAACTAAGTTACCACAAGCTCCCGCTCAGGTTTTGGTGAGGTAAGTAAAGTCTGCTCTAGTTAGTCACTGGGTCGATCTCTTCGTTGTTGTCGTCGCTGCGTTTTGATAGGCACTAAAGTTTGAGGCCTGGTATGCTAACTATAATTTCCCATAAGTTTTTGTTGTCTTTTGCTTGGTCGCCGATCCAACAAGACACAAAAGCAAGCAATTCAAGACGCAGAACGACGTGCCACAGCATCCAGGGTGTCCCACCGCATACCTACCCAAGCTACCTTTGAGGAGGACTATCGAGTATAGCGCTGGGACTTTTGTCAAAGGCTAAAGTCGGATCTGTTGTCAAAAGAAAGAGGAAGAGGTGCGGGTCAGTGCATCCCCCCCACCTACAACAATCCCCTACCAACCTTTCTTTTACTCTGCCTTGCCCCGCGGCGTCTGTGATGGGGATTTGGAGTGGAGGAGCCAAGGCAAGGATGTGGAGACCACATCCAACCGGCATCGCAGAGCTCTGGTTGGGTTTGATGTAACCTCAGGATTGGAGCGGCTTCCTTGCTAACCCGTTCGATCATCTTGCAGCAGATCGCTGCGAGCTTACATAAGGGCCTTTTGCTTCCTTTCTCCGCTACTTCGGCGTTTTGGCGACAGCACATCATATCACATCACCCCGGCTCTTAATTCTATCCAATATCGGGACAAATTGAATCTCGTGGCATTTCTCAGCAACTGCCTAGCTCGGAAAAAGCAGGCACCTCGGAGTAACCCCTGGGAAGTGAGCGCGTATTCAAGAAGAGAAGGGAAAGGAAATCTGTCGACCTACTTCGTACATACCTTCCTTACACATACTTTATAAGGTACCGAGAACGAGGGGAGTCATACACCTCACGCCGCCCGCCTTGCCTGCCCTACCTACATAGTGGACGTACGTTTGCGACGGGGGGGCCACCCCTCTCTTTCGACTACACAAGCAGGCTGAAATTTGGCGCAACCAACAGCCAACAAGCGAAGCAACCCAGCCCTTTTTTGTTTCTTCTGACCACCTCCCGTCAGGTTGACATTCCTACCCCTGTCGTCCGGACATCGAGAAGCCTGGAAGGAGATTATCCGACGAGACGAAGGTATGTCCACCTGTCCAAAAAAGGCCAAAATGCTCTTTTTTTGTCCTTTCTATTTTTTCCCTCTTCTTTTCCTGCATTCCATCATTTGGAACTATCTACCTAGTTTACATAGATGCACTCGTTGTCTCTAATTATTTCTGTCCCCTCCGATACCGGTGCTGCAGGACGCATACCTAGGACAGGATGGTAATCTAACTTACAACTTACACAACAGACAGTCCCGTTCAACGTCTAAAACCAGTCTTTCTGCTATTTTTTACAACTAAAACGGCAAGGTATGTCCCGGTTATTTTTACTATTTATTTATTAATCGCACTTGCACTACTCCCTAAATGCGTGTCCAAATAGACCAGATGGTGTCGTGTCCGTCCTCTGCACACTGACAGCATCAATCGTCCCAACAACCCTTTCGCGCGCCGCAACAATTCCTTGTCAAAAAAAAACCGCCGTACTGACAGCAGCCTGACAGCGTGAAAGTGCATTCGTGCTCAGTCCCCCCAAAGTCCGTCCACAAGTCCGTCCACTACCACGCGCCAACACGCATAAGTACCTATACACATAGATACTCAAGCCGTTGGCCTCGGCACTTGAAAAAAAACCCCTCTCTAGGTATATACCTACCTACTCCTTCAGACACCTACCCGATTTTTATCGGGTGTGGAGAAGACTTGCTGACCTTCAACCAGCACCACACCACGCTGCACCCACGCACATCATCCATCTAGGTTATACTTGTGCTCCGTAATACAAGTTCGGGGTTTTGGGAGCATTTCGGATCCCTGCAGACCACCACCCACACCACCGCTCGGATTCCTTGCGCCAATCATCTGCACTGCGTTCTGACCTGACACGGTGCTGACTTGGCCAACCAACCTTGACCGCCTGCCCACTCGATGCATTCGTACATTTGACCCATCCCGCTTTTGCATCTACTGCGGAGTAACTCTTTACAGGGCATTTGCTCTCCGCGCAGCCCACATTTACTCGAGCACTCCCGCAAAGCCAAACCCTGAATTCTGGATCCCCAGCAACCTCGGCCACATTGATACAAATCCTCTCGTCGCAAACCAAGCTTTTCAAAAGAAGGAAACAGGGAGCCGGACAAAAAGGAGTCAGAGAAGAAGAGGAAGAAAAAAATAAAACCCTGTGGCGCATCCTACCGAGCCACCATCTCGCGGCCGACCGACCCTACTGACAGAGTCCGTCCGCCCAACGCGCCCGAGCCGACCGAAAATCGCTACTTGGCTAAGCCTGTCTACTTCACCGCCACCTTTGTGTTGTTGCAACGATCTTCAGCTACTCGGTTCTCCTGGGGTACTCGACAACCAGCCAAGTCTTTTACCAACACGCTGTCCGTCATTGTCGTCGCCGTTCCTCACTCACTCACTCCAAGGTAAGCGGCCAAAAAGGTGCCCGTCGTCACAACACACTTACTCTGCTCAAAGCCCCACTCCCTTTACTCGTTGCCTTCTTCCCAGTCGCTTGGTTGCCTTATCAGCTACATGTCCTAACAGCGTAACAGCGCAGGTCCAAATACAGCTAGACCGGGATTATCCCCCTCCTCCTGCAGCAGACTGAGAGACTCACGACTCACACCAACTACGGTAGACTCCGGGGCAATCCTGTCCCAATCTTGGATCCAAATTACTGCACTGTCAGGAATAATCAATCTACATATTTCGTCGAGCGCACGATCCGCCCGTTGCTTCTTTGTGTCAGCTTGCGCCACGTTCGCAGCCCTTTTTCTAGAACCAAAGACGCCTTTGTCGCCCGCCCCAGACCGCGTTACGCACTCCGGCCCTTCGCCCCGCCACTCCATGGTCACATAAAGACGACAGCTGAAATCCCACGATCTTCCCCCGACACCCGGCAAAAATCCGAAGACGTTACTTTTTGGACATCATTTCCAATCGAAAGGTATGACTCTGTGCTAGTGAAAAGACATCATTTTGGAACAATTCCACACATCGCGCACGCATCGCTCGCCTGCCTCCCTTCATCACCGCTGCACCATTCCTCCATTTCTCCCTCCCTTGCAAACGAAGGCAGCGAGTGACTGGCCGATCTCGGGCAGCTTTGTTGGCCGAGGCTTTTGCTTTTTAGTGCTGTTCGGGCGCTCCTGCCGGATTGCATGGGAAATCGGTGACTCGCTGGTCTGTTGCCTGCATTCCAGTTCAGGCACCCAGCCCCGAGCCACTCTGTCGAACTTTATCTTCACATCCCCACGAAAAAAGGTACATACTAAATAAACTCTCTCGGACTTTTAGGCGACACAAATCGTTTTTTCCAGATAACGGTCCCGACGCATCCGCCCTCGCGGGCATCCACGTTTAAAAGCAGACTCGGTCAACCACATCCCGTGCACCACACCCACGCATCGGCGCAAAACAATCGAGATGGCGCAACACGGCTTCAACCAAATGGCTGGCGCACACGGAGGCGACAGCATCAACCCAAACGACCTCAACATGGTGGGCAACTACGGTTCTTCTTACCAAAACGCCTTCAGTGGCAACAACAATCAGCAAAACTCATATGCAAATGGATCGGCATTGTTCGGCGATGACGAACTCCTCGAAGGCCTCGCAAGCCCGACTGATACATCGCCAAACATGCACAGCAATGGCCCTGACTTTGGCAACATGAACGAGATGACTATGGGCGGTTACTCGAACTCAATCTACACAACTCATGGCATGCCGATGGATCAAAACCGCATAAGCGGCTACTCAAATACACCAGAAGGCGATCCAATCCAGAGCCCTTTCGCGCACAATTTCAACCAGTATCGCCAGATGCAGCACCCTCAGTCGTTCGGAAACTCACTCCAGTCTCCCATATACGGAGCCTCGCCACTTCCTGGCTCGGAGATCAACCACGAGGCTGACCCGAACTACATGAGCTCCAAAGTCCGCCCTCGGATACCGACTGCTATGGCGCGCAAGTCCTCGGGCGGTCGCACACCAATGACGCCAAAGGCATCGGCAGCCATGGCTAGCCTGACTATCGGTTCTGCAGATTCCTTCAACCCTCAGCCAATCCGGACAAACGGCGCACACCACGAGAAGGCACACTCGGGCCAGTGGTTAAACACGCCCAACAGTATCGGCTCGTACCCAGGCTCTGGCTTCTCGTCCCCAATTCAGCCCGGCCTGCACAGTGCACAGATTAATGACATTCTGCTCAAGGGAGGCACTTCGATGCCTGCCAAGCTGAACTCACCCCTCACCTCAACCCAAGAGGCCAAGCGCAAGAGGAGGCGCGAATCGCACAATCTCGTGGAGAGGCGACGTAGAGACAACATCAACGAGAGGATTCAGGATCTTAGCAAACTGGTTCCTCAGCATCGTCTCGAGGATGAGAAGATCAAGAAGCTTATCCAGAACGGAACTCCGCTTTCGCCTACACTTGCCGGAATTTCAAGCCCATCACAAGCCACATCTGGTCTTGCAGGTCCTGGGGCCAGGCGAGCTGCCGGGGGAAGCACAGGCAACATTACAACAGGACTTCCCATTGACGACAAGGACAAGGGGCCAAACAAGGGCGACATCCTCAACGGTGCTGTCAGCTGGACGCGCGACTTGATGTGGATGCTTCAACTTAAGCTTCAACAACAAGAGGAAATGGCCAACTACATCATCGAGATTGGTGGCCAAGTCCCCTTTGAGCCCACCGATGATGAGAAGCGTATGCAGTCGGAGCTCGCTGAGGCTATGCAAAGATGCGAAATGGCCGAGGAAGGCAAGAACTTTACCTACTCGCGCCGTGCGGGATCTGGCCTACGAGTTCCGCACCACACCGACTACAAGGGGGAGCCTCTCGATGGCACCAACAGGAATGCCGTTGACGGCGTGTCTTCACTCAGCCCTGGCGGCACATTGACAAATGATGTGGGCCTGGGCTCCGATCTTGGCAATCATGGCCAAGGCCCCTTCTGGAACGAGGACGACGACGGTAGCGGCGAGCTTGATTTCAAGGAAGAGGACGAGTACATGGACTTGAACTAGTCTAGCGTTGGGCGGCGACGAGCAATTCCTACACGTATCGTTTCATCTCATCTTTGTAATGTTATACCCCCTTTCTTGTCTTTCTCTTGATATTTTTCGCTTCATTTGCACAGTTCTTTGTAATTTCCACTCCATTTTCAAGCAATACTTTTGCACATGCATGCATACAGGCTACGGTACATCAAGAGGTCTTTTTTTCTTTTTTTACTTCATTTTTATTATTAGCTTTGGTTATTTTTCTCTTTCTTTTTTCTTGTCTTCCTCCCCTTTGTCCCGGAGGCATATTTCACTCTCTATCATCAGGGTCGGAGGATCTGCTGGCTTTTAATGCATTTTGTCTGGGTTTTAAGGCGGACGGGATATCATCGGAGTTCATTGCTACTTGTTTAACACAGCCTTGAAATGGACTTACTTATCTGCGCTTGACATGCTGGTGTTTATTAGTATCTTACTTATATCTGGTTATTCACACTTCTTTCAAACTCGATCTTTGCTTCTCCTGTTTTGGATATTTGTGACCAACTAAGCGCTCGGGCATTATCTGCCAGTTGTGGCATGCTTCGTCACTCTGCTGCTGCGTGTGCCCTTGCTTGCTCTCCTTACTTAGCTTGGACTTGGTTGATAAGACTTTGCTTTGTGGATACGAAGCCAGTAATGGAATGATATTTAGTATAGACCCATGCCCAAGCAATCATGTTCAACAAGGCGAACAAAATACAGGGCCTAGGTTTGAGAAGGTCAAGTGTGTGGGTGACCTTTGGTCGATAATTACTGTACGTATACGCGTGTCTCCGTAATTCTCAAAGCTACCAAGAGATGTATTATATATAGAGAGATGGGCCCCGAAATACCGGCCATCCGACTTCTTTTGCGGCCCTTCCCCGCTGCAAACCAAAATGTCCGGTGGAGCTGTCCAGACCGGCGAGGCGTTTGTGTAATGACGGTCCTTTTCTTTTTTTTCTTTTTCTTTCTCTTTCTAATTGCGTCGTTCTTAAAAATCAAACAGTCTGCTTGGTCTCTACCGCCTTGGGAACAGCGGTGCCCTTGTCGGCCAGCTCGAGTTGTCCTTCGCCCTGACGGCTCGGAGGGTCCACCTTGTCGCTCTCCTCGATGTCGGTGCTGTTGAGCGTGTCGCGGAACGCCTGTCGCTTCGCCTTGAGGTACCTGCGGTCAATGTACCAAACGGCGGCGACCATGAGCATGCAGAACAGCCAGATGCCGATCGAGGATCCCCAGCCGTGCACGTCTATTTGTTTTTTGGGTTGTCAGCTTAAATGTGTGCTTTTTTTTCTTTTGCTTTCTTTTGTGCTGTGTAGAAACGAAAATGGAAAGAAAGAAAGAAAGGGGGGGGGCATAGCTTACAGTAAGGGGCCTTCGATGCGGGCCACATCAACGCCTGTGCCCAAGACAGGATGGCAAAGTTGAGTGCGACAGTGGCGCCGATGATGAAGGTGACGGAGTCGGGGTCGTGCGGGAGACTTTTGGCAAGAGCAATCACGCTCCTGGTTAGTATATAATAGATATATAAGAGAAAAGTAGGCCCGAGTGGTGATGGCATAAACTCACAGATCCGACAACCAAGCCGTAACAATCAGTGTGACACCAATGGTCATGTAGAGCATGAAGTAACTGGCGTAGGCACCACCAATGGGCGTAGTGACCGGGTAGGCCGTCCAAACCGTCATGTATATGGTGGCGAACAGGCCGATGATGGCCTGGGCCATGAAGATTGTCCAGCGTGACTGGAAAAGATCCGAGAGGTTGGTTAAGATCAACACTGTTGCCGCGTGAGGGTGAGGTCTCTATCAGCATTTGCAGCACTCATATATGCCATCCAGGGGAAGTGATGAGGAAGGAGACTTGTTTTTCTTTTTTCTTTTTTGTTATGTGGGTTGTTTTCGGAAAAGGAACGTCTTACGAGCAACGATGGAGACTCCACTACCACCGATAGGGATGCCGTTGACCTCGGTAACGTTCCACCTAGGAGTGCCATCGGCGTTCTTGAGAGCCTTGAGGAAGACGGCAAAGTAGTACATGCCGTAGTTGGCCATGTTGGCGCCCATGGACAGCGGCACGATGGCGTAGAAGAGTGGCGAGGTCAACGACCGCTTGACCGTCTTGAGCGTGATCTTTACGGGCTCCTGTTTGCCGTGGCGGTGGAGACGCTTCATGGCCAGCTTTGCGTCGCTCTCCTTGAACCAAAAGGCCCAGCGGTTGGGCTTGTGCGGCAGGCCGGGGACCATGAAGAAGCCAAAACAGCCCACGACGACAGTCATGAGACACTCCACTATTTTGCTTCCTGTTAGACATGGATATTCGGGTGCTAAAAGAAAACAAAGAAGAGAAAGGGGGTTACTCAACCGATAAATAACCACCTCCAGGCTGCCAGGCCACCTTTGCCATCCATGGTCTTGACGACGGAAATCGCCAGGGCGCCTGACATCATGGAACCAACCGCCTGGGAGCACTGGTAGATGCCCATACGTTTCGCGATCTCACTTGGCGTATACCAATAGACTGTAGTGACAGAACAGAAAAAGAAGAAAAAAAAATCTTTAGCAAAATTTAAACCACCAACAAAGAAAGCCGGGCTACTCGGTCATTTCATCGCCCTCAACCGGGGTGACTCCGAGGATGTTTGACTTACTCATCATGGTCATCATACCCGGCCACGCGCTGCTCTCGCACATTCCGAGAAAGAAGCGCAGCGCATAGATCTCGCGCGCGTTCTTGGTCACGGCGAACAGACCCGTCAGGACGCCCCAGGTTATCTCGAGACCCGGAAGCCACCAGTTTGGGGGGATGTACGTCAGGGCGATCTGGGAGGGAACAACCATGATGAGGTTGCCCAGGAGGAAGAATGTGGTGAAGCTTTGTGCGTGTCTCTTGAGTTAATAAAAAAGGGCCACAACCAGCTGGCGAGACCTCCTTTTCAGGAGGGCAGCGAAAAACAGAGGGAACCAAGAAGAGCTTGCTCACTAGTTCAGCTCATCGCCATAGAGCTGGAGATCCTCCTTCATCCCCGAGACGTAGGCATTGTTGATGTTTGTCTGGTCCAGATCTTGGGAGTTTTTGGTTATGTGTCAGTATCACGAGATCGACGCCGGTGGTAGCCGTGCAGACGACCACAGTATGGCTCACTCACATTTCATAACTGAAGCAAGAAAGGCACTTAAATGTCAGCAAAAACAGACTTTCTTTTGCTTAGATACTACCAGAGAAGACTTTATATACATACTCTGCGATATACAGCCAAAGGTCATGAGGCAGATGTCGAGCTTCCGCACGTAGGCGCGCTCTTCCGGTGTCCGCTCATGGCGCTTTGCAAACGCAAACTTGTCGAAGAAGCCCATCTTCTTTTTACACCTTGAACAGCCCAGAGAGCTGTACCTTGCCAATTGTCGACGTTTATGATGTGAAAAGCGACGAGGTCGACAAGGAAGGGGTGAGGAGAAGAAAGACTAACGAGCAATGGAGGCAAGGAAGGGGAGGCACAAGCAAATATACAATCTGATCATCAGATAAACAAGGGTGCATTAGCAAGTGGAGAGAGGTTTTTCTGTCAGTCAAAAGTACCGACGGTTTTCTTGCCGCATTGAGAGCTTGCCGTTAAGATCCCCCCACTTCATTGTTATGGTTCGCGCACCTTGGCTGTGTTCAACGACAACTCTGCTTTTATTGAAAGAAAAAATTTAAAATTTTTAGGGGGGGCAACTGACTCGGCGGCGGGTGGCCGAACATGCCCGAGAGGGTCTCTTGGGCTGCATCCCCAATGGTTGGTAACAGGCGCGGAAGCGAGGTGGTATTTACTGCATGAACACTATTCCCGCCATAGTTCCCACTTTTGCTTCCTAAACCGGAGGGACCCAAAGTCATACGAGGGTTCGAGCTGGGGGATATTTACTTTCCAACGGGGTGGGTGTCCGCATTCTCTTGTCCTTGTTTCTAATTCTAGGCTCTACACCCAAGAGAAACGTAAGCTGCAGGGCTGGCTTCTCCTTGAACATCGCATATAACTAGTTCCAAGTATAGAACTAGTTCTAGATGGTGTTGTCTTTGCAAAACGAATCAGTGACTTGTACTATATAACACGCTCTGTGGTGAATATGTCTTGCAAGATGCATGCGAGCTCGACCCTGCCAGATCGTCACAGCCCTACTAGCAGATCAAAGTGCAGAGAGACGAACAAAAAGCTTAATTTTTTGAATGCAGGCATCGGACGAAAGGAACATTTCCAGGGGTAGTGCGTCGAAGCTGCTGCCATTGCAGTCCGATCCCCGCCGTCTCTAGTCACGAATACAACAACAACAACAACAACAACAACAACAACAACAACAACAACAACAACAACAACAACAACAACAACAACAACAACAACAACAACAACAACAACAAAAACAAGATGACAATTTATTTTTGGAAAGTCGCTGCCAAGCAAGGGCTAATCACACCCCATCACCAGTGTCTGACACATATTAGATGCTCATTCATGGCGATCAACAAGTTCCAAACCTCTCTCCTCTTCTTCTCTTCTTGCAGCGCGATCCTCTCAAGCGCGCAATGCCCGTTGAAGTACTTGCAGAACACTGGCCAAGCGTCTGCAACCCTGTCGCGGAATTCGTCGTCGTCCTCGGGGTGACTCTTGTGGGCCGTGCTTTTCCCCTTGCTGCTGTGGTGATGGCCGGTGCTACCGCCACCACCTCCACTAGGGACCTCGAGCGTGGCTGCAACATTGCCATTGCTGTCAGCAGCAGTGGCCTTTTGTCGTAGCCTGCGCTCGATAGCACTCAAGTATAGACTTTCTTTGCCAGTTGCAGTCCGGGCATCGAGGATGATATGGGGCTGTAAGTGCATGAGGTGCGGCGCGTTGTTGGCGCTCGGATTCTGCGTTTGCTCGGGCTGTGGGCGCCGCGCATGCGCGCTGGCTTTTTCGGCGAGCTCGCGCGCCTGCCGATCCGCCAGCCTACCGAGACGTGCTTTTTCCGCCGCCTGCTGCGCTGCAGTCGGAGGGGGCTTCGGGGGCTTTTCTGAAGAGGCAGCGCCCGATGCTACTAATGGTGACTTTATGGAGGTTGGGGATGAAATAGACATGTCGGACTGCTGTGAGGCTGCTGTGGTTGTTCTTGAAAGCAATGTGCTGATGCTGCCAACCTCATCTTCGGCCCCGTCCTCAGTCCCTTCGGCAATAGACGCCGCGGAAGTTTTGCGGAGCTTTTCCTTTTCCGCTTTGTCTTTATCATTCTCGACCGGCATTGAGGTAGCAGCAGCGGCGGCGGCTGTTTGACTTGACTTGGCTTTTGCCAGCTCCTCAGCCTCGAGGGCGTGCTCGACCTCATAGATGATCTCGGGCCAGACCACGACGTAGGCAAAGGTACAGAGCTGAGTGACCCAGCCGCCGCGCATTAGCCAGGCCAAAATTCGCATGTACTCTGCACGGATCGTCTTATTTGGGCAGAAGAACTTGTACGGGCGCGGCGCAGCCGACAGGTCAGTCAAGATATTGGGCAGCGGTGGACAGTGCGGAAAGGCGCGGCTGAAGTCCAAGCTAGCGCCAGGGAGCTTAGAGAGATCGCAATTGGGAGAGAGGATGTAAACGTCCCGTGCATGCAATGGGGGGATGGCGATGGCGCGGCGCCAGAAGATGAAATGATGTGCAAAGCGGCGGACCTGGGCCAGGTTTAACACCTTGGACTGGTTGGCGACTTGTTGGAAGCTGCAGGTTGCGACAGTCCACGAGATTAGTAAGGGCGAAGCATACGTCTATAGACTGTCGGCAGGCCTCAGGTGTAACCAGGCTTAGCATCTTGATGCAGAACAACTTACGATAGCGTCGGCTTGGAGTGTTTCATGTACTCTATCATGGCCAAGGTCGACTCATCTGGATCAGATTGTAACTCGGAGACAATCTTCTTTTCATCGTCCATGAGCAGCAAGGCAAAGTCCTTGTCAAGAAAGCCAAGATCTGCAGCATCAACATCCTCACGCACAAACGAGTTTGCCGTCGTCAACCAAATACCCGTGGCATCCGGGTCGCCCTGCTGGGGAAGATCTGCAATGTGGAAGGGCATGGGGATCTGAACCGAATGTGTGACCATTCCGTCTTGCGTCTCGAGCTGTAAGACTGCAATCTTGTTTTGGCTTATGTTATCATAGACATCCTGCATGGAAGCAGCTAGGGACGAAGTGCGTAAGATTTCATCCCAAAGGGAAGACATCTTACGCCTTTCTTCTCGAGCCTTATCTTTTAACGCGAGAATCTTTTTGGACTCCTTCCAGACAAAGTCGTTGCGTTGCTGGCAGTAATTGTATGCCTTGTTCACCTTTCGGATGATGTGTGTATGCATGGTGTCGATGAGCTCGTTGACCTCGCTCTTCTTGGGGTTGAGAAAGAAGACTAGGTTGAACATGGTCATTGAGCTGACCTTGTCATCCTGCTGCTCCTCCTCTTCCTTGTCACCATTTTGAGCTGTGTCCAGCCCGTTGCCATCTTGAGCATGCGGCGAGAGCCTGATCGTATCTATTGCCGGCCGGATATGGTCCGGATCAAGCGGAGGGAGCTCATTGCCATCCTCGTCAGTGGCAGATACCATGATGCCCCCTGCCGAGATGATACTGCCCTTCCTCTTGGGCTCTTGGTCCTTCTTCTTTTTCTTCTTTTTCCAGATACCATTTTCAGGCACGTGTATTGGATAAGAGACACAGTATATCGGGTCCAAAGATATCTGAAAGAGCTTTTTGTGATAGGCCCTGCTGGGAGTCAAGATGCTCTCAAGATCCTTGGTCGGAAATCCAGCAACGTGCTCCCACGGTACAATTTGGGTACCGGTCTCGGTGATGATGTGCTCGTCCTGGTTCCTGGACATGTACTGTTGGCCCGAGGACGATGCTCCCGTCTCTAGCCCGGAAGGCTCGGGGGCCTCCCTATCGGCCAGGTCGCCGCCCTCATCATAATCGTAGCCCCAGCCATGGGTGTGTTCCGTGTGTTCAATCCCTGGATCGCCTTCAGCTGCCGCGGTGTGCTCGCAGCGAGGCGACGTATGCACGTGTGGCGGATAGTGGAAGACTATCTTGGAACCGTCGCGTGTTCGGTTGATGACAAGAGCGACACCGAGGAAGTTGGAGGGGCTGGGAAGGACTGGCAGGGACATGGCGTCCTTGGTAGGGGAATTAGGTACCTTACGGGACTGGACTAGCTAAGGTAGGTAGGTAATTTAGTGCCTGTCTGTTCCGATGCCAGGTGTCTGGGTTGGTGCTGATCCAGTGCGGTGAAGAATTGATTCCCTGTCCGACTGGCCAGTCCCGCTTACCAGGCAAGCAAGCGGATCCCAACAAGAAAAGAAATTACTATTGCAGACAAAAGATGGGCCTTGGCATGCATCGAGGCGTGCCTAGGCCTATAAAAGAACAAGACCTGCGTCAAGCTCCATCCAGTTCAGTTCAAGGGTCTATAGGCAGTAAAAGTTTTGATGGGTCCCGTCTTTGTTTTGATCGATTATCTGTCGATTCGCACGGGCGCGTGAACTTGCCGTGGGTTACCTACCTAGGTAAGGCAAGGTAGGTAGGTAGTACCTGTTGCTAAGGTAACGTAAGAGCGGCTCAGGTACCTTACTCTCTCGCCATCGATGTGTGGCCTTGTGTGCATTTGCACCCCCCGAGTGCTGGCTGCGCTTTGGGAAGTTGCGACGATTTGAGCGTGCAGCTTAGTTGCGTCTGGCGCTTCACCGCCTACATCGATGTAGCCTTTGGGGGCAAGCACATGCAAAAGTCGAGCTCAGCCCAGCTGTGTCTGGAAAACCCCTTGCATTTCGTCGAGCTCACCCCTGTTAGACGACCAAGACGACCCCCACCCAGTGGGCTGCGTCATTACTACTGCGGGGTTTGGAAGTCCCGAGTCTTGGCTTGGCGGAAATCACCGCCTAGAATAATTAAGGGGTCGTCGCCACCAGAAAATATTCCAGAAAGAAAGAATTCTAATTAGATAAAAGAAGCAAAGAATTCAGGCTCAGATCCGGCCGGTACTGCGTAAGGTAGTCGCCGCCAGTTTTTCTATGCAGAATGACATACCAAATAATATCCGGCAGGAGGAAAGCATATGTACAAGGCCCTGTCGCATGTGCGAAGTGCGCAGTGCCGCTTGCAGAGACCGTTGGAAGCTAGCGCCCTGCGCCTTCCTTCGATGTTGAAAGAGTTCGGTGTGTGCTGGCTTGATGGTAAGGTGCCTCCTTAAGGCGTCATCTGTGTAGCCTTCAGTTTAGATGACAGCGCTGCGTTGCACAAGATCGGTGGGTGTCTTCTTTTTTCTTCTTTTTTAGTGGCCTGGGTAGGCAACTGTCCTCGTGATCAACGTCTCGCTGCCTTCCGATTCAGCGTACCAGATCTTTCTAGGTCTAGTTCTACCACGTAGATCTAGAATAGTAGCAACCGTCCGTATAAGAAGATGAGCCTCATGCAAAGCACATACATCGGCGAATTAAGCTAGATATCTAATTAATGCTGTACTTCGTACAATTGAGCCACCGCCTTATCAGACGGAGTGGAATCCGGTTACATTTTCACGTGTTAATTCGATCCCCTCCCTTCCATTCCCATCCATCCGTCCATCCATGCCCGGATGAATGCTTGTCTTCGCCCACCAAGTCGACCCAATCAAGACCCTGCCTCAACTGTTCCCGCCCATAGACGTCAAGCCTCCCAACATTCATTGAGTCTGGGCAAAAACGCCACGCACAAACCCCCATTTTACCTTAATCCTACGACTTCTACCTACCACTACCAACTTCAGAGGGTTGGAAAAGAAGGACGGAGAACAAAAAACGAGACTTGAAATTCAAAGACGGGGCCGAGTTGGAATTCAACAGAGTTGCATTATTGAGCTACGACAGCTGTAACACAGCTTCCCCACGTCGCCGCGTATACCCACTGAAAACCTTCCTTCTCCGCTCTCGAACCCTATTCTCGCCGCCTTTGCGGCTTTCTTCAACCTCTGATCATCATGGCCAAGTCAGCCATTGTCGAGGCTAACGGCCACCACACAACTACGGCCAACAATCAATGCAACAACAATGCCATCCCCAAAGACCCCGCCATCGGCCCGGCCCAGCCAGAGAACCACAAAGTCCTCTTTCTCAACCTACGATACCGCGGTGACGATGCCGAAACCAGCAATGCTTCCGCCACCGCCTTGATCCATAAGCTTCGCCCGGACTGGGGTTCTGAGATTGACTTCCGCCGTTTCACAGACGGTATCACCAACACCCTGCTGCAGGCCCGCCCACGCCACGCCGAGCCTCTCCCTGGCGAGTCCCAAGACGATGCCCGCGACCGCGAGGCCATCCTGCTGCGCGCCTATGGCAACGGAACCGACCTCATCATCGACCGCAACCGCGAGGCGCAGAATCACGAGCTACTGTCAAGACACCGCCTTGCCCCAGAGCTGCTAGCACTTTTCGAAAATGGCATGCTCTATCGCTTCATCCGCGGCCGCGTGACGGCGCCCCAGGATCTGCGCCGCCAAGAGATATACAGGGCTGTTGCCCGCCGTCTTGCGCAGTGGCACAGCACTATACCTTGCCTGCCCATGCCTAAGAAGCAGCAGCAAGCTCAAAGTACCAGCAACGGTGGCCAAAACCGCATCGACGAGATGGTCCCCGGAAAGCTGCAGCCCAACGTCTGGACCGTCATGCAAAAATGGATCCTGGCCCTGCCAACCGACACAAACGCCCAGCGCGAACGCCAGGCCAGCTTACAAAAGGAGCTTGACAGGGTAGTAGCTGAGTTCGGCCAGCGTCCGGGATTGGGCCACGACGGCTTAGTTTTTGCGCACTGTGACCTGCTCTCGGGTAACGTCATAGTCCTACCGACGCCTGCCGTGACCGCAAAGAACCCTGCTACCGCCACCTCCACCGATGTATCGGTGACCTTCATCGACTACGAGTATGCAACCCCGTCCCCCGCCGCCTTTGATCTAGCCAACCACTTTGCCGAGTGGGGTGGTTTTGACTGCGACTTCTCGGTGCTGCCAACCAGGGCCCAGCGTCGGGAGTTCATACGGGAGTACATCCGGGTGTACTTTAGTAACAGTGGCGGCGACGAAGATGATCATGAAGACGCCTCTGAGGACCTTTTTGCTGAGGTAGATGTTTACCGTGGGCTGCCGGGTTTCTATTGGGGCATCTGGGCGCTCATCCAGGCGACCATTTCCACCATCGACTTTGACTACGCTTCATATGCTGAAACGAGGCTGGGCGAGTACTGGGCTTGGAGAGCAGAGCAGGATGGATCGCGCGCCAGAGAGGGTAAGGAGATGCCCTTGCGCGAAAGGCGATGGGCACAGGAACAGTGATCCCCTGCATTCTCGATCCGATCAGCATTCCCATGTTTTCGCGTTTCAAGCGGCTTCATTTTACGACTCCAGCTTTTTTCGGGAAAACCTTGGCCAGCACAAGCAGCATTTTAGACCATACCCTTTTTGATGAGGATCGGCCGGGAACATGCTACAGCGGCTTGTATATCTTGCTTGGTTTTTCTTCTTCCCAGGGGAGCGGCGCAGGTGGAGTTTTTTGTCAGCACAATGCTCATTCCTTAGCAGGATCCGATTCATCATCAGAGCATTCTCGAGGGGGGCAAGGGAATGTGGCCAGGATTCACATAAAAGGGGCAATTATCAAAGACTTAAAGGGAGGTGAGGGCTTCATTTTTTATCACTTTTACTTTTCATTTGTTTTCTTTGTATGAAACGCGATGACATTCAACATGCGTTTTAGTTACCTGACGATAGCGGAAGCTTTTTTTTGTATGACCCTCTATAAATCATTAATTTTCATAACTCACAACGAAAAACATTACTAGATAGTCCCTTTCGCCATGTTTCTTGTTCCCTTTTCTTGGTTAACCTGACCTCTGCCTTCCTGTCTAACCCCGCGGCTTTCTTCACATGCCATGCCAGAAAACAAGTCGGAATGGAATAGAAATTCCATCTGATTGGAGCAGAAGAGCAAGCAGGAGCAAAGGAGCCGGCGCCCGCTAGCTATAGTCATATTATAACCGACCTAAGTAGGTACGTAGGTAAAGTACCTTGACCCGGTCAAGCCAACGGTCCAAAGACACATGAGAGGCGGGGTGGGCCGTTTCAAAGCCAAGCCGAGCTACCTTTCGCTCCCATGCCTCGGTAAGTTATGTATAACATAACACATGAGCCGGGCTGGCCGGTTTCCAGCACATCCGATGTATCTTTTTTTAATAATAATAAAAAAAAAGTCTCGGGCGATTCAAGACTGACCTTGGGATCTTGGAACAGAACAAGGTGTATTTGATACACGATCCAGGGTAAAGGCGGGATTCGGGTAGCAAATATTGTATTCCAGGCCACACAGTTCCTAAACGAATTTTTGCTTATATCTACCCAAGAAGTGATCCTTGATATTTGTATCAAGAGAATGCAAAAAAGGTGAGAATCCTTGAAATCGAGTCTCTGTCCCCCGTTCTCCCATTCCATATGTTTGTAATTAGATGTGTATAGTATAAAGAGTCCACCCAACCCAGTCTGCCCAGATAATTTGAAGTATAGTGTAACCGAGATGTGAATAAATACGTACTAAAATGGCATAATAACCCCAAACGCGACATGCTCTACCGGACGCCATGCCCTAAATCATTTGTGTACGGTAGAAAAGAAATCCCCCAAAACCGACGATTTCATGACCAGGTGGACTCCCCACCCGTCAAGAATCAACTTCCATCATTTCGGCCATTGGGCCTCCAGAGTCCTGTCTGGACTCAATCTTCTCAGGAGACCGGCCACCGCCAGCTTGCCCTGAGGCATCCCCCATATTATCGGGCTTTGTCACAAACTCCTCCCTTCCTGCTCCCGTGGGCGGCATAGTGGTGGCCGAACTCGGCGCCGTCGATACTCCGGAATCTTTCCTTATCAGGCTACCTGGTGCGTTTTGTTGTTGCTGCTGCTGGTTTGCTGTCGCGCTGCCGACGCTACTCCCGCTGGCGCTGCCGCTTGCAACCGTACCTACGCTCTTGGGCGTTGTAGCAGGCACGATGACGTTGAGAACGCAGTCGTCCAGGTGCTCGTAAAACTCCTGCGCGGTAGCAAAGTGACTCTGGCAGATTGAACACCTCGCGCCCGTCGCCGCCACCTCTCTCGTCACACTGACAACGAGCTTCCTGCTGTTCGGCGGTGTCTGCTCCACGTTGTGCACCGCCGTGAGGTGCCGCTTGAAGACATCGGCTCGGTTGAAGGCCTTTTCGTACGCCGTGCCCGCACCTGCACAAAACGGACACACCATCGTGCCCTTGTAGTGCGTAAGCGCGTGTCTGTTTTTATCGTATTTTCGCGCGAAGCCCTTGGTGTGATACTCGCACGATTCGATGGGGCACTTTTCCGGTCGCTCCTCCATGTGTGTGAGCATGTGTGCGGCAAGATCTTTAAAGACTCGTCGGCACTCTGGGTGCGGGCAGCGATTCCGGTTGGTCGCCTGCGGACCTCCTTGCGGATCGTCAGTAAGCCTGGTGGTCGGCAACGTGTGGTGGTTATACATGGAAACAGGACTCGGACCGGGGCTGTTGGTTTGGAAGATCATTGCCCCAGGATTGTTTGGGGGTATTTCCAATGCCGGTGTCATCATCATGGCTGGACGATTTTGGTGATGGGCCGGCGCTATGTGAGATCCCGGGGACTGTACTGAACGCGAAATCGGTGGAGGCGGAGGAGGATGTAATGCAGACGGCGCAGTTGCAGGCCCCATGGAAGATATGGGCCCTTGTGCTGAGGCTGAGGCTGATGCTGGAGCAGGAGCTGGAGCGAGCCTAGGCACATCAGGAACTGGCGAGCGGCGGTTGGTCGAGTGAGGGGAGCTAAACTCAGCTGCAGGGGGCTTGTAGTCAACTTCTTCCTCGCCATCCGACGAGTCCATCGGATCTTGTACATCGACCGATTGGCGGACCTCACGCATCCAGTCCTTCAAGATGGCCATGGTGGGCCAATCTCCGCTTGCCTTGCCTCCACGATGGGGGTTGAAATGTGCCCTGCGCAGATGAGCCGCGGCGTTGTAGTACGCGCCATACCTCTTCTGGGTAACACAAGCCTTGCACTTGGATAGAGGAACGATGGGTTGTGGTGATACCATAGTGTTGTTGTTGATAGGTTCGGTACAGACCCATCTCTTAACCAGCGCGGCATGCTTGGCATCCGTGTGGCGTCGAAGTTCGTGCTCACCCCTGAAGCCTTCAGGATACTCGTTGCACTTGGAGCAATACACCCTCCGCAGCGGCGGACGCTGATACGACGGTTTCATTCGAGTTGCCGGAATTGGAGATGCCAAACCTCTGCCAGTACCACCGCTGCTTGTTCGTGAGAAGGTAGGACTGCTCGGCCCGATTGTATGTCGTCTGGCATAGCCTGATTCTCCCTCTCGAGGGGACGACATGACACCCCCGCCAGTTGGTGGTCCCCTATGTCCAAAAGGTTCCCTTGAATCCTTCTCAGGGAACATTGAGGCACTTGGCGTCCACGCGTCGCCAAATGATCTCATCTGAGGTGGCTGGGGCCGCTGCTCTTCCCCTGTATGCATCGCGGGGGCAAGAGCTGCAAATGATCCCGTCCGGCTGGGTGACCTCTGCCGCACGAAACCGTGGTAAGAAGCGCCATCATGTTCACTGCTTCCCAAAAGAATCAAGTAGTCTCTTGTCGACTGCATCCCGCGTTCCGCCCATGTGTTGCGCTGGATGATCAGGTTGACGGTATTGAATATATCGTGGTCCTCTTCGGCCAACTCGATTGTGCCGGCGGCCATGTCATCCAGAACCACGGGCATCGAATGTGTGAACATCGTCACCAACGCCTTGTATACGCCGTGTATTGAAGCCGATCCTGGCGTGGTGCCCGGGCTCGCACCCTGCGGTAGGTTCGGCAGTTGCCTAGCAGATGCATTTTTCGTATCCAGCAAAATCGTCCTTACCATGCTTAGTATGCACAAGGAGAAAAACACGGCGAGCCAGCTCTTGTGATCTGGCACTCGTTTTCGCATCGTCGCGTCCTCGAATGCCTGTAGAGATTGTGAAAGGCAGCTGAGCACTAGTCTGTAACGTCCATAATAGTCGACGTCATCGAATGCCGGCTGTGACAGAGGACCTATGACTTCGGCGTGTATGGAAGGCTCTGCTTGCTGAAGGTCGTACAGTAGAACCTCGCGGAGGAGCAACTTCGCGCGGTATAATACAGGGAACTCTAGTGCCTCGGCATCTCTCGAGTCCGATATCAGCCCGCTCATCTTCAAGAGCTGCCAGAAGTTGTAAGCAGTTCCAGTCATGTTCCAGCTCCCAGCTAGCACGGTCAGTATCGGAGGGGCCCTCTCCATAGGTTCCCTTATGAAAGTAGCCGCATGAGGACTTGGGGTCATCATGCTGGCGAGGTCTTCGGTCCACCAGAAACCGTCTTCGAAGTCGAGGTTGGACCTCACCATCCTGTCAATATCTGGCGGTATTGCATAAGTCCGCTCCAGGAATTCGTTCATATTCCTCCTTGGCGCAAGCGGCGACGCCATGGGCGTATGCATTTGTCTGGGAGAAAGCGACGCTGTCCACGTAGCAATGACAAAGATTGTTAGCACTCCTACTTGACAGCCGCAGCAGTATATAACCTGGGATTAGGATACTCACGGGGAAGCAAGATCTCGGCCAGTGATGGTAACGGTCCTCTGAGACAACCAAGAGCCTTCCAGAAGTCTTTGTCGCCAGGACTCGCCTGATCGGGGCATGAGGTACAAGGATTATGTGCGTCGCACTTGGGAGAGGTAAACATATCAGCTGACATGGACAGGTCTGGTTTTGAGGGCAAGGCATGAGAAAGCCAGTGAAAACACTATAACTAGTCCTTAAGCCACTCTGAAAGCACTTACCGCTATTTGCAGAACCCTACAACGCAAGCAGGGGTCTACTTCGCGGTTCAGTCTCAACTCCTCTATGGACTCTAATCGTGATGGCCCAACACGACTTCTCTTGAGTGGAGGAAGCAGAGGATCAACCTCGCCCTCGTCCGACGGTCTGGTGTGGCCAAAATACTCAGGGGCAGTCGAGAAAGGCCGCATGGATTCCCTGTGGTCCCTCACAGTAGTGCCCCTTGAATCGGCACCGATGGGTGCTAGCTGAATCGCAGTTGTACTTCCTGGAGGTGGCAAGTAGGTAGGCGAAACTTGCTTGGGCGGAAACCCCTGGAACGATAGAGATGGTCGTTGGTGGGACAGGTCGGAGAACAAGGATAAGTTTTCGCCGACAGACAATGCCGAGTCTCTTTTGACTGGCGGAATATGTTCTTTGGCGTGTTGATCCCGGTCGTCCTGGGCTGAGAAGCCGTATATATAATGCAAGCACCGCTCATTGGGGCACTTGTAGGAGTGTTGTGATCCGCCCCCTAGGCTGTGGCTCGAAGCCATGCTGTCCCTCAACCTCCAGAGCTTGGCTATTGGGTCATAATATGATAGATTCTTGTCCAGCCAAGCAGAGTAACCCTCAGGAGCATCGGCTTCTAGAGTACGCTTCAGCGTCCCAACAAAATTGGGGTCCTGAATATCCACGCCTGCGATTCAATTGTTCGTTGTTCAGGTTAGATGTATCGGGCTACTACGACGACAGGTTCCTGTACAAATCTAGGCTTACCTTGGTCTATGCATGCACTTTCAAGACATTCGCATTGATATTGCAGGACCCTAGCCTCCTCAGTCTCGGACAAAATCGGAACTCCCCCGGTGAGATCTGTCAAATACCGTATTAGTACGAGTGCAACGCCAGAATCTGGCACAAATGTGACGAAGAATGACGGGGAGGGGCATGTCAGAAAGTAACACGAAATAGACGCAGGTAGGCGGGATGCATTATGGCCCGTAACGTCAGTAGAGGGGATGAGGCTACATACGATGCTCCTCGGCGTACGAGAGCAGGGCGCGGCGCTTGTGGCGCAACATTTGAAGCTCGAGGCGAATATTGGGGCCATATTTTCTAGGAAGTAAGGCGGCAAGCTTGGCCTGGATTTCGAGTTGCTGTTCGAGAAGAGCACGGATCGTGGGCTCTACCGACGAGTCATATGCGGAAGACCCAGCAGAAGTGTTGTAATCCAAGCCGGTCGGCGCCGTCGACATGCCCACGGCCTCCATGGCCGGTCTGGGCTGAAGGGCGTCAGGTACGGGACCCGGAACTGCCGTGCCGCAAGATCGTCGGTCGGGCGAATCCTGATTCGGTTGTCGATCCCGTCGTCCGGTTTTCTCTCCCCCCTTTCCCCTCTCTTCGTTTTATCTCTTTTTCTTCTGGTCTTTTCTTGGCCTGCAGTAATGAGTTTGACTGCCGAAATTGCAGTCAACCGTCTTGTCTGATCTCTTGGTGTTTGTTGTTTGACGCAACCTGCCGAGTTTTGTTGGTCTGTAAACTCACGCTCAGATTGAGCCTGTCAATCGCGAATTTGTTTCCCTTCTTTTCTCCCACAATTTCTCTCTCTGGATCTCTCTGATTATTTGCCAAGCTTTTATTCTCCGGCCGAATGAACTGGTCAAAATTTGGTGTTTCTCAACAGGTCCCTTGGTATCCCTATTTGCTCGACTGCTTGCGTGCTTCTTTTGTACTGCTAAATTTCACTCCCCACGCCAGTCTCTTCTATACCCGTCCCAAGGTTCGGCGTAGACAGTGAAGAGTGTGCCAGGGTAAAACAGTCGGCTGCCGCCTGCCAACCGCCGATACTGGGGTTTCTGCTTCCATACATCAACAAACCATGAGGCGGTGCGTTATTCATTGCAGAGGCGGTGGGCCGTGATATGTAAGAAAGACCAGACTAGTGAGGTTACGGTCTGGTCCGGCTCTCCCGCGGTGGAACGGTAAACTGGTTCCGCCGTAGGATCAGCACTTTGTCGCTGATTCCAGTCACCAGCAGACAGTCATGCTCATGGTCCGAGTCGAACGGGGTAATAGTTACTGCAGTAGCAGTAGGGGAAAAAGAAGGCTCTTGTGCTGGTGGCTTCTCTTGTGATGCCGTTGCGCACTTTACTGGGCTTGGGGCATAAGGAACTTGTGCGCACGCTGAGAACCGAAAAAAAATATTGCAGAATTAACAAAAAAAATGAATAAAACTTCTGGAACATCAGAAGAGAGGGGGGGGAACAAAAACAAAAACAAAAGAAGAAAAAAGGAAGTTGCAAGCAAGTCACCAACCTGGTAGATTACCTACTGAAATCTTTCCTCGGTTCGCTGCCCTGCCAGGCACAAAAGAATTAATTCCCCGTCAACCAACTTTCCAGGGCCCAAGCAATGGAGCAGCTCCAAAAAAAAATATTAATTGTTCATTATTGTTTAACAGAGAACATCGCCTAATACATGGAAGAGCGTACTAAATTTTGGGGGCGGGTGTCCGAAAGTATTGGGGAACCACCCATTTGATTCAGCGCCGAACAAGGGCCGCGCCGGGGCAAGGTCGAGATTGGGGAAGTGGGGAAGCTTGCTTTCATCCAGTGGGCATGGCGTGGAGATTACTGCTTTCAACCTACCTACCCACGCACGAAGCAATTGGATACCACCCAAGCAAGTTGGGTAAGTAAGGTAGGCAAGAAGAAGAAGGTGGGACCCCGAACCACAGCCGCCGGGAGGAAGGTTCAAGGTTGGCCGGGGTTTGCTTCTTTGCCTTCTGAGGCTTTTGGTGTGAGGTGCGTGTGCTTGGGTTTCGCCTGCCTCTCTCCATACATGGATGCTACCACGACGTACGTGGGCAGCTGAGAGCTAGGTCGTTGCTAGGCGAGCTTGAGGTGCGCCTCAGGGTGCATCTTGCATTTGTACGTTTCCAGTTCCAGACCAGTAGTAATCCAAAGAGCCATACGAAAGATGCTGCACGCGATGTACGATCTATTAGTTCTAGTCTATGTCTAGTCCTAGTTCTAGGTATCTCGTCCGTTTACCTACACCTAGGCTAGCTGAGGTACTCGATGCGAGCGAGGCCAAGGACAGCAAGGGTGCCTTACTGGATAGAGACTATTCACATTGCGTTTCTACCGTAACTTGAATGATTTTTGGATTTTTGTTTTTCTATCCAACCACCAATAGTCAATCTTGCCTAGCAGATATTGGGGGAACCTTCATCCGTACAATTCCGTACAAGTGAGCACCTCACAAAAAAAAAACAGTCTTCTTTCTTATGGCTCCTTTACTTGTTCTCAAGTGAGATGAGTAAGGTACGTCGTAGGTAGCTAGATAGGTACCTACCTACTTATTTCCAAATATAACCCCACATACCGCAATCCCCTTCTCGCAACGACAACCTGGCGGTTCTTTGAGGGGTTTACGGAAATGAGCGTTTCGAGCTGACGGCATAGACAGCCGAAAATACCTGAGGGTGGTGGCATGATGCTATAGGCCATGTGGAACGACAATCATCAAGGTTTCCAGGCGAGACAGTCAGTGCTGCAAAGAGCAAGAAACGGCACGGTACGGCACAGTAACCTTCACGAGTCTACGGTCCAAACCAGCCAGCCCCCAGTCGATCAACCGATTATTACTATGAATCAGTCACCTAAATACCTGACCTAGGTACCAAGTCAATCAGCCTTGACCACCCACCACCTGGATCGACCTGAAAGCGACGGGTAAAAGCAAGCGGGCGGCACGCGGCCCCCAATTCGTCCCAAGAAAACAAAGCAATAACCATGGGTCAAGAGTCACCCTCCACCGCCTATCGTCTATCATTTACCGCCCGCCCCGTCCTTTCCTCCCGCGTCTTCCATGCCATCCTTGTCAACTCACGTCAATCCATGCCGAGGTCTGTGCCGTCTCGACCGTTGAACGATGCACTGCACTGCGCTGTACCCGCACCGCACCACACCTGCAACCATGGCGGCTGCGTTGCGCCCATTCTAAACCCATCACAAAAAAAAAAAAAAACAATATTCACCCCGAGAGAGGCAGTTCCAACATGCGGGCAGCCACACCGTCAGCTTATTCGCTTCACCTGCTTTTGGTGATAATGGTCGGTCTGGATTGTCTGAATTCGATGCTCAAGAACTTTTGGCACACGTTCTTTGGGTTTATCCCTATGCTCTTTCCTTCCTACTTGATAAAATACTTTAAGGGATCAATGATTACTATCCAGCAGCCCTCTCGACAATCTTTTCCCCGATGCAACCCTACCCCTCCCTTCCAACTCATTAACGTGCCCACTGACCGCGTCCGGTGATTACAGTTTTCTACTGCGAGCTGCTACCCGCTTTGTTAGCAGTACTTCGTACTTTATCTACACACTGCAGTGTGTCGAAAAGCTTACCGTTCTCTACATTGTGATCGTGTCTATTACCATGTAAAAGTACTCGGTATGTTGTGATGGCCTTGCAAGGGATGGCATGCAAGATGTTGGTAGCGCTTGTTCCTGTCCACCCCTCTTGAACTATTCTAGACAATGTATCCCTTATCTCTGCCTTGCATGCTGCTGCCACCTGCTACGGACTGTACCTTATTTGAGTAGGTACTTCGTATGTTCCTAACCATGAGAATTAATGCCTCCCTACAGTTCTCAAATCATCTGCCTCTCTTGTCTGTGTCGAAATGCAACAGCTGACGGGATTTCCAGGTGACAGGGGCGGTTGTGCGGGCGGGAATCGTTCGCTGGATTGCCCTGCCCTGCCCTGCCCTGCCCATGCACGCACCATCCCAGGTAACCCCAAACTGCCTCGCCTTATGATTCGATGAACACATCCCTGGACACTCGTTACCCCCATCGACCAATAACCAGCTCTGTATTAAGTGCGTGCAGGGACCGAGGCCCACGGCAAAAGTCGACGATATCGGATATTATCACCAGATAATCTCAACTTTGGATGGACGAACGGAACGTATGGGTGGGTAGACAGAAGGGCTGTGAATTAATGGGACAGGAAAGGGCATCGCTCGGCTTCTCTAAGGTAACTATCTAGTTTGTAGGTTACCTTAGGTACCCAAAGTAGGTAAGGTATGCATATCTCATATTATGAGTGCCCAAGGCCGCTTAGGCGACGTCGCTACTGCTGCTGCTGTCGGTTAGGCAGTGCTTATCCACACCGGTAATTTTCTTTCTCATATGCAATACCCCAAATAGGATAGGGCGGGGAAAAAAGAGGATATTAACACTAGACGGGTTTGGTCGAGAGGAAATCGTCATGGTATCAGCTACTATAGCTTGTCAGCTCGACACCCTTTTTCAGCTGCGAACCTTGCTTGCTGCGTTGGTACAAAGTCGTGCTTTAGTAGTAGCTGGGCACAAGATGTACCCGGATCCACCAAGCTAAGCCTGCACGCCAAATCGCTTAAAAGCAGCCGACGCACAAAAGCTCTGGCCAGGCAAAGCCCACCTTTTTACGACCTGACGCGATTCAGGTTGGGTTGCATGAGGCACATGGGCATGGGAACCCAGACTCGATATGACCGTTGAATGTTCTCTCAAAAATTCCACCGTACAAGGAACATATTACTCACTGACGTCGTGGAGTGGAGTGAAACGTTTGGTGGGAGCCCGAGCTGGCTGCTCGAGGTGAGTATACAACGTGGCAATGACGATTAACCAGAGGTACGGTAGTATTCCAACCAACATTTTCCTGTAGGTACCCCGACGAAGAAAAAAAAGACACTGGCGCAAGGCCTGACCAGACTGACAGACAGGCATTGTAACAGGGCGGGGCAGTACCTGGGCAAGTAGCTGGCCAAGGAGCCAGCCACATAATATATGTAACTCTCGGGGAAAATCCAAGGTGCAAAATACCGGTATACTCGGGCGACAAACAAACCGTTATACCGTTTGCCGAATACCTACCTACCTAACCTAGGTAATTCTTTTGGCTTTCACGAGCCCCTGTCTCGTACCTCTTACTACTCTGGTATTTTAAGCTACCATGGCTTGAGTCAAGACATCACAAGGCAGGCGATGATCGGCCAAAAAAGCAAAGCACCGGCCGAGAATATTCACTCTCACTCACACACACACACACATGCACAAACACATGCACAAACACAAACACAAACACAGACGCACACCAAAAAGGCGGAAAACCTAGCAACTGTGATGTAGTATCAACTGTGACCCCGTGGGGCGCTGATCCCGTTGGCGTCTTGATAGGGTGTTTCGTCAAAGCAGGCGGGAATTTGGAAAGGCAAGCACAAGACCAAAGCCCGGGAATGCCGGCTTTTGCGCACGTTTGGCCCTTTTTTCTTATTATTACTATTCTTCTTCTTCTTTATTTCTCTTCAACTCTGTTCAGACACGGCCCGCCAGCCAGTAAGCATCTATTCCGCCTCCAAGAGCTACATCCAAACCTGGATTTGTATGTTCGATTCGCGCTCCGCCCGCACGCGAAGGGGGGTCAGAAGCAGACATATGCACATTCATTATTTTGTTTGTGTGGATTAGAGCCTCTCATTTATCTTATTTTGTTTTTTTCCTTTGTTTCTTTTCTTTCCTATCCTCCCCTGCCCTTCTGCACTTTCTCAATTTTCCATTTTCTCCGTGTGTAACTGTATTTAGTCGCTCAGCCCACACAACCTTTGCAACCTATCACATCACGAGCGCAAAACCGCTGGTACCGATGCGCTCATCTGCATATGCATACTACGTACGACGGCGTATCTCCCTTTCGTGTATCGCTCATTTCCTCCCTCTACCGATCCAATGGATAAAAAAGGACCAGAAAGGTTGCAACGTCCCAAAACACACCCAGCTAAAAAGATAAACCACCTAAGTACCTTGTTGTCGATGATGAGGCCAACACCCTGTCAGGATTTACGAGTTTGGTTATTGTTCAGATTAGTGTGTGTAGATATATTTATGTTATGTTATGTACGCCTGTTTTATGTGCAATATATGTTCACCTCGCCCCGTTTATTTTCTGCTTCAGAACCAAGCCGTAAACAGTCATCAGTTGTGCCCACGAACGATCCTTGGCAGGATACATACCGCTCTTCTATGCTGCCCAGACTAAGGTGGTTATAGTACGGTCAGATCGCGACCTGACGCCATTTTCGCTGATTGTGATTGGCCCTGGCAAGGAAAGTCTCAGATGCAGTGACTATTCTAGACCTAGTGCTTTAGAATTCTTGATTGGCCTATCTAGCCCATCATCCCCAATCCGAAACTTATTCTGCCAAACTCCGACTGTCTCCTTTAACACTGGTGTATGTTCCCAAGGCTCCCCGCAAACTGTCGCGCTTCCTAAGAAAATTCACCAAAGCCTATAACGTGTCTTCGCGATGCAGGATAACTTGGGTTTCTGTTTTGGTGCCATATGCATAGTGAGATTAAATGTCAATACGTCTTGTTGCTCCAATATCACTCGTTAGAAGCGCCACATGTCACCTACGGTCAATACTGAGCTTGTCAAACGTCCTCGGGGCATTTAACTCGCACCGGCTGCTATCGTAACAAGTTGATGCATATAATGAAATGAAATGGATTTTTTACACCCTCGTTACACTTGAAGACTAGCTAACCATCAAGAACTCATTCTGTTTTTTGTTCATATTATGTTTATTGATATCATAGCTCATGATATCCTGTCAATTCCATATTTATACAAATGTACATTCTGTGAAGAAAAGGCCCTCTTCACCGAAGTGGCCAGAAACTTATGACAAAATGAACATGGAGGTTCAACACAAAGAAATACCTCAGCCTAGGAGGTGTCGATATGGACCATTACGAGGTAAAAAAGCAAGGAAAAATAAGGCAAGCATGCCAATGCAAAAGCGCTTCCAAAGCGCATACTTCATGTCTCGTATACATCGAATCAAAGACAAGGGGTATCTCAGCAAGCCCTCTACGTGAAAACGCTCGGGCATAGGAAAAAAAACAAAGCGGTTGTGTGAGTAGGCCAGGAGACCAAAGAAAGAGAAGTTACACTCTATATCATTCGTCCACCTTTACTGCTTGACGGGTGAACCCAGACACATATTGATGAAGCCCAGATCTGGCCTCGGCTTGCGTGCGTAGCCCCTGAGAACTCGCCAGCAAGAGCCAGCCTGACGTCCCTCCTCGACGACGGCGTGAACTCCCTCGAGAGTCTTTCCCGTTACTCCTGGGCCGTCGACCATGTCGCAAAGCCTGAGATCGCCCGAAGCTGACTCAACCTCGGCTCGGAGCAGCCACCGCTCCCATGACCAGCTGGCCGCGAGACCGGTGACTGCCGCCACGTCGTCGCTCGAGCCGCTCACAAACGCCTCCATCTGCAGCGTCGGGATCGGAAAGCCTGCTGAATCGCGCGCTACGGGTACGGCGGCGGCCGGCTTGGGTCCCATGGGCATGCAAGTCCAGGCGCGCCGGGCATCCTTAAATCCCGCGCGCGAGAGCCGACCCAAGAACATTTGGGACGGGTTGGGGTCATAGCCGAGCCGCTTGAGCGCGAAGCTGAACTCGACTGCCTTGGCGTTGCCGAGGGGTCCGGCGTTGACGATCTCAGCGTCCATGACGCTGAACTCGAGGAAACCGCCGGGCTTGAGGACGCGCATGCACTCACGCAGGCAGGATTCCCACTCATCCTCGCCGTTTTCGCCGTCCCTACGTAGCATAGAGTGCAGTTCCCTTGCTGAGATGAGGTCGAAATGGTCATTCGCGAATGGCAGACGTGTAAGACGTTCCACGGCAACCTGGCGGTGGTTGGGCGGGCCACGGACGTTGCAGTTGGAGAGTTGGCGCGCGGATTTGGTCGTCACGGTGTATATCTTGGTGTTGGGGTACTGCAGTGCCGCGTGCCAGGCCCAGTCGCATGTAGTCTGGCCGCCAAGGTCAAGGATACGGGCACGATCAGCCCCGTTGGTGCCCTGCATGCGTGAAAGGCGTGCTAGCCGCTTATGCACCGGCGCCGCTATCAGACGGCCACCATTAAGCATCTTGGTCGCAGCGACATACCATGCTGCCGTGCTGGACTGTGCCATAGCCTCGCTTTCCATGTCGGCTCGCAGCTTTTCGGGATCGACCGTGACAACGTCGTCACCGCGAACGACATTGGTGCTCATGCGCTTCTTGGCCGAGAGTGGCACGACAGAGAGTTGGTACTTGCCAAGAAGCTGGTTGCGGTGCGACTCGCTCAGGGAGACACGCTGCGCCTGGAGAGCTTCGAAGCGCGGCATGCGGCTGATAAAGGCGTCCTTCTGTTGAGCGCGGACAGTGTAGTCTGTGAAGGCGCGGTAGTAGGCGGATTCTTGGCGGGCGAGCTTTGATGGCAGTGATTTGGGGATTGCTGATGACTTGACAAACTCGGAGAAGCGAACCGTCTTCTTCTGCGGCACTGTATCTTCGTCTTTGGCTTCTTCCTGCTTGACAGCGGCTGCGACCTTGATCTTCTTGATGTAAATAGTATCCTTGCGAGGGACAGCAGGCTTGATCTCCTCTGCCTCGGATTTATCGTCACTAATTTGTTCCTCCTGCTCCTCACCATCAACCTCAGGGATTGAGTCGATGGGTTTGAGGTAGGCCCTTTGAGCCATGAGCCACCTCTCGGTGCGATCAACCTGAGACAGCTCCGACTCTTCCTCTTTTGGGTAGAACTGCTCCAAAACTTCCTTGACAGGCGAGTAAGCCGTTTCCTCGTTGAGAGTCACCGACGTATCAGTACCGGACTCGGTGATTCGCACGGCCGTGACGGGGGTCTGCTGGATGCGCACAGCGGTGGGAAGGTCGTCCTCCACAGGTCTCTTGAAGGGCATCTCCACCACTTGCTCAACCGGAGAGTTGGAGAAGTCGCCAGCAGCCATGTGCAAGGCTCTTGTAGGGGGAGCGCAGTCGGTGTTCCATGGAGCTTTGTAAAATTGCTCAGCTGTCGTGGATGTCGGCGGGGCGGCCTCCTCTGGTTCCTGAGCTACGGGCCAAGTCCAAGTGTTTCTACTCCTGGGGGAAAGATCCGAGAAGAAGCCACCCGGAGAGGGTATATCCAGCCTCGTAAGGCCGGCAAGAGAAGCGCCAGCTGGAGACTGCGGGACCGAAGCTCTCCTCAGATTGGTGAGAAATCGAGATGGCTGCTGAAGTTGGCGCATCTCTGACATCTCTTGTGGGGACTCTGGAACTTCAATGGGTTGGTCGGGTTCCCTATGAAGCTCGCCGGCGTCAGAGCTGTTTCCAGAGATGGAAGCAAGTGTGTCCAGAGCCTCAGGCTGAAGGTGGACGCCAGACCAGTCGTTGTTGGGCTCATCTTGACCCCCGATTACGGGAGTTGCCGGTGCCGATAACTGAGCCATTTGATCGGACGTTAGGCTACCATCGAGAGAGCTACCGTCAAGAGAAGGTGGAGTCGAGATGGTTGGGATGGCGACAGCTTGCTGTGCTTGCATGTATGAGATGATGGCGGGTGACATTTGCAGAATAGAGGTTGGCGTCGGATTGATAGGGGAAGCCTTTCTCATTTTCGGCTGCTCCGGTTTTGCGACAGGCTGAGAGCCGGGGATAACAAGTCTGGGAAGTGACTTCCGGGTCGAGTTTGCGGATGACGGCCGTGGGATCGATTTGCGGCGTGAGCTCTTCCGACGCACGAGGCCCTCAGTATTCCTTAGTGACCCCTGTCGTTCAATCTCCTCATCTGACACGTCGTATAAATCATCAAACACGGTGGCATCAGTCATTGCGCTGTCTCTTCGGTTGAAGACATCATCATATGAGTGAGAAGACGAGGTGGGTGTGCTGCTCTCCTCGGCGGATGCTGATGAAGGTGAAGAAGGCAGGTTCGGAGCTAGCATAAAGTTGACACCTCGCGGCGTGGGGAAGTGGTCACCGATAGGCCCAAGCCAGGCCTGGATCTTCATGTTCTGGCCTCGGTTGCCAATGATGTTTTGGTTGTGAACACTGCGCTTTTGACAAGCAATGGGTGATATTTCCTCGTGTTCCTCCTCCATTATAGTATTAAGGTGCCTCCCGCCCCTTCGACCATGCGAAGGCGACTGGGGCTGTTGATATGCGGATGACGAGAGCATCATGTTAACTGGAGTGAGGCTGGGCAGGCTATGTTAGGCTAGGCAGGCCCACCCCTTTGTTCTGATCTCGACCGGAAAGTAGTGGGGGGGGGGGGTAAATAAAATCCTTTAGCTGAAAGAATGCATGCTAAGTTGTAAATGGAAGGCCGCGCTGCGGTGGTGAGATTCTGAATGCTACGCTCTGCGCCGCTGCTACTAAGATTGAAAGGAAAACCAAGGTGGAGTAAGTAAATGAAAGAAAAGGAATGATCAGTCGCTTCGCTCTACGAAGCAGGCTATTCTTGTAATGGCGCAGGACGCGTGGAGAAGAGAATAGGTAGGAACGCCGAGGGAGCAAGCCTGGCAGTGCTGACGGTAGGGCAAGGGGGGACCAATATAGTCTTATGGGATGGGTAGAGGGTAGCATTCGCCCGAACAGAAACCTACCTCGATGACAACTGCCAAGTTTTCTGAGGTGGTGTGAGGAAAGAAGAGAGAAAAAGGTACCAATAGTAACAAAGCGCCCGTGTATGCGTGAGTGTGTGTGGCCAACAGGGGTGAATTGCCCAATGGAGGAAACAATGTACTGGATATGGTAATTCTGGGTCCATTTTAGGCGTCTTGGATTGGCGCCTATATTAGAGCAAACAGCAAATATTCGCCGGCGATGGATCAAATGGGATTCAATATTGTGCAAAACGACAGGTGAGAAGTGGGCCCTTGGTTATGTCAAAGTCACTTTAGCCAGCTCGGAGCGTTGCAGTGTCCACGCCAGCGCATACCGGGCCAAGAAGGAGGGTAGCAGCAGCCAATGGCAGCGGCAGGGTCGTGATTTAATTTTAGACACTCGTCAATAACTGGCTGGCGCGCGCCAACCAGCATGAAGACATGAGATCAATTGTGTCAGGCTGCGGGCTTGATGTATTTGCTTTCGGCCAATGAGAAGTTCGTTTTATGAACTTTTCGTCCAGTACCCAGAGGCGCGGGCGCTTGTTCAGGGACGATCCGGCTGCAGAACGCCGAGTGCGGCGGCTCCAGTAACTGGGCGCTTATTCGATCGTGTACTGTATGTACTTCCATGGAACCGTCAACGAGAATTTCAGTCAAGGCAGGTCTAGGTATAAAAGGCAGATATTGTGTCTGCCAGTCGGAAAATCTCAATCGTGACAAACAGCCAAGCTGACCAGATAAAACTGCAGCTGTGAGTCAACAATTTCAGTATGTATCTGTAGATACTGTCAAATGAAGGACAACTTTAACAAAGATGGATTGGAATGCGGTAGTCGATTGATTGGGCATTCACTAGACTAGTCTAGCCTAGAATTAGTAGGCCCAATGGAGCCCGGTAGGGTGCATCGCATCCGTTCCGCAACACCGCAATGCGCCACAGTAGGCGCTGGCGAGGAGCCGCCCGCGTGATCACACTTGCATCACGAGCGCTTGTCCCAACTCTAGGCACAAAATCGAGGGCGCCTCAGGCCTCGGCGAAACAATGGAAGTTGCCTACGGGCCACTTGCATGGCCGCGGTGGCTTTAGGATTCCACAAAAGGAAACTGCAGCGAAACATCGGTGCCGATTTTTTTTTTTGTTTTTTGTCGCGGCCACCTTTCCAGCCCGCATGTGCACTACTGTAATGTGCTGAAAGTTGTCGTGTGCTTGTCAAGTCGATTCCGAAGCCGTGACTGGTTGGATCGCTCCAAGTTAGTGCTGAAGTTTTTAACTTAATCGTAAAAGGATAGCGATTTGAATTTCTAATGCAGGAACATGGGCTGAGCCGGCGGCTCAATTCGGGAGTGGATAGGTGCAAGTCTGCACCTTGTGCCCTGTTTAATGCTCTGCAGGGAAAGATCTCAGATTAACGCCAACCTGGTTCTTGGCATCAGATGCTGGCGTCAATCCCGCGGGAACTCGACCCACTCCCATGATTGCTCCAGCTTGTTGGGTCCGGTCTGATGTTATTCGTTTATAATGACATGGTAATCATAGTACTATATTAGTCCTCATGACATGGGACGGCATCTGGTATTTTCGCCGGATTTTTCCTTCTTTTCTTCTCGTTGTTTTTACTTTCTGCTTCGCCGACTATGTCTCTAAGCAACAGTTAGCCTCAAAGTCAACTAACTGGACCATACCCGACGGGGTAATCAATCCCTGAATCGCTGAGTTACAAAACTTCCAACCGGGGGGATTTTTTCCTTCTTCGAGTACCGAATAAGATATATGCATTCCAAGGCAGGAACTCTTTGCTAAAGCGTTCTTCCTAGTGGGGTTGAAAACGATATCGATTTCATGAATCAACGCCGTGTATTAGCGAAAATTTGCTCTTACCAGGGTCCGATCTTTTACGGGAGGGCTCGTGATCAAAGCCGCGTGGCCTGTTCCCCAGCTCCGCTCGGTTCAAACAACACAGTCAATATATGTATGGGTCTCCCTCATTCAAAAATGGTCGCTATGTAAGCGACAAGCTTCGAAGATCGCCATGATCCTGGAAGGACTAAACTCCTGGTATGCTTAATGTGTTTCTAATTTTGCTATTTTGACTAATGTCACCCAGGATTCTCGCAAATCTATACGTAGGTCACTACGGAGAGCATACATTGTTGCATTGATTTGTACGGTTACTCTGTCAAAACCACAACCCTAGTTCGTCTCATCTCTTGCCTCGCTTGTTTGAGCTTGCTAAACGGGGATCCCCATCAACGGTTCCCTGGTCCCCGCTGTGATGATGGATAGTCCCGCGCTGGTAGGAATCTAGACCTCCTCCATCTCAAGAGTATCCTCGCGTATAGACCACAGGCTTCATATTCTGCTTGGACGATAGCCAAGGAAAGTTGGGCCAGACGTGCATTGAGTCAGGATGAGACAGAAAGTAGGGTTAGGGAGGAGGGGACTTCTACGTGGTGTGAACTTAATGACTGGTATTATATTATTCCTATTGGAATATGCAAGTCTTACGGAAAACTATATAAACTGATCCGATATCCTTCCAACTTTATCTCTTGCTTTACCTTTCTGCCAATCACTCCTTTTGTATCACAATCTTTTCATCTTCTTCACATTCATTTATCCAGCTGAGCTGAGTTAAAAAGTGCTAGCCGCTCCTTTACTACAAGCTTCTATTCAAACCAACTTCAAACGATCACTTTTTTGGAATAACAAGATCCAACGTCCCAAACAACAATCAAAATGTTCTTCTCCAAGGCCCTTATCCTCGCCCTCGCCACCGCTGCCGTGGCCCTCCCTACCAGCCAGCAGCTGGACAAGCGCGCTGGCATCCTCAAGAAGGAGCCCTATGCCCAGTTCCAGGTCTCGGACGGCGTCGGCGGCGACGCCTTGGCTGAGGTGAAGAAGAAGTTCCCGGTATGAGCCCCCCCTTTTCTCGCTACAAACCACATACACTTTCAACAACCAAGCGCATTACTTACACGCTCTTCTTTCCAGATCGACGATGCCAAGATCGCAAGCATCGATCCGGCCGATCTCCAGATCATCAAGGACGCCCGCATCACGGCCGAGAAGGCCGAGACGGAAGGCTTCGACCCCGCCATCGCCAAGGCCACCGGCGAAGAAAAGGACGAGCTGGAAGTGGGCAAGATCAAGAACAAGGTCCTGAAGCTGCAACTTGAGGTCGAGACGATCCAGGCCGGGTTGGCCCAGGGCGCAAAGACTCAGAGCGCCGAGGACAAGAAGAAGCAAGAGGCCAAGCTCGACGAGGAGAAGAAGAAGTTGGATAAGAACATTGCCGCCGACAAGAAGAATGCCGGGAAGAAGAGCAAGAGCGTTGCCTTTAACGGTTGAGATTGACACTCGGTGTTCGGCATGCGGCTATGGACGCGGGCCAGGTAACCTCGGGACGTGATGGACTTTGTGCAAGCTTGATTTTCTACGCACTATCCAGGGCTACATATAGTTATTCTCAGTACGGGGGATTTTTAATGCTATTGCATACCATGCCTTATCTTCCAATCTGTAGCAACGCAGGAGTTAATTCATGAGGGCCAGCCCAACGTCTGGGCTTGACTGAGAAGGGTGGGACTTGCAATTGTTCTGCAGGCCTTCAACCAGTCTTGAAGAGGCCAAAAGGCCCAAATGGTAGAAGCTTCCTGTTCACTTTCGCAAGATTGAACTACCTCACCTACCTACCTGCCTAGGTATCTTATCTAACCTCAGTTCCAGGCCGTCAACCATCATTCCAGGCCATGACGATGCAATGGCCTTTCGACTTGCTGCTGACCTCGGGCAGACCAAGGGTATGAAAGCCTGCCTTTCGGCGGTTTGATGAGGCAACAGGACCTTTGGGGGTACTGTTATGTCATTCGCCGGCTTAGGGCTGAGGTTTCAGAAAAGAAACCAGTATCCCAAAGTCAAGGGGAAAAAAAGTTTTCAGACCCAACAAACGCCTTCTTGTTTGGGGAAGATTCCGGAGTGCAGCCTGTGACCCACCCGAATAAAAAAGCCAATGCCCAAATCCACATACTACGTAAGCTGCAGCATAGGTACCTTAGCTTTACTGCAGCAAAGAGAACGAAGAAAGAAGACAAAGTGGTTTTTTATTGATCTTCTATTCTCCTGTTCTTGAATAAATAATAAAAAGGAAGCGATTAACTTTTGGTTCAGAAATTAGGTCGAAAAAGTTCATCCCAAAGTGCGCTTGTCGTCTCTTACTTGCATGCATCATCGCTTCTTTCATTTCGATTTAATCTACAACTACCTACGTAGTACTGATAAGACGCAACCCGGAAATTTGGGTGCTGCAACTTTTTGATAGCCAAGGAACCCCCGCCTTGTTTTTTTGCTTCTCCGTCCAGCACCAAGCCAAGCAGCAGATAGATCGCGTCTGACCCAGCCAAGCCTCCAAGCCTCCAGACGCGGACGCATTTCGAGGATGCCGATCTCAATCCATTTCATTTCTACTACTTACTCACAACCTTTCCTACTTGTCCCCCGCTCCTCCAGCGACTCGATAAAAACCCATTGCAATCTTGCAGGTGCTTGCGGCGACAAGACCTGAAACACCCATGTTCTCAGTGCCGATGTGACGCGGATGACTTCCGAGCACGCAATGATCGACAACTTTCTAGAACATCAGACTGCGAACATTCGATAACGAAAACTCATATAGCGAGACGAGAAACAAGTTCGAAAAAACCCGAGCGAACTACTGTCATCTTCGTCATGGCGAGCATGCTGAGGTGGCGGCGGCGCCCGCGCATCGCGCTGCAATACCTGGCAGTCGTATTCGCGGGCCTCTCCCTCTTTCTGCTTGCTCTGCCACCCGACCACCCAATAATCCTCTCGGCCCGCCTGGCGACGCACAAGTTTCTCTCACACTTCCCGTCCCTGTACAACAATGACAATTGGATCTTCCGGCCGTCGCAGTTCCCCGTCGACATGCGTGGGGATGTCGCGACGATCCTCAAGACCGGGTACGGGACTTGGAACCGCCTGCCGGCGCAGCTGGAGGCACTCGGCTGGGCGCTGAATGAGACGCACGGGCAGGAGCAGAGCATCATGGTCGTCGGGGATTATTCGTCGCACTTCCAGTCGGACCAGCACGACTTTTCGGTTCACGACATGCTCGCGGCGGCCGAGGGGAGTGATGCGTTGTACGGAATGGAACGCGGCAACCGGCTGGAACTGTACCACAGGTTGAACGATGCCATTCGTTCGGGAGAGGATGATATTGTTCACAAATTGAACAGGGAACATGGGTGGGAGTTGGATGCTATGAAGGTGAGTTCCCCACCGCAAGGGGCAAAGGCAGAGCAAGCATTGCGATCGGCGGTCAACTAATCAACATGAACCTGTTATGAAGTTCATCCCAGCCCTGGAGAGAGCATGGAAAGTGTTTCCCAGAAAGAAGTGGTATTTGATGCTCGACGACGACACATACGTCATCTGGCCCTCGCTACAGCTGTTACTGGGCCACCTGGATCCATCCAAGCCACTCTATGTAGGCAACGCGGTTGGTGATTACAAGAAGAGGTTCGCACACGGTGGCTCAGCCGTTGTCATCTCAGGAGAGGCCATGCGGCGGCTCTTTGACCATCGACCGGATGTGGTGCGATCCGTCTACGTAGATTCCCTGACGGAAAAGTGGGGCGACCGACTGTTGGCACAAGCGTTCCTCAAGGTCGGTATCTATATCGAGGAGCGGTACTCGCGCTTCTTCAACGGAGAACGGCCACGAACGACACGCATCACGGCCGATAAGTTCTGCGCCCCGCTGTCCTCCTTTCATGCGCTGGCCAGGCCAGGGCAGATGCTCGAGGTTGGCGAAAAGTTTCGGGGAATTACGACACCCGTGTTCTGGGGCCAGCTCTGGCGGTTGTACGGCCAGCCGGACTTCCGAAATCTGCGACAAGAGGATACCATCAGCGAAGGGGCAGATCACGTGGGGGTACTCGATGAGAGAGTAACAACCAAGAAAAGGGTCAAGTCGGCGGAAAAATGCCTCCGCCATTGCAACCACCTGAGGAGCTGTTTGGCTTGGAGGTGGGAGCAGGAGACGAAGACTTGTCATCTGGCACCGTGGTTCATCATAGGGGGTGAAAACAGGTTGCTCCAATCGGGAGTAAGCTCTGGTGTGAATGTCGCCAGAGCGAAGAAACTGCAAGAAAAATGCCAGAAGCGTGGCGTAATGATTTCGGATATCTAATGGGACACGTGGATGGCTTCTCATGGGCAACTTCTTTTGTTGCATCCAGGTTTTGTTTTGTTGTTTTGTTTCTTTTGTTTTTTTTTCTATTTTGTTTGTCTTGTTTGTTTCTTAGGCCATTTGAACGATAGTGATACCCACTTATGACTGAGTGAACAGCGGGCTTTATTCTTGTCGCAATGCGAAACAAAAGAGCCTCGAGAATGTATTGTCTCCTTGCTCCTCTTTTAAAGAGAAGGAAAAAAGACCCTTATTTTCCGATGCATCTCATGACCTTGCGAGCATAGTATGTTTGGCACTCTCGACTAGGCAACTCCGGATCCAATGATTAGTGAACTCGGTGTGTCGGGTTGCAGATCGCTCCGTTAATTTGACAGGTCGGAAATTGCCCCTCCCCCGCGACGATGACGCACCAATTTGCCTACGTTGCCTTAGCACAGCAGGTACATCGGGTTTGACGTCAATGTGTGAGCCTGTGTGTGTGTGTGTGTGTTTTTTTCGGGTTCAGCTATTGCCGTCTGGGTGTATTAAGATGCCGGCGAAAAGTCAATTAAATAATGGATTTGAAAGCTTTTGGCTGTGAAGAATATAGAAAATCGAATTGTAGATCATAGTAAATCAAAATCGCAGAGCTTGAGTGATTTGCAAGCATAATATCTCGTATATTTGCTTTATTTCCGTACGCACCTCCCTTTTATGCAAGGGTTTTTTGTTGGAGTCTGCTCACATCAGTTGTCATTGCCCCTCTCCGCGACTTTCCCAGTCCGATCTAGGCTTTTTTGTCTAGACTAGTGGCAATTCCGTTCCCGCATTCTGGCGCTGGCGACAGCCACTTTTTGGCAACTGCCCAAATCCCGACCTAACCCAAGCAACCTGTGCAGATCAATCTCTGCCGTGGATAAACTCCACCGCCTTGCCCGCTTTTGAGACCCAACATCAGCCAAGACCGAAGCCCTTGTCATCTCGCGACAACCGCAAGTCTGTCTATTCCTGTTGCCGCTCCCTCACCCGAATACCGCCTTGGATCAATCTCTCCTACCGAACCTAGACGAAACCACTGCTCAAAGTTCAGACCAGTTACAATACTCGCAAAAAAAAAATAGACGATAGTTGTTGGTATACACGAAATTAAAGAGCAATAGCAACAAAAGAAAACAAGAAGAAAACACCGCATTTTCACAAATAGACACGTCAATCATAAACCCCCCCAAAGAATTGCAACCATGGCGGATTCGACACCCACCCAGAACCCCCAAGCCACCGGTAGTAGCTGGACCGCTTTCTTAAAGGTAGAAACCCCCAAATTTTGTGCATATGGACACTTTGCGGCATCGCGTCGCAACAGCGAAAGCACTCAGACTGACGGTTGACCAAACCAACCCCACCACGCACAGTCCATCGCCTCTTTCAACGGAGACCTCTCCAGCCTGACCGCTCCGCCCTTTATCCTCTCCAGCACCAGTCTGACCGAGTTCAGCTCGTACTGGTGCGAGCATCCCACACTCTTTGCCGCGCCCGCCAAGGAGTCGGACCCCGAGAAGCGCGCCCTCCTCGTGCTCAAATGGTTCATTTCCACCCTGAAGCAGCAATATGCCAGCCGTAGCGAGCAGTACGGCAACGAGAAGAAGCCCCTGAACCCTTTTCTCGGGGAGCTATTCCTGGGCAAATGGGAGGATGAGGCCGGTACTACGGAGTTGATCAGTGAACAAGTCAAGTAAGAGCCCCTGATGGCTGGACAGGACACCTTGTTGGCTTATTCGAGTCCCTCGAAGCTTTAGTGGAGAAGATGCAACGTTTATTGACAATCTGTCTACTTGCAGCCACCACCCGCCAGCCACGGCCTACAGCATCACCAACGTACCCACCGGCGTTCGTTTGGAGGGATACAATGCACAGAAGGCTACCTTTAGCAAGACCATCAACGTCAAGCAAATCGGACATGCGGTTCTGACGGTTCCAGTCCCGGGCTCCACTCCGGAGGCTCCCAAGAAGGAGACCTTCTTGATTACGCTTCCATCGCTTCACATTGAGGGTTTGATTTTCGGCTCTCCTTTTGTAGAGCTTGACGGAGCAACGTACATCACCTCGTCCTCGGGCTACACATCCAAGATTGACTACAGCGGCAAGGGCTGGCTTTCGGGCAAGAAGAACAGCGTCACGGCTGTCATGTACCCGACAGGCAAGGAGAAGGAGGTTCTATACAACGTTACGGGCCAGTGGACTACGACCTTCGAGATCCATTCTGGTGCTGCCAAGCAAAACAAGTCCTCGAACCTTGTCGACACTTACACGGCCTCAGAGCACCCTTCCAGCAAGTTGATAGTTGCGCCCATCGAGCAGCAGCACCCTCTTGAGTCGCGCCGGGCGTGGGCCAAGGTTGCGGCGGCGATTGCAAAGACAGACCTTGAGACAGTGCACGTTGAGAAGAGCAAGATCGAGCAGGCGCAGCGCGAGCTGCGCGCCAAGGAGAAGGCTGAGGGTCGCATGTGGCAGCGAAGGTATTTTTCGATCCGGACGGACGCACCGGATGAGGTGCTGACGTCGCTGGGTCCTGTCGTCGGGCTGGCCACGCACGGCGACTCGGACAGGACAGGCGGCCTCTGGAGGTTCGACGATGCCAAGGCGGAGAAGGTCAAGAATGAGCCCAAACTGACTCCGGAGCAGGAGGCCAAGCTCGCAAAAGAGTGTCTTGGACAGTGATGAATTGATGATTTGAGGTGGTCATGGACTCAGCGGATAGCAATGAGGTGGGCTCAGCAGTTTTCTTCTCTCTTCCTTTCCCTGCATCAGAGTTCTCTGACTTTTTGATCACAGTGCAGGTTTCTCTATATTTCTTTGCTTTTCTTGGCATACATCCTAGATAAGTGGTTCGTAATTGATAAAAAAAGCCGTATGGAATGACGTTGTGGGGAGATGTCTGTCCGCCTGATTGGTGCGGGCCGTTGCGAGAGCTTTTGGCGCTGGGCAATTCCAGAATCATCGCATAGTCGTGCAGACCGTGTTATCAAAGATTGGGCGCCTCTTTGCTGCCGCAAGGAGAAGTTCGATCATTTTCGGCACCAAAGGAATTAGACTCATTGGCGCTGTGTTGACAACCTCATCAGGAGGTCCTTTACAGTGTGTGTTCTATTGCGTACTGTACTTGGTACTATAGTGGACTATGGACAGGCCAATGTTTCTCTTCTCATAATCAAGTAATATTCCGAATAATAAAAATATCTTAGTACATGCAATGCAGATGATATATTAGTTGTCAGATGAGATTCAGATTGCATCTCATCTGATGGAATTTGCTTTTAGTCTGGGGAGGTGGTGCAGTGCATCGTATTGGCTGTGGCTTAATTACCAAGGCCGTGCTTTTGGCTTCTGGAATCGCATGGAATAGTCTGGGGAAGGTTCTAGCACTGTCTGGAGTATTCGACTTAGACCATTAGAAACACCAACACGAAGACCCCATGAGACGTTTATGGAAGCTGCTGGACAGTACTTACATATTCTAATACGAAATTAAGAAATTTCGAGACTGTGCTGGTCAGCTCTAGAGCTTGCTGATGTGTTCCAAAATGCATAATCTAGATGGACTTCCAGAAGACTGAGGAAGCGGTTGTTTAACTATAAAGCAGTCCTCAGTCTTCCGAATAGTCACTACTTTTCTTCAGAACAAGAACAATCATAACAACAAGTAACTCCAACGACTTACAAAACAAACACAAATCCACTACAAAAACACATTTATTCTGCTCTCAAGGGTACTTTACAACATCATCATTTCAATCTCATCACACATACCAACTCCAACACACACATCCAAAATGTCTTTCTTCAGGAACTCCATCTATGACGACAGCGACGTCAGCTTCGCTCCCGTCTTCCGCTTCATCGACGCCTTTGACAATTTCCAGCGCGCGGCAGGAACCAACAACAGCGAAAAGGACGTCGCCGCCAAGCCCAAGACTGGCGCCAACAACAACAACACCGCCACTGCCACCACTCCCGTCGCCAGCCGTCCGCTTCTGCGCCGGCCCGTCGCCTCCTCCTTCAACCCTCGCTTTGACGTGATGGAGACCAAGGACGCCTACGAGCTGCACGGCGAGATCCCCGGCGCCAAGCGCGAGGACGTCACCATCGAGTTCACCGAGCCGCAGACCATCGTCATCCGTGGCCGCGTCGAGCGCTCGTGGTCGTCTGACGACGACGAGGCAAAGGATGTCGAGAAGAACAACAAGAAGGACAAGCACGAAAGCCACCAGGCCACCGTCTCGGACGAGGAGGAGGAAGAGGCCCGCGAGAACGGCAGGCAAGTCACCAAGGCCTCCGACGCCAAGAAGAAGGAGGTCACCAAGCCTCAGCAGCCGACCAACAGGTACTGGGTCCAGGAGCGCAGCATCGGCGAGTTCAGCAGGACCTTTACCTTCCCCGTCAGGGTCGACGAGGGCAACGTCAAGGCCGCCTTGAACCATGGCGTGCTCAAGGTCACCGTGCCCAAGCAGGAGAAGCCTGCCAACCGCCGCATCGACATTCTGTGAATATCACAAACTCCCGTGCGCTTCTGTATGATGAAACCTGGGGGTGTCTGGCTTTTGCAACGGCCCTAGACCAGTAATGAGCACAGTACGGCTTGGTCGTTTGGTGTTGCCGGTTTTCAGGACTTGCATGTAAATGTATTCTTATGATATGGGATTTTGGGAGTTCTGCATCTTTTTCATGTTTTTTCTAGTTTAATATATGATTATCATCAATTCTGAGGAGTTTTTAATTATTTGTGACTTTGCCTATGCATTATCCAGTGAAAACGAACTCGCGGACCTTGAATCTCATGACATCGCATTTTGCGGCTGGATTTCCTGTCACTAGTCTAGAACTGAATATTATTAAGAAGCAATCTGCGACTTATATCTTTGTATGATTTACATTGCAAGCCACCTTATCTTTACAGAGTTTCGCTGTTTGCTCCTTATCACATGCCCGAGAATTGCACATAGGGTAACAGACACCTTACCTGTGCATCTAAGCCTGCGAAACATGAACAACCGCTTTTGTAGAAGAATCAAAACAAGCCATGTATTCTCACTTCTTCGTAGCTCCCGTGTCCAACCTCTTTGCCGGTGGCAAAGCTGGTTTCTTAAACACGCCGTCGTTTCCGCCCCCTGAACCTCCAACCTGTGTAAAAGTTCCGCCCTTAAACCAGCGGTCTTCCTCTGCCTTTCTTTTCCTTCCCAGCTCCGCCTGGGCCTTTGGATCCACAAGCTCCAGGCCCTGCATCGGCGTGAAGGCCAGTGACGACATGGTACCGCCCGAGCCCAGCGTGGTCCCGACTCCAGATGCCCGCAAGCCCTTCCCCCTTAGGTCCAGGTTCCCGGCGGTTTGTCCGAATCCCTTAAGTGAAGATGCGGCACCTCCACTGCCCGTCGAAGTCGCTATGCCCCCCCAGCCCTTGTTCTTGGCGGACAGCTTGGCTCGTGTGCGGTTGTCGACCTGCATGGCACGTACCCTGCCGTCGCTCTGCTGCCCAATCATACCCATGCCAGCTGTCGAGTCTCCAGTTCCGTAGCCGACCTCGTTCTCCTCCTTTCCAAACGCCATCCGGTTCTGGGCCTTGCGGAGATCGGTCATGGCCGTTGCGGCCTTGGCCATTCTTGCACGACGACCACCACGCTTCCGTGCAGGCTTGTCGTCAGGAGCCGGTAGAGCGCGTGCACCCTTGTTCAGGGGCTTCTCCTGTAGCTTCTCGATCCGACCGAGACAGTTTTCTCGGTACTCCTCACCCTTGGACCCGTCGGGGGCTTCGTGGCTGCAATCAATACGGGCGGCCAGGATCAGCTTGGCGGACACTATCCGAAGTCCTTGTTTTTTAAGATCTGTAGGCACCTGGCGGAGGATTGGTGAATTATAGAGGTAGCCCCGTTGCCTCACGCCAACATTTGTGGCAAAACTAGCCGCTCCTGCTCCCTTTTTGGATCCCCAGGCGGCGATGTTGCAAGCAGGAGTTTTGGCAAGACCAGTGAGACCTCCGGCGGTGTTGAGCAGCTGTGCTGCCGTGAGCGAGCCAACCATAGCTGTTAGGTTAGGCGCAAACAAGTTCATGCGCGATTGCACGTAGTCTGTGAGCGTCTTCTTGGCCTTGTCCAGGCTGATCACCATCTTACACGCCCGCACAACCCTCTCAAGAGCTTCCGGTGACATGTCTTGACCCTTTGAAGTCGTGGCTTCAACCGTGACAATCATGAGCGAAGGCCCATCCAAGACCGACTTGAGAGATACTCCCAAGGGGTTATCCGTCGCCAACTGAAGGGTCTTGATGTTGTCTGCATCGAGGGGTCCATTTCCGAGCACGGCAACAACCTTGGCATACTCCAAAGGATTCGTGATCAAAGTTTCCAGCTCAGGGAAGCGCACTGAGTAGTGATCCTTGATGAACTTGTGGACGAGGACGATCTCGCTATCAATCTGAGTTGATAAGCTGTTCGACTGAGTCAAGAGATGATATTCTGGGTGATCCTCGACGTTGCCGATTGCGCCTGTTTGTGATTCAGGTGGTTGCGACTGATAATGTGATATTTTCTGCAGGGTCCAAGCCAGACGGGTCAGGGCCGGTTCTTTGGGTGTTTTTGGAAAGATGTAAACGCCTAATCTCGCATGGCAGCAGATAGGGAGTCAGGTGGTAGGGGGTACTAACCTCGAGCACGGGTTCAAGAGTCTTCATGAGAGTCGCGACTGTCCTAATGTCGCCGATCCCAGCCATCTGCATCTTGTCGACCTTGGCCTTCATCTCCTCCGGATCCGTCCGGTCGACGCCCCCCATCTCGTCGTCCGAGCTATCCATGTCGCCGTCCATATCGACATCCCCACCACCGCCGCCCATCAGGGCCGCACCCTCCTCGTCCCCCATCAGTCCGTCATCGTGGCCGGGGCTCTTGCCGGCTTCAGAACCAGACTCGAAGTCCTGAAGCAGCTCGTCGACAAGAGTCGACATGGCGACGACGGCAGTGCGCGAAACGGTTGGTCGCAACTGTGTCGCAAATGGTTTATCGTGTCGAGTTCTTAGAGTGTTGTGGAGTTGGTTTAATGAAATATGGTGGAAATGTTTCCGTTACGGTTGTCAAGTGTTTGTTTCGAGAAAGGTTTAGCAATCCTCAGGTCATGGAATGATATCGCGGTTAAACGGGTGTGATGGCTGCAGCTAAGACGATGCGCGACTTGCGCTGATTGAAGTTGCGCCTACTATCGATAATGTTTTTCCATGTCACAGTCGGTTATCCACTTGGCAGGATGTGGCTGTGCAAGGTGGCGTTTGCTCAAAGCTAGGCCATCGAAGAGTCCAGGACCGTATCGAGGTTGTCCAACATAGCATTTTAAATATTGTAAAGAAAAAGATCAACTATCTTGCAGGCATTTCTCAGGAATGCTAGTCTAAATCAGCTCCTAAACAATCATCACTTTCCATCTTACATTGTGAACTATCCAAGGTAGTCACGCTGTTGCTGTGGCGTAAAGCTGCCTGCCGGGATTCACATGGTGGAGTAATTAGCGTCTCCCGACATGGGTCCCTTGTCGCAGTAGCAAGTCGCGTCCAGAATTTCGACGACGCTTCACTTCTCAATAGCGATGGGAGGGTCCCATACCTCAGTCAACGACTCTGGCTTGCCTTCGAAAGTTCAATCGAACCCGATCACACCATCTCACTTGAGACTTTATCAACACCATCAGCAGTGGAAATTGACGATTGATTCTTGAGGATCGCAAACCGGCATCCAAGATGGAAGCCTCACGCGGCCCTCCGCGGGTGAAAAACAAGGCCGCGGCGCCGGTGCAAATCTCGGCTGAGCAGCTGCTTCGCGAAGCTACCGACCGCCAGGAGGAGGCACTGCAGAAGCCGACACAACGCTTCGAGGACCTTGAGGAGCTGCACGAGTACCAGGGCCGCAAGCGCAAGGAGTTTGAGTCGTACTGTCAGCGGTCCGGCTTCAACCTCAAGAACTGGCTGCAGTACGCGCAGTGGGAGCTCGAGCAGAAGGAGTATGCCCGGTCGCGCAGCGTCTTTGAGCGCGCCCTCAACCTGCACGCCAACAAGGTCACCCTGTGGATCCGATACGTCGAGGCCGAGCTCAAGAGCCGCAACATCAACTTCGCCCGTAACTTGCTCGACCGCGCCGTCACCCACCTCCCCCGCGTCGATAAGCTGTGGTACAAATATGTCTGGGTCGAGGAGATGCTGGGAAACATCCCCGGCGTGCGCCAGGTGTTTGAGCGCTGGATGGAGTGGCAGCCCGACGAGGCCGCCTGGTCAGCCTTTATCAAGCTGGAGCAGAGGTACGGGGAGTACGACCGCGCGCGCGAGATTTTCACCCGCTTCACCATGGTACATCCTGAGCCGAGGAACTGGATCAAGTGGTCCAAGTTTGAGGAGGAATACGGCACCAGCGACCGCGTGCGCGAGGTTTTTGAGCGTGCGATCGAAGAGCTGAGCAAATACGGGGATGAATTCGTCGAGGAGCGGCTGTTCATCGCGTATGCGCGGTACGAGGCCAAACTGCACGATCTGGATCGGGCCCGTGCAATTTACAAGTTTGGCCTGGAGAATCTGCCGCGGTCCAAGGCTATGCTACTGCACAAGGAATACACCACCTTTGAGAAGCAGTACGGCGACAGGGAAGGGGTTGAGGATGTTGTTTTGTCCAAACGCAGGAGGCACTACGAGGATCTAGTCCGGGAGAACCCCAAGAACTATGATGTCTGGTTTGACTATGCTCGTCTGGAGGAGGCGTCCGGGGATATCGACAGGACACGGGAGGTTTACGAGAAGGCCATTGCACAGGTGCCACCAACACAAGCAAAGAGGCACTGGAGGCGATACATCTACCTCTGGATCTTCTTTGCTCTGTGGGAGGAGACGGAAGCCAAGAACCCAGAACGCGCGCGCCAGGTATACGACACTTGCTTGAAACTCATCCCACACCGTGCCTTTACCTTTGCCAAGGTCTGGATGCACAAGGCACACTTTGAGATCCGGCAAGGGGATCTAGCGGCGGCGAGGAAAACTCTCGGGCGCGCTATCGGCATGTGTCCCAAAGACCGACTATTCAAGGGCTACATCGAGATGGAGCAAAAGCTGTACGAGTTTGGAAGGTGCAGAATATTGTACGAGAAGCACATCTCCTACAACCCGGCGAACTGCAGCACGTGGGTCAAGTGGGCAGAGCTGGAGCGTGGCCTCGACGACCTGGAGCGTGCCCGCGCAATCCTTGACATGGGCATCGCGCAGCCGGTGCTCGACATGCCAGAGGTGGTGTGGAAGTCGTACATCGACTTTGAGGAGGAGGAAGGCGAATACGAAAAGACGCGTTCGCTGTACGAGCGCCTGCTCGAAAAGGCCGACCACCCCAAGGTCTGGATCAGCTACGCGCAGTTCGAGATCAACATACCCGAAGATGCGGGCGAGGGTACAGACGAGGATCAGGAGCAGCCCGTCAGCGACGAGGCCAAGGCCCGCGCCAGGCGCGTCTTTGAGCGCGCCCACCAAGGGTTCAAGGACAAGGAGATGAAGGCCGAGCGCGTCAGCATACTCAACGCGTGGCTCGTGTTTGAGAAGACGCACGGCAGCGCAGAGGACATTGAAAAGATCGAGAAGCAGATGCCGAGGAGGACGAAGAAGAAGAGAAAGCTCGACGACGACACGTGGGAGGAGTACGTCGACTACATCTTCCCGGCCGACGAGCAGGTCGGAAAGAACCTGATGAACATGATGGCCAAGGCCCGCGCGCGGAAGCAGGCCGAGGCCGAGGCCGCGGCAAAAGCGGCTGCAGAAGCTTCTGCTGCGGAGGAGGAGGATGGTCAGGAGGCTGGGGAATGAGCGTGTACTATAATGTGTTTTTGTGCAGATTGCTACGTCGACTTGTGCGAGATCTTGCCGCCAGAAATGAGATTTCAAGCATTTTATGTTCCAAATAGTGGGTTTCTGGTGCACTTTGTCTGTTTTATTACTGTGCTAGTCACTACAGCCACCCCATTCGTCGTCGTCACTGTTATTTTTCTCATCCATCGCATCATTGTGGGTATTTGGCGTAGGCACTGGTGCAGGTGCTGGAATGGCTTGTCCGTCTTCATTTCGCACAAAAGCGGCGACAAAGAATCCCATGACTCCATGCCCATCCCCCTTGTACGCCCTAATGCATCCTTCGGCAACTTCCTTGTCGCCCTCACAAAACTGTACTTCACCACGGACAGGCCACCTCTGCATGCCGTCTACCTGCTCCTCCCTCTTCATGATCCGCCAGCCCGGGTTCCTCTTCAGCGTCCTAAGCACCACGCCCTCGTTCTCTTCGGCATGAATGGAGCAGGTCGAGTAGGTGATACGCTTGGCGCTCGGGAACTTCATGGCGTGCTCGAGCAGCGTGGCCTGGAAGGACGAGAGTGCGGCCAGGCGCGCGGCGAGGTCGGCTGCTGACGAGGCCATTGTCGTCTGACCCTCATCGTCCACAAAGGTACGGCCTGCTTCCTCTTGCTCGCCTTCCTGTTCATTGGGTTTGTTCTTTTTGCTCTTGCGGTCCTGCTCATCTTGGCGCTTCCGTTTGCCTCCTTTGCTGTTGCTCTGACCCTTATTTGCCGACCCGGGAGCATCAGGGAGATGCAACTCCGGGGCGTCATCACGGCCTACAATACCGCTGCCGGAACAGCTTGGATCTAGGAGAAGAGCGGCCACGTCTTTGTAGAGAGTGCTATTTGGGTCTGCCTTCATGAAGTCCTTTCCCTTGTTGACAAAGGTGAAAGTATCTGAGCCTGCGATCTTGACCATCTTGGCCAAGATCTCGGCACGCCTCGAGTCCTTCTCAAAAGCATGTACCTTAGGACGAGACCCCTGGGATTCCTTCGCATGTGCTGCAGCACGGTACTCTTCCAGAACCGCGGCCGCATGCGTCGTCTTGTTTCCAGGGGCAGCGCACGCATCAATGACATCTCCATCCTCTGGCCGCGGATCCAGCAAGTAAGCAGGGAAGCACGAGGCCTTGTCCTGGAGGATGACGGCGCCGGATTTGTACGCCTCCGTCTTGGTGATATCCGACCCAGGCGAGATGGCCACCAGGTTTGGCACGTGCCCGTCCAGGTAGATGCGGTTGGCAGAAGGCCTGCCGCTACCGCCCCCCTTGGTGACGACGTCGAGTACGGATTCAACCTTTGAGTAGCGGGAAAAAGTGGTCTCGAGCTGCTCGGCAAGCGTCGACCTCAGGGTGTTTACGCGCACCCAGCGCGGATGATCGGCTTCGGACGACGTCGCCTCGTCGACCTGGGCCTTGAGGGCGTCCAGCGCGGGCGCCTTCCTCCTGATGCGGGCTCGCGTGAGCTCCGACGACAGACGGGCCCTGTGGCGTTCGATGGTGACGCGCAGGCCGTGCGAGGCCGGTAAGGCGACACCACCTTTTGCCAGCAGAAGATCATGGGCGAGGAGGAGGGCCAGAGGGGGCGTCAGCTAAATGTGTTTGAGGTTAGCATGAGATGAAGAAATATTATTCCAAGGATTGACAAGGGCTTTTTTTGCGCGCGGGGCGGGGGAAGGAGCCAAATGAATACCTTACGCTCATGGCTTAGCAGCTGGGAGCTGTCGATAACCTCCTTGAGTATGGCGCTCCATTTGCACGTCTCCAGCGCCAAGGCATAGACTTGGGCGGGGGGTGACTTGAGGTTTTTTGCGCCAAACACCCGAGACTTGAGACTTCCGCCTTCAGGGTTTGTCAGAATGGCAGCGGCCTCGTGATATAGGGACATTGGCAAAATAACATTTGCTTGTAAAGTGCAAGCTTTTCGAATGCACGAATGATTTCTGTGCTTGAAATATTTTTGTCAGTCACTTTTGTTGAAATAAAACTCTCCCCCCCTGTCGGGACGAGAAGCTCAAGTGGGTCGTGACTTTTCTTGGCCCCGCTTTTCCCATTTACAGCAGACCGCGACTTCTCGTGCCCAGATTGTATTTCGTACTTGCCTCAATCCATTCATTCATTACACTTCAAGTAAGCAGGAAATGAGTACCTACCTACCTACCTACCTCCCTACCTACCTACCTACCTCCCTACCTACCTACCTACCTAACAGGATAGGAAGGAAAGCAGAGAGTCGTCGCCCCCGAGTGTGCCCCCAATATGGCATTTGCCCCAGGGTATCATGGGCGTGACGCTGGTTGCGAACGACGTTACTGTTATAGTTAATCTTCCATTCGCGGTTAATAATGAAGCAAGCTATAATCCTGGTCACCACACTGGACGACTTCGCGGCGTCCCTTGCCCACATCACTATCACAACTCCCTTAACGAGCAGTTTTTCTCCTTATGCTGATTATCCACTTGCCTACCTACTTTGCAGGCACTTATTCTCGAACCGTCCAGCAAATTAATATTCTTGTCCTATAAATCCACCAACCCCCTGCCTCCCTATCCCCTGGTGTTGCTCGTCATGCTGCTGAAGGCTGGCTCGACAAATCCTCCATCTCTTCGTCTAACTGCTTCTATTCAGAAAGCAGCAATTCAAGCAGTGGCTGGTACGGGCACATGGCAGCATAATTGGCTGCGGGCTGTTGCGACTGACTTGCGAAAGAGTGAGTATGACTTTTTTATCATATGTTCTGTCGAAGATCTTTCCAAACAAATGTGGTTTTGTTATGTCGTGGAAGATGCGAGTGCACCCACATCGTTGAACTGGCTGGAGGATCCAATGTATTGTCCCGCCGAGTTGCCCATACCATGCAGGAAGCTTGTATCAGCATTCAGATATGCTGTAGAACGGGACCCCTGACAATTTAATGTATCAGAGACCGTGTGTGGCTTATTGAGATGAATATGGCTCGGTTCGTCGTCTTTTGGCATCAGCTTCTACGGCTGGAGAAGTAGCTCGCTTTGCGGCAGATGAGCAATTTTCTGTCTTTTGAGCAGCCAGTACTGTTTGTTCATAGTCCATTTGAGCTTTTGCGGCAGCCAAACTATACACTTTGAGCTTAGCTGAATATGAAGATTCCATTTTCGTATGTCGATTCTCCAAGTTCCACTTCGATTGCCATACTCTTCATCTCGTTTTTTGAAGTGTTGGCTGTTAAGTGTCTTGTTCTCTTTAGCACATCTTACTTCGAGTGCATTCTGGCTTTACTGGTGGGTCGATAGGGCCTGCTCGATGGATGTATTGAACTGCGTTTTGGCCTCATTGGCATGGCGATCAGCTTCGTCGACCTCCCCAATCTTGTCCTTGCCCTGCCAAATCCTGTCGTCAGCCGCCTAATAGCCTCTTCGAGTTGCCTTCGCTCCTCTTCATCTTTCCTAAGTTCCTCTCCAGCCTACTCCCTAATCTCTCGACGATGCTTCTCCTCCGCTTCAAGCCGGTTGATAGCATCTTCGGCCCGTAGTGTAATCGCACTCAACCCTGCATTATTTGCCTCGGATTTGTGGCGACGGATGTTTTCAAATTTGCTACGGAGTTCGTTGATCGTGTGCTTTTTTTGCTCCAAGGCCCCCTTGAATTCTTCACAAGTCTTGCACTTTGCCCGTTCCTGCTCTTCCAAAATCGTTCCATATTTCCTTTTATTGGTTCGCAACTCGAGAAATGCCTTTTGTAGACTTGACCTTAGCTCTTCAATCTGTATTCCATCTGCATCCAATATACTCGCGTCTGGATCCAGTTCCTCGTTCAGCCTTGAGTTGACTGACAAGCGGTCAACCACAAAACTCCCTAATAAAGATAGCAAACTGGCTTCTTTTCTGAGGCAGGTGAAAGAGAGAAGACCAACTTCCTGATCTAGCCTAACCAAGTGTGAGGTTGCCGTCACGAAAACATGTAGAGAAAATGTTGTGCTGTGCCAGATTTGATTGAAAAGTGAATTGACGAGACAAATATAGAAGGACTTGGCTGTAAATCAGTGAAAGGTTTATTGTTACTGTTTCGATGGAGAAGGTTGAGACTCATGAGAGAGAAAAGGATTCCCACTTGGCTTGAGATTGATGTTTGGTGATGGTGTTATGAACCGGGAATGGCTTGAAGAGGATACTATGGCTAGGGCATTGCTTTGATTGGACGGATACATGCGCAAGGGCAAAGAAATTTACTAAGAAGGGGACGACAAACGGGTTACCAACTCACGTACCACCAACTCAAATTCACAACAGCCAGGACTGCCCGCCCACCTTCAAAACACAATCAATGCGAGTACCTTTAACCATATATATATATAAGAATATATGAATACCTGCTCGACAAGACTTACGATTACCTTGGCATTCGCTGCCTCCAAGGGTGCCCAGGCGTAACACTTGACAAGACGTTCTCCAAACATCTGGCCCAGTCCGAGTACTATGCACGTACGCGCATTGTCTCGTACCTGGCAAAGTCGCAACATAATATAAAGTCATGAGTCGGCCTCGGCGGTATAGCCGGCAGGCCATTTGCCACCAGGTTCATGTACGGCGACGAGCCAAGTCTGTCTGGATGCCACAGCTTATTAGCCGCTGCTCGACGAAGGATGCCCATCTTTGCATGTCCCAAGCCTCCGTGGATAGATTCTATTTCGGATGTCAACTTTCTGCCCATCCATAACAGGGACATGTGCAGCTGGAGCTGCAAATGTCTCGACCGGGGTCAAAACCGGGACGGGAGGGTAGGACTGTGTAAGTAAGGCCGAAGGCGTCAACTCGGAAACCCAGAAGCTCAACAATGGCGTATCCCAGGTACGGGTTCTTCGGTGCCATCACGCCATATGCTGCGCTCATGGGAAATCTTTGAGCATGCTCCTCAGGTGCTGGGGCTTGTCCTTGGCGTCGTCGCTGAAGATGAAAATGCTGTCGCTACTTCTTTGGAGCTCGCTATCTTGGCAGCCACGCCCGTTGAATCATGTAAAAGGGCCAATCCTCTTGGCGTGACCGGTAGGACTCCTTGACCTCCACGAACTTGGGGTGCTCAGTTGAGTTCCGTAAGATCATCAGGATCACATTGCATTTCCCCAGGCCTCGAAGGCAGGCTTAGCCATGCTGAGTGACTGCCTTGGTGTTGGGCTTTGAACCACTTCGGGCAGTCGGCGCTTTCCGCATCGCTGTGTCCTGTCGGGTCGTTTCGCCTAATAGGTAACAGCAAGGTCGCCGGGAGTGAGGCGATGTTCCCCTTCTAACAAGACCTCAAATCTGTTCCCAGGGCTTTTCTTTTCTGCTGCTCGCTCCTTATCTTTATTGACAAGTGAGTAAAACATACTTCTGTGGTTATATATATATGAAATTGTGAAAATGAGGCGAGATAAACCTTTAACAAGGGTGCTATGGATATGACAACTAAGTTCCGCCAAAAGGAGAAGTTAACGTGCGACGGGTAACACCCTCGCTCTATTGGACAAGCTCGTCGAGGTTCTTTGCTTCGTGTCATGTTCGAAGAAAAAAAAGGAAAGAAAAACTTTTATCACGAAAATTGAACTGCTGCCTACAACAAGGCAGCGGTAAAGCGACAGCTGGGGGGATGGTGAAGATGGCAATATATATTACTTGAGCTGCTCAAGCTTAAGGAGAATGAAGATGCCCATCATTCGAAAGCTATTAAATAGACAGACATATGCCCAAGTGACTTAGACATAGGACTAAGAGTCACTAAACATTCAAGCAAGCAAGCAAAAGGAGAAGAAAAGAAACACTGGAAACTTTTTTTTGGCTGGTAAAACAAAACATACATACAGCCAAATAATAAATAAATGACAACCCAAACAGCTAAAAAAGCAGATCGGTACGCAGGTAGGCAGGTAGGCAGAGCAGAATAACAAAGGGGTTAGAAAGGAGATGGATACGGGGAAAAAGAAGAAAAAACATGATAATACGTGTGAGATAGTAAAGAGGCAAGAGAAAGATAATTCCAGAGGTTTATAGGATGCCAATGCTAATATATTTCCACTGCCTTTGGAAGCAAATCTGGACATATGCCGCAAATTCCAACCGCCCTGGTGGTCCTTTGCCATACTAACGTCTATATGCTAGGCCTTGTACACAAATATGGATTCGCCCGCGGTTAGAATCTGTACAAGTCGACAGTAAGGGCAGACTCGCGCAGTCAAAATAACCTTTTATGGCATGGTTCACTACTTTTGACAACTCTTTTAACCATAGTTTCGAATATGCAGCCGTCTACCGGGCATACTCGAAAAAAAGTTTCAGCGTCGTACTATCAACAATTTGTACTGTGAACAGTCAACCATATGTTTCACCAACTTCACCAACAGTGTTACATATTATGGACGGGAGATGAACATGGCGCACAAAGCATGGAGACTTTTCCTTTGGGGGTTTATTTTTTCTTGGGATCACCGCCTGTCACTCCAGATCAACCAGAGACTTGCAAGCGGAACACCACTTTTAAGCAATACGCCACGATGCAAAGCTTGTTTGCGCCACCATGAAACATGTCTGGTCAGCCTGGGTAACATACCATCCCGTACCGCGTATTTCAAGGGGGAAATATTCACAAGAGACTTTAAATCAGGTCATGTAGAGAAAATGATCGAGATGCGTTTTATTCAGTAGCTACGGCAGTTGTTTAATCCCAATAAGCCTTGTCTGACTCCCGGCTCTTTTTTGTGGTTTTTGGTTTTTACCCTGGCCCCAGTATTGGTTTCAAGCCGGTTACCGGTTGATAGCTGGAGCTCGAACAAACAACGTACCAAACGTTGACTGGATTCAAAACCCTACCACGGCAGTTGACAAAAGCTTCTCCTACTCTCTGCAAGCAAACATCAGGAAACATCAAACACTCCAACGTCGGGGCAAATGCTCCTTTGACCATTTAGACAAACAAGACTCGGGATGGATTGCCACAGGTGGAAGGAAGGACGAAATATTGCAACCTGTCTATTATTAACAGGTGGTATGTAATATAGCACAAGTACGTACCGTACCGTACGTGTAGTAAGTAGGTAGGTAGTATTATCGGCCAAGTCTATACTACTTTAAACCTGAACAATCATACCCCTCATTTTCTTCATGGTAACATTTTTAAAAAAAACCTTCCTCCCCACCTAGCCTTTTCCTCCGTAGGCAGACAGGCACATCATGAAACCACCAAGGTCAGGCCGGAAGCCCGGAGGCTGTGCTTTCGGTGTGGCCCAGGTCAAGTCACGACACGGCCAGCCCTACAGGGGCTGGGGGTTCATTTTTTGGGGAGGGAGGGGGGAAAATTGGGGAATAGAGTTTGTGGTCTGCAGAACAGAGACGGGGGTGGGAGAGGTGCCAGGCGGGGAAGAGGGACTTATACTCCAGGTCTTAGCCGGTAACCAAGGGTTCGTTCGTTTGGTCCCGAAAGTCTGATATTGACGTGTTTAGCTTTTTTCTTGCCCAAGTCATCTCCTCCTATCAAATACTACTACGTGGTACTTTGTACATACATACGGACGGTAGCTAGCCATGGGTATGGTTGTTCGTTTCGTTGAGATTCTTCAACGTAAAAAAAAACAACAACAGTGCATCCAATGACAAAAGCTTGGGGACCATCGGAACGGATATGGTCCAAAAAAGTTCACTAGGTATGTAAACCGACGGGAGCATATCTCTGCCACATGAGTGATTGGGCCGGAGCAGCAACTCCTTGGTTTTTTTCTGTCTTTTTCTTTCCTTCTTGCGGCTGCTGCACACAATCGATCGCGATCTCTCTCTTTCTTAGCATGCCCCCCCTAAAAAAATCCTTGACAAGCTTGCTTCCGCCCCTCCCCTTACGCAGGGACCATCCGACATATTCTTAGAGGAATGACCTCAACGTCCAAGCGAATTGATGCAAAAGACCAGCGTGTGCACTCTACCGTAGATACGTAACGGAGCAATCTATCCTTTCAGACGCTCAGACGTTTCTGTCCGTTCATCTTTGAAAGGGGAACCCATCTTCCCTCATTCGGCTGTGAGAGACAAGAGAGAAAGAGGAAGGTCTCATTACGAACAAAAACGGAAATGCACAACAAAAAAACTTTGCTCAAGCTTTGTTTCTTTTGCGGCAATGCTTGCTTACCTATTGCTGCATAAGTACCAACGAAACACCGGCAGATACACATACACTTAAGTAACAAGTACTTACGTATGCCGGGGGGCGTGTATATCAATCAGATCAGACTTCTGTGAGAGAAAGAGAGAGAGTCAAGAGTGACAGAGGAGGGGAGTTCGGGCATAAGAAAAAGAGAAATGCCGTGATCTGAACAAATGAGAGGGGAGAGAGACAAGAAAGACGGACTGTCTGTCTGGTCTCTTGTGAGTTCTGCCATGTGTTCGCCGCAACGACTCTCCAGTCGCGGGGGGGATCAGATGGACAGTTGTCAGTCACCGCAACCGTCGGCCAGCCGACTAACTCAAAGCGGCTCTTTTTTTATATTTTTTATCTTGGTGATAAACCTGGCATCTCTTCTTTCGGCGGAACTCAGATCGGGCCGCAAGACGGCCGGCGCAAAGAGAGGAAATGATGAACAAAATAGTAACAAGAAACCAAAAAAAGTTAAGGGCACAAACGACGCAAAACAAGATTTTCGAAGCCGACCCGGCTTCGATCAGAGATTGCTCTTGGTGGCGAACGATCGATCGTGATCGAGGGCAGTTGAGAAACCGGTCAAGATTGTGTATAGCGTCTGGGAATATGCAAACGGCTTACTAGTGATGTTGAAAGTAACAACATGGATCATGGCGATTTTTTTTTTTAATTTTGGATTTTGAATTTTGGTTTTCGCCTCATTAAAAACAAGAAGTATTATACATTTCTCGGCCGAGGGTTTGTCTTGTCCAGTTTTCTTAGGCGGACTTTGAAATAACAGATCTCGATGCAGATGCCATGTTGCCGGGTTGGCCTTGGTATGAGTGGAAATGCATAGTATTTGCCGGCAAACCGGATCAGCCCAAATAGAAAATTTCGATAATTATTACTATGCCACTTTTAGGGCCATGGCCAGCCGCTATTAGCAACACACCGAAAGTCGAATTTCCCTGTTTTAACTTTTGCCATCCGTCGGTCAACGGAGTAAATGCTCCTGGAGACACAGAGGCAAACTGACAAAGAGACCCCTTTTTCACTTTCCACTTCTCTCTATTTCCTTCTGAGCCATTCTAGAAAAAAAACCATACACACCATGCATATCTGCCCAGACTTATGGTTAAAGGATGATCGCATATCTCCCACAACCCACGCGAACTGCATCCCGATCAAGCTTGCCAAGCTAACCTCAATGAAAATCCGGATACAACGGGAGACTGACGTGACGGGGGGGTATATTGACAGCATCTTGCAGGGTCCAGAGGGCCCAGATCGTTCGAAAGAACAAAGACAAGACCCTGTGCCTTGAAAGTTGGGGGTAGCAGACAGTAGAACGCGCGTTTCGGTACCAGTCCCCTGGAGGGAGGGAGAGAAATAACACAAGGCGAATAAACCTGTAATAGAGCCCTGGCGAAGCTGTGATAGGCTTAAGGAAGTAGGTCCGTCTCAGCGGCGGTAAGGGAAGAACCTGTTTTCGGGAGTTTGGCGGTGGTAGATCATGACCTAAAGAAGAATGAAGGGGGGGTGTGAGGTGACCTTTTTTTTATGTCTGTCTTTTGCAAGGCCCTTCTTTGTCATCTGGCACGCGGCTCAAGGGTCCTTTCCTTTGCTACCTCACCTCATGCAAGCGATCGCGATCGAATCGAAAATCCAGACATGTTCGGGCGAATTTTCCCTGACTAGACTAGCCTTGAATTGCTCTACAATATTACCTAGGCTGCACCTTACGCTTTGCAACAAGAGGTGGAGGGATTGTGTGGCGCAGAGACACGGACAGGGTTGGAGCGGGCAAATCATAGGACAACGAGTAGCTGTTAACTTTTGTTTTGTCTTTTTTCATTTTTATTTTTTTTATTCGCGATACCTTTTATTCTTTGTCCATGCGGGCGCAAACCTCTTTGTCCTACCAGTTATTATTATTCTGCAAAGCACTGCTATTGATCTCGATGGAGTTATTTTCGTCTCTTTTTTTTTCTGCCACTCATATCATTTGTTGTCCACTTACCAGAACAGGTAGGTCAGGCCACCAGGTCATGCGCTGTGGCGCGAATTTCGCAGTCTGGGGCACAAATGAATGTGTGGGGTACGTCTAAGAATCTCGGCGAAACCCCCCAACACTCTTTCGATGTGTTTCTTCTTCAGTTTCCAGTGCTATGGGTTTTTAAACTGTAGTTGTTTTCTACCGTAGACAAATCCCCCGGGATTTTAGATTGAGTGCATGGACCTGTTGCTGTTCAACGTGTACCAAATTGCTTGCGGATTTAGCACCCACGTTGCCAACAAAGCAAAATGTAAAGGAAAGTAAGGTACGTAGTAGGTAAATCCAACCTCACCACTCAGCACGCACAAGATTATACCTATGTCAGTCGCATCTCCAGTTACCCACCGTACTTGACCAAAAAAAGTCCCTTAGACGAGCGGCTGATCCAACAAACGAGTAATAAAAAATGCAAGTCAGGTCAGGGGGACCCTTTTTTTTGGTCCCTGAATTTTAGATAAAAAAAAGTTTGTCGGATATGTCAACGCAATCCTTACGTCATTCGCTACAACGGCACTAATTCCCTATTCTCTACATAGTTAGGCGCAAAGAGGGCCCGGGCTCCAAATTCGGACCCAGCGCCGGTTATTCGAGTGGAGATGGGGTCGTTTTTTATCGACGCGCGGGGGAGAATGCTTTTGTTATCATGCAGGTAATGAGTCGCCCATATTTGAAGCTTTCTTCACTGCAAATGAAAGACATTAAAAGAACAAAAACTAATTGAAGAATTGAACAAAGACCCTGACATGCTGTAAACTTTCTATAATATGCTGCACTTTTAACAGGCAATTTGAAACAGTTTTGTACGTAGCGTAATATTAAATCCTGAGAATATTGGGCTTGTTGAATTGCCCGCAGCTCAAAGTTCCTGCTTAATAATGGGACTAATAAAAAGATTCCTGTGCAACTTTCCGGAGTAGATGCTCCGACTACGTAGTAGGATTTGCAACACCGAGCCCATCGCAAAACATGGTGGGACAGGGACCGAAAGTGACTTTTTGTTCTTTTTTTCCCTTGGGGTGGAAGAGGGGAAACACAAAAGCAGTACAGCAAGTGCATGCTAGGGTACGGTACGTGGTTCTTGGTGGTCTTGGTGGTATGGTTACGGTATTGCCGCGGTATTTCTCCGCCGGATACTATGGAGCTCTTGGAAGCGGGGCGGTATCAAAAACCCTGCTCAGGCGGCGCATGCGATCGAGATCTCTCTGCTCTGTGTCTTTCTCTCAAGTGTCGCCCGCCGCCCGCATTTTCACTATGTGGTAATTATGTGTGTGCTACCCGTCGCCCACTCCCAAGACACAACGAATACGCACCATACTTTTTTTGTGCTCACACCCCGGCGGGTAACGGATATAACAAACAACTAACTATCCACTATGTGCACACCACACAAAGCGCTAGGAAAAATAAGCGCAGAAAGAAGGTATTCTTGGTCCCTTGGGGATTTTCCAGACTATTAAAATGTCTAATACAAAATATATACAGGTGATAAACCAGTAAGAGTGTCGAAAAGGGGACCGAACGACCCCGAGACTCGAACCATGGCTTGTATTTTTAATTTGTGCATGCAAAAGAACAACAGGAGAAGACCCAATAGGCTGCTGTCCTCAGCTGAATGCGAATATCACCATGATACCTGCGAAACTATACGGTTGGAGAGGTGTCTGTTTATTCGCCGGCACGAACTGTCGGCTTGAGCGAGCAAAAGAGAAAGGCTTAGATGGAAAAAAAATTTACTTTTAAAAAAAGAGTAAAAGAAATGTCGCAAGCCACAGGCTGATAGGGCTGGTAATCCATGAAACATCATCGAGATCTAAATTTTGACCGTATGGTAGGTAGAATGCAATCGCTTGGATGGCAAACCAACATGATTACAACATGGCATTCCGGATCAATCCTGTTTGCGGTCTTGTGGACATCTTTTGCATGACGAGTAATGTTTGGCGGTGTGTACTTTGCATACGCATTCTGGGGAGAAATATGAAAATGGGGCAAAAAAAAAGGGAGAGTAATATAATAATAATAGCAAGTAAGTGTTGCAAAGCACGCGCGCGTGCCCCGGGACGAACGGTGAATTTCCGTACAGGAAGCCCGGCACAGCACGGGACTCGTCTGGCTGGCTTTGTTCGCCTGTCTCTCCTTTTAGGTCAAGAAATGTGTTTGGGAAAGGAACGGCCATCGGGATATTGGAGGTTGATCGAGATTGACAGGCGAAGCTGCCTTTTCTTCTAACCGCTTTCGGCGACTAGGTCCCCTTTTTCCGCCCGGTTGGCTGTGGGGGGTAGGGTGGTTGTGTTAAAAAAAAAGAAGAAAAGGAAAAAAATGTACCTATGTGTGCCAAGTGTGCTAGGTTCCTGTTTGGCTGTTAGCGTCTTACGCTTTTTCTTCACTTTGCTTTTTTCAGATAGGAACATCAGAGCACCCGAACAAATAAAAAAAATGGTAAATAATTCTTTTCTCGAGCTGGTAGGAAATACGCAGTGCCACACGCCAGCGGCCAGCCGAGTCTGCCGAGTCCTTTGTTGCACACACACCCCCATCAAAGGCCAAGGCGGGGGACCATACGTATAGTAAGGGTTCGGTGGGGTTTGCTTTGTTTCCTTACTACAGTACTGTACTTCGTAGTACCGTACGGTAATCCTGGCGCAATATTCGCTTTTTTGTTTCTTTTTTGAATTTGAATCGAATTAAATTTTGATCGCGAGTTTCGACGTTGAAGATGAATTAAGGCTCAGCGTTGAATTGCTATTGATTTTTGAAGTTCAATGGCATGTCGTAAGTGGCTTTCCATCAATGTCTCTCTTTGCCCTTTTGTCAGAAGGCTCCAATTTTGGCTTCCGGTTTTTCATATTTCTTCTCATCTCGTTTCCATTGCCTTAGCCACGTTGTACGAAGCAGCCACTTCTCTCTGCCTACCGCCTTACGCCATAACCTATGATAAACTAATACTGGGCCCAGCTCCCAAGGGGACTGAGAGAAAAAGGATTAGACACTCCTCTTTCTAGGCTCCATAGGCTAGTAGATCCCCACCCCTTTCCCGCACGAACCCCTGCATCAATGGGTCCCGCCCAAGCCAAGAATGTCTGCATGGCGGGCAGCCCCACAACAAGGCTCAACTTCTTCGATGACAAGTACAAATCTCGATCTCGACAAGAGCATCGGGTCCATTGCCTACTAAATTCATATCACAGCTGCTCTTGGGATGATTTGATGACCTCGTCATCCCACACACCCCCTAACTAAAGCCTTTGAAACCTGTTCCAAGGCACGAACCTTGCAAAAAAGAAAAGAAAGAAAGTGAAGGGGGGGGAAAATTAAAGGGTGGGAGTTTTTTTTCTGTTCGCTTTTGGATACCAGTATGCGCAACAACACCGGAACCTGCTCCTGACACTCTTGTCATGTATCTTTTATTGGCAATAACTGATTAATACCCCTTTTAGGAACACAAGCAAATCACAGTAAAATACCAACGGACTGGTTCAGGCAGCAAGTCATGTTGGGGTAAGCGGTGAACTGCGTGGTATCAATCGGATCAACTCAATCAGAGTCAATCGACAGTATCGAGGCACGAAGTACTTAGTCAGTCGCGTTGATTGACAATTTGCGCCAGAATACCAATCGTCGATGTCGAGTCAAGGTTTCTTCTTTGTTTCTTTCTTCTTCGTCGACTTCTTTTTCTTTCCCCTTTTGAGCGGAGTGGCTGTGCAAAAGACTGACCAACGCACAGATTTCCTGAAACGTGGGCAGCTGCTCGTCCAATTTAGCTGTAGACTAGCCAGTTATAGTGATTCTTCGTACTGCAAATTTATTCTTTATTTTTATTTTATTTTCTTTCGTTGTAGCTCTCTCTCCCCCGCCTCAGCATCCGGTCACAATTCGACGAGGAGCTTTTTACTAGCATGTACCATCGTACGATAGTAGTGCTGAGTCTTTACATATAACATATTAAAGACTTGAGAAAAAAAAACAAAAAAAAAGTGTTTACACACCCAAGAAATATAAGCCATGTTACCCGAACTGTCAACAGCCCCATCGGTTCCATTCCGTTCCTTGCGCCGAAGACGGGACTACCTTCCAAGCTTAGGCACGTAACCCGGACGCCTCAGACTTCTGGAGACTTCCACATATGTACAAGTTACCTACCATAGTAAAAGCCCATCTCCTGGGACGACAGACTGGCTGTTAGACGAGACCTTTTGGTAAACCCCCCTTGTCCTTATGGGACGCCCCTCCTCCTACTCCTGCTCCTTGTACCGAATACTTCATGGATGTCAGGCTGCGCGCTACATGCGTCCGGGTCCCTGAAATTGATGGATTGACGTCACACCTGCCTCACCTACATGTAGACGGGCCAGAGAAAATAAAAAAGAGAGTAATGGGGCTCCGGGACAATTGCTATGCGATGCAATTTCCCTGACCCAGTTTGCATACCGCCTCACGGTTCACTTTTTCATCACCGGGAAGGATCCATCTCAGCATCTTGGCCGGGCGCGGGATGGGCAAGGAAAGGAAAAAAGGTCCAAAAAAGAAGAAATTGTTGCAGTCAAAGACAAGGACGATACACAAACACTATTCTTTTTTGGGTTTTATTTCTTAATCTCCCTAATACTGAGTGGATGGCTGCTTCGGTTGCAAGGGGACTAGGGGACTATCGTAGGGGCTGGGTGTGAGCTGAGTTCCCAGCTATTCGGGAAAAGGGTTGGGTTCCTTTTCGGACAAAGGTTTAACACCTTTTTCTTCCATCCGGACGTTTTATTTAAAATGGCCGTAGCGGACTGCGGACAGGGGACTTCGTTATTCCTACGGTATGTAGGGTACTTGGACCGAGGTGCTTGCGCGCGCAGGGTCCAATAGATTGCGAGTCACCCTTCCCATCATAGATGCAGGAGTCGGACCTTGAAGGGCTTATTTTTCCCCCTCTACCAGGTATAGTGATTTTTTTTTCGATCCAAGGCCTTTTTTTGTTGAGCTTAACTTGCAGAAAGAGGCATGAAACTACCACGTACGTAGTCTTAAAAGGTACTAACTCAAGTCATGTTCCCCCGTTTTAGTCTATTGATCGCCGACCGACAGAAAAAAACGATCGAGATGTTGAAAATTGGGCCTGGTGCCTGATCACCGGTATGGTGTGCTTGTTTGCCCTGCAAGAAGGACATGCCTGTCGCTTTGCTTTTCATACCCTTTTTTATTTTTTAATGTTTGACCGGAATGACCTGCTGAACATGCTTGTATCCGGGATCTCGGTTGAGATATAACGACGTTGTCAGGCACCTTACGCTCCGGCCTCTGATTTAATACGTACCACGCATGGTAAGTAGTCAGGAAAAGGCAGCTTGCGTTGCCAAGTCGGTTGTCACGGACGGCGTAGAAAAAACGACGTGCTTTTGATATACGATATGTCGACGTATTAGAACAACATGACCCTGTCAAAACTTTTCTAGAAGTGGTAAGTCTAGGTCCGCAGAGGGAGAATTAAAGAGAAAGGGAGATTTTACTTTAAGCCAATTATTCGTCCAGAAATCTAACCCTTGCTCTTCTCATTCCATTTTGCAGGACGACAGGCTGTAATCTGCCGTGCGTTGAAAATCATCATGACATCATTGTCCAGCGGCTAGGGGGGTGAGTTTCATTTTCCGTTCGCATCGTGATCTGTCGACAGACTGATGCGGGTTGGGGAGTGGACGCAAAGAAAAAAAAAGAAAGAGAAAAAATGAACGAGGAACTGGGGTGGAGTAGGGATCATCCTTGTCATGGCAGCGCAAAGCCCATTTTGAAAAAGTACTGTACCGTTTTTTTGCTGTGGCTAATGCGATCGATGTACCTTTTTGGTCTCTATTTTTTATTGCTTTCTTATTCGTCTTTTATTTTCCCTTTTTTATGTCCTATCACTCTTTGGATTTTCTTTTCCCTGCCCCTGCGGACTGCTGCAAATGTGATGTCGGGCGTGGCTGCGTGCGCGTTGGAAAGAAAGCGAACCCCTCGCGGGATCCGTGGGCTGGCAGACAAGGTACCTCGATACTATGCTAGGCACCCTGACCTGACTTGGACAAGGTGTGGCCGTACCTACCTACCTAGTAAGAAAAAAAAGGGACCCACAGAATATCTGTGGAGTTTGTTAATCCCTGCGTTTTCTTGACGGGCGGCGCGCTACCAAGCCCGGGCTCACATCATTGCACTGTCCCACTCCCTTGGGAGACCCCAGTTCTGCTTTCCTGCTTTTGCTGCCCACCTTTTGCTCCGCCTGGTGCGCAAAGACTGTCTGTCGGTATACATATCAAGCACCATCCCCCGAAAGTAGACTGTGGCTCAGTTCGTTCCGTGATTCAACCTTTTTGACGTTCACATCTCCAAACAACTCAAGAGGTACTTCACACCTACCTATATTACCACTTTTCTCTCGCCCCCACTGCCAGACATCTCGTGCGCCAACATCTTACTTCATTGTAAGTGACACTGGTCCACACAACAGCTGTCTCTGCACCGGCTCATTGCGGACATCACCGTCGACCTCTTTTGAAAGCTCCGTCTGACAAGCTTCAGAAAACCAGTCCGTTGGGGATTTTTGGTTTTCTTCTAGAAAAACGAAACAAAAAGACTCGGGGACATTGTAACGACACAGAATAAATAAGCTTGGCTAACCAGAAAGAGCTTGGATTTACAACGTCATAGCCACAGCTGGTTCACACTGGAGATATCCAACTTCCACAACAGCCACACCCACCACACACATAACGCAAAAATGCACGCAAGAGACGCAGCAGGCCGGCAGGTGTCGTTATTGAACGATGATGTCCCTTCATACTCGCCTCCAGTGGAATACTCAACAGTGCAAAGGCTTTCATACTCGACTGCAAACCACGTCCTCTCTCGACCATTCAACGCCGCACTCGCAAGGAGCGCATCGGCCTCACCCAACGCCCCGCAACTATCACGGTCCGACTCGTATGACTCCCAGAACAGCAGCGAGCCCTTGTCACCCATGACGCCGAACATCATGTACGCCGACTACGGCCACCCAACCCCGGCACTCTACAGCTCGTCAGAGAGCACAACTCCCTACGACGACTACCTTCCCGACGCTCCCCCTCCAGCAAGCTCAGCAAAGAGGCCCGTCACCTTTGGTAGCCGCAGCAGCAGGTCTGGTTCGTACGACGACGAGATGGCTGGCAGTGGGAACAGCAGTAGCAACCCCACATCCACCGGAAAGCGCTACCCTTGTAGGTATCGCGACAGCCACGGCTGCGAAAAGACCTTTACAACATCAGGCCACGCCTCGAGGCACTCCAAGATACATACAGCCGAAAAGGCTGTCCAGTGCACGTTCCCGGGCTGCAACAAGAAGTTCACACGTGCGGACAACATGAAGCAGCACCTCGAGACACACTACAAGGACCGCAACCGATCAGGCGCAGCCAGGCCGACGGTGTCAGCACGAAGGTCGAGCTCCTCCAGCAAACACAGCAGCAGTGGAAGCACGGCGGGCCACAAGCTGGTCGACAGCTCAACGCCATTGCCTTCGCCAGGGATCCAAGGCAGCAACTGGGACATGAGGACGTTGAACGGTTCTCTGTTGACCCGCCCAGTACCATCCAGGAACATGAGCATCGGCCTCGATGCGTTAGCGGCCGTGGCCTGCCAGGAGGGCGCCTAAGTGACGTGATGACCAAATTAATAGTCGAACACTTCAGGCCAATTCCCACTGCCACTTACCTCGCCTCTCGACCAACTTCATAACCAAATTCTTCGCAATCGACACCAATGACGCCATTTTCCCGCGACCACTAGCTTTTGTTTGCGCAATACACCTCAAGCGCCAAAAATTTTGCAACCGTCCTCACTTCCGACCAAACGTATATATACACGAGGCGTATTTAGCCATGACCGATCGATTGGTTTTCTTGTGATATTTTTTCTTTTTTGCCCTCGTTCTCCCCCATTACTTCTGAGTGTCTTTTTTTCTCTTTAGCGCACACGATTTTTCTAACAAAACGGTGTAACTTGGGTGTTTCTTTTTCTGGGATTTTTGGGATGGTGCACGCATACGATAAAGCACCTTGCTTGCATAGAGCACACGATTGGGTTCCTACCGGGAGCACACGAGCATTGGGACGGCGCATTTGGAGTTATTTTTGGGTTGTTTTACTTTGCACCTCTTTTCCCTACTTGTTTTTTATCTTTGGGAATATGGGATTTGTTTTAATAGTTGACTCCCTCGAGAGCAACTTGCATCAAAGGAATATACATGGCGCCTTTGAAAATATACATATACACGGGGTTTTATTGTACTGGGAAGCAAGGAGGCTGGTTCACATCACCTCTCACGATTTTCTTATTCTGTTAAGAGTGTTATGAATTGTCCGGTTTCCTTTTTTTATATGTTGCCTATATATCACATTTCGTCACACATACCAGGCAGGCAATTGGGGGAAGCAATTGGAGAAAGTACACCAATGGACCTCAAACTTCAAAGCTCACTTTATAGTGTGGTTTATAAACCGCCAACCTCTTAAATACAATACGTCCACCCCTCAAAAAAAAACCATCAAAAGAACAATTGGTTCCCTTGTGACTCGAAAATTCTTTTTCTTTTTGTTACCAACCTGAGGGGTCTTCTCCATTGGCCGTCTTGGCTTCTCAGCTTTGCGCGCCACAGTCGTTTTGAGAACTACGGGAGTGTGCTTTGTTTTTCTTTATTCCCTGACCCCTCTCTCCCCTCCTTTGTGCGTTTGCCCTCTTTTATTTCCCTGTCTTTGTCGTCTCATTCACGCATATGCCGAGATGACGACCTTGGCATTTTCCCACCCATCCGGCCGAGTAAACAAAACCCCCAGCACACCGGGGAGGAAAGGAACAGACTTACTCTCTCGCGCACGCAAGAGACCCGGCAGATCCTTTTAGTGCTTCTTGTCCTTTTTTTTTGGTCATGATGCTTAAAAAACTATTCGCAAGTCAGTAGTCTCCTAGTCCCACTGGTTCCCCCTCCTTTTTTCTTTAATAAACCGTCCCCAAAAAAAGAAGAAAGAGAAGGCAAAAGAAAATCAAAGAGCAAAGAGAAGAAAACAAAACCCCCACGGGCAGTTCGCGCTGTTTCGCGGCCCGGAAATAAGGACGCGACGGCAAAACTTTACAGGGTGGGCTCTTGTTTCCCAGCTAGGTGCATGTGTCATGAATAGTTTCCAAGCCTATCTCTGCGCATCTCTCTCTCTGTTGTACTGTATACTTTTTTCTTTCTTTTTTTAATTTAAAACCCCCCCTCGTTTTGCGAATCCCTCCTCTTTTTAAGTGCTGGTACCGTTTATCAAGGCAGTCAATGTAACGGCCGGCCGTCCGGTGGGATAGTTGGCATGTGTCGCACAAAACCCAAAAAAAAGGTAGAGAAGAGAGGGCTATATCAGGTACAGACTATGATAATACTTCGGTGAGAAATATTGAATGAAGAAAAAAAGCAGAAAAAAAAACCCCTCGTTTGGTCCGAAGTGGTCTAGACCTTTGCGGCGACCCAGAGTTTGGTAGCCTGTGACCTCATTCTTTGTTCTTTCTGATTCCCAAATGAAATAAGGGGATCCAATAATTACCATGTACAGAAAAAAAAAGAGGGAAGGGGGAAAGAGACCCTTGCCGGGGAGCCGTGGAGAAACGCTAAGGATTACACCTTGGGTGGTGTGGGAGTCTACCCAGGCTGGTGGAAGCTTGCATGTGCTGAACACAAAAAAAAAGGGTCAGAGCTATCTTGGCTACCTCAACACGGCAAAACTAGCTAGGGATCTTGACTCGCGGGCAGGTTTTCAACAACATTCAAAACTTGGTCCGTTGCTACGCTATTCGCCAAACAATGTTGCCTTGCCCAAATCACACACCCTCAATCGGCGATTGGAACAGCAAATCTTGGGAGGAACGGGGTCTTCTCCCCTTATATTGGCTGTTTTGGGATTACTGATCATGGCGTTCAATTCAAGCCTGTGTGATATGCCAACTCGACAATCCCATATCACCCAAAACTGGGAAGATAAAACCGCTAGTCGCAACAATGCCTTTTTCGTATCTTCTTCTCCACCGCGTCCCTTCAGCTTTACTTTGCAAGTAATTTACTTTTGTGGAGAGAGAGACTTGCTGGCGAACAGTCGGGGAAATAAATATATATTTGCCGGCGATTATCAGCGCGATCTCGATGGTCGCAGGGCAGCAGATCCGGCCGCCTGTGCATTGAGTGAATCGATGTGTCTAGACAATACCCCATGCATCTCGGTTGAGTCGGTGAGGCTTATGATTCACCCCATAATTCATCATCCTCGGCACACTTCCGCGCCATCTCGAACTGTTCGTCTGTCCGACAAACAAGGACCCTGTGCTTTGCGTCCTTCGCCCCGACCTCAACCACGATCCCCTCGTCATTGTCCACGGCGGCAGCATCGTCTCCATCGACGGCGAGGCGAAATCCAAGGCATCGACACTGCTCCACCACCCTCTTCCTCAGCAGCGCGCTTTTTTCACCAATGCCTCCCGCAAAGACCAACGCATCGACCTCGCCACCCAGGCTGACGTAGTACTGCCCTACGAAGCCGCAGACGCGATCGACAAAGAGGTCAAATGCAAGACTGTCCCGGCCAGAGTCCCCCTCGGCGGCGGCGGCGATCTCCCCAAAGTCCGTCGTTCCCGCCAGCGCCTTCCACCCGGATTCTTTGTTGAGTATCTCCTCTGCGCGTGAGATGTGCAGGTCGCGCGTCGAGTTGGGCGATAGCCTGCCCACGTCGCTGGCGTAGTGGAAAACGAGGCTAGGGTCGACGCTGCCGCTCCTCGTCGCGCCGGGCAGCCCAGCCACGGGCGTCAGGCCCATGCTCGTGTCGCGGCTCCTTCCCTTCTGTATCGCGCATGCGCTGGCCCCAGACCCGAGGTGCAACGCAATCAGACTCGTCTCCTCGACGGGCTTGCCCAGGTGCTCCGCCGCCGCCCTCGTGATGAACGAGTAGCTGATGCCGTGGAAGCCGTATTTTCGAAGCCCGTTCTTTCGCGCCCGTGTCTGGTCGATTGGGTACGTGTGAATGTGGCGCGGGATGGTGGCGTGAAACTGCGTATCGAAGCAGGCCACGTTGACGGCGTCGTCCAGCCCGTCCATGTCCATGCATGCCTTGACGATGCCCAGCGATGGTTTGTTGTGCAGTGGCGCGAGCTCGCTGAGGGCGTCCAATCGTTCCAGCGTCTTTCGCCCGACCTTTTCGATGCGTGATGCATCGCCTCCGTGAACGATTCTGTGCGCGATAAAGTCAATGTCCGACCTTTGACCCAGTTGTGGCAGGTCGCGAGAGTCGAAAAGCACATCCAAGATGTGTTTAAACGCAGTTATCTGCGAGTCGATATCCTTGACCTCTTGGCCATCCTGCAACTTTTCGTCCTTCCCATCGCTGTCATTTCTTTTCTTAAACGTAAGTTTGGTGGGCGGTGCTGTCAGCCCGCTGATTTGGATCTCGGCGATGGGCTTCGGAGGCTGCCGAGACGCTGCTACCTCGTACACCGAGACCTTGACCGATGATGAGCCGGCATTGACCGATAGTATGACTGCCATTTCTGTGAATGTCTGCAAGTGCACAACTTTTCCCAGTCAAGCAAGGTGCGGGTTATTCTGTAATCAAACAGTGAGCCCCCGTGCTTTTCATGTCTGATGACAAGGCCATTGGAACAAGTCCTTTCTGCTGACGCAAGACAGTGTCGTCCAGCATTGCCAGTGGGCGTCCCACAATGATGAGCAGCTCCGCGACCATTAGGTAGCTCTCCAGGAAAAGCAACTGACGTCTCCATTGTGCTGCGAGTTCAATGACGTAATTGCAACGTGGTTACCCTCGCACACACTCCAAACGGAAGCTAAGCTGGATCCCGCTTAACCCGCTCTACCTGACACCACCTTCAACAACCCACCCCCAACCCAGTCCCCACCGTTCCTGCCACGCCTTTCTGCTTATTGTACGTTGGGAGACAACCCCCTATTCGGGCAACTGCAACTGAACTCAATGGCAGATCCTCGCTCCGCAGGTGCTTGATACTATATGCAAACCTGTCCTGGAGTATGTTTCAAGTCTGCAGTGACTAGAGAGTTACAGGTCATGCTACCTGTCAAAATTTTTAGCCTGTTAATGGCATTCATACGTATCTTAGCAACGGGCAGATAACTTCGGTTGCAGTTGTGCATCCTCTGTAGAGTGCCGCTGGCTTCAGACACCTGCCAAGATGTGCATCTTGGTCTGCCCATGACGAGGTTTTCCCAAGACTCGTAATGCCTTGATCTCAAGGCAGTCGAGGGCCCCGGCTTGTCACCCGCGACCTGTCCGATACAAGTCGTATTCCGTGGAACTGTGGCACAGCCATAAAGTCCGTACCACGGTCTTGAAAATACCCCGCCATGCATTTCTTTTTACCAGACCTCCATCAGTCCTGTGTCATGTTGGTGTCTGGCTCCTCCACCGTCTCTAGCATCTGATAAGTTTCGGCTGGAAGCTCAAAGACGCTAGCTCTCGTAGCCCCTGAAGGCATTTCATATTGTCCCATCGTGTAGTCGCCAAATTGCCTTTCTTCTGCGTGCAAAGTAGTCCACTGATCTATAAACCGCTCGAAATCTGCACCGCTCCAAGTTAGAGAGAGCACCTCTGCCGATAAAACGTGCAAAATTCAAGGATAGAAGTTTACCGGCAGTCCGAGTGAATTGCATTCCAAGATAGCGGAAGTTTGGCCTTTGCACCAAGTCGTGCGCTGAAGATGCCTGAGAGTTTCCAGCTGCATTGCTGTCATCCATTGATCGCGTGCGGCTTCGGAAAGATGAGAATGAGGGCCTCCGTGATGACGACCCCGAGGTAGTCTCATGTGCACTCCCGCGCCGCGCGATGACATTCAGCTTCAGTCTCCGATGTCGATCATCGCGGCTCTTGACCTCCCCATCAAAAGCTGCAAACCAATACTCGCGTGGACGACCATCGCGTCCCAGCAGGGCAATAGTATGCTGCGACGAATACCTATCCTTCCACAGCTTCATTCTTAGGCCAGTGGCGATACCCCTGACAGAGCCAAAGGAGTCGGTACGGCCTTCACGATCAGACCAAACCACATCCATGTCAAAGAAGTCGACCAACTCGCGCTCACGAAGATCGCTCTGGAAGCGAAGTGAGCCCTCGAATGTTGCCAACACATAGTTGACGTCGACAAAGGCATCATGCATGATAGTGCCGTCTGCTGCCGTGTACCGAATACGCTGGGGCGAGCTGAAGCTCAGATAAAGCTCCATATCATGAGGGCTCTCGAAGCGCCGGTGGTGTGCATGGAGCGAGAGTGGGAACGTATCCGGAGGGTTGCTAGATGGTACTGAACAATAATGATGATAGAGGCTGTTTTTTAGTAATCGTGTACATTCAGGAGCTTTGGTTTTGAATACGAATGGCTGGGAAGAAATTACACATACGATAGTGTTCAAGGACCTCGCCTTCGTAACTGCATTGCCAAGATAATCGCCGGTGATCCGGGCCGGCACTCTCTATGTCCCATGGCCCCAGATACACCGTTATCTCGTCTGTTGTTTGTTGGAAGAGGGTGCTACTTCAATATCAGCTAAAACCCAATGCAAGTGGTTTGCTTCTTGCCATGATGAAAATGCTTAGCTTACATTGTCGCTTGGTAGCCTGGTGGGCCAAGGTCGACTGTGTGATTTTTCGGTCAGAATTCTGCTATAAGTCGCCCTCGGGAGCACTCTTACGAACTGCTCCAGGTATGAGAGCCGACAGAATAGTCACCCAGAACCTGAACCCAAGCCAGGAGGTCCCACTGACCGCCGTCAAGGGGCACACGACCAGTCACCAACCGACAACTTACGTGGGCGTAGCGGAGTTGGGGCCTCGGATGAGTATGATGTCGGCGCAGAGGCTGTTGATGCCGTTGCCGGCGTCCATATTGGGTCTAAGGGGCTCGTTTGCGCTTGGCGGTATGATGGAGGGTAACGGACATTGGATGAAAAGGAAGATGAGCCAGAAGAACCAGAAGCCATCTCCACTGAAGCTAGGCCAGAGACTGAGTGGCTAGCTTTTGAGTTGTTGCGTCTTGGTCGCAGTGGAACGTCGGGTGGTTGCGTGCTCCAAGTCGATAGGATAACGGCCGGGAGACCGAGACCCACTTTGATCCGGGAGTCCGGGTCCGCGACTGTCGACCCCCTTGCAGGGCCAGAGCAAGCACAGACAAGAATAGACTGTTGCTAAAGGTTGAGGTTGCAGCCTATATTCGGATGGCACAAGAGCAAGTCTTGGTTCATTTGGCTGCAGCGCCCTCTTTTTGGACGAAAGAGGTTGAAAGGCCGGAGCAGGTGCCTCGCGGAGGGTGTAGTTGGGGATTCGTCGGTATCGCTTTGGGATTCGGTGCTCGAAGGTGTGTGGATGCGAGGGTGTGCGCGCGAGGTAAAAATGCTTAACTTTTATCGAAGCAGTTGAGAATAGACCGCGAGGGGGTACGGTACAGGCGGGATGGTACCACCAACTTAGTATATGATCCAAGTGCTAAGTAAACCCAAAGTCTGATAATGATAAGCAGGGAGGTGGGCGAAAGGCAGGCCTGGTCATGGAAGAGTGGGAAAAAAAGGGTAAAAAAGTAATTTCAATGATTGACAGTAACCTGATCGGCAATAGGGGTCAACTAATTGGAAGTTCTCACACGTAGCCGTCCTTCGCTTGAATGTGGCTCTTTTGCTGCGCCGTGGGGATATGGATAGGTACAGCGAGATTTGATGGGCATAATGTGATATAGCGTGCCACGAAACCGGCCCCAATAGCCCCAGCACCACCGCCGGCTGCATCAGTCTGGTACCCGACATCAGCCATCCCGCGCACTCTCCCCAAAGTCTCACGCACAATATTTCAATGCGGGCTTGCACGAGTGGGCGCAAGAGGTGGGGGTTTGTTTTGGCCACGCTCCCACAGCGTTGAGCTCCATCATGTCATCTAGAACTAGATTTTTCTTTTCCGATTATCGAGACGTGGGCGTGCAAGGCCAAGATGGCAGCAAGCGCGCGAGACAGGTGATCCGATTTTGTTAGTGGGCGGGGCAGAGACTACCTAACTTGGAGAATGCATGACCTTCTTTCTCGTTCTTGTGAGTATTTGCTAGGTTAAGGTACATAAGTTGTGTTCCTTCGCTCATTGAATGAATGCTGGGCACCTGGGTGAAGTGAGTGTCCGATCCGGGAGGGGTTCTGTGGAAGCCCTGGATTGTGGATGTCGAGATGCTGCAGAATGCTCCCCCAGTCCCAACGGCTGCTGGGAGCACATGGTTAAAGCAAGCCACGGGATTTGACGAATCGATGCAGAAGCGAGCTATGTGCCTGGGCGGATGGAACCGACCAAGAAGCAAGGATATGCTGGGCGACTACCTAAACTAGAGCCAGGTGGAGCAGGGTACTGTGTTTGTAGAACGTTTAGTGGGCCCGTCTTTTCCATGCCATGCAAGACTATGGCCAATGACAGCGAAATGCCGAAGAAGGTGGCTTCCTTTGTAAGTAGGGTAACGCAGGTAGGTACTCATTGGGAGGGAAAGAGAGAATGCTTCTCCGGTCAAAATTCGACTGGGTCTAGCTTGGCTTTGTTGCTTGTGTTCTCGTTTTGCCCTTCTTGTGTCACTTGTATTCTCTTTTCGAACGAAGCAAGCTTTTGAAAGACACCAATGATTCACCAAGGCCTCTCTGTTTGTATATACTGCTTGATTGCCTACCTACATTACCCATTTAGCAACTTCATCCCTGAAATTTAGCTGTGCGGCGTGGCAAGATGATGGATTTTATGAACATCAATCCTTCTACCTGGGTACCTACCCTGGGTGCCCAGGCTGCCCAAAATCTTTCCACCAAGTCTTGAAGAGAGCGTGGCCAAGCTCATAGCCGGCTTGCCCTGCCCCCCCTGGAGCTGGTTCAGCTGAAAGATTCCAGGCCGACCGTCAGCTTCTTTAGGCGGGCTTCCTCTCTTTTTGTCAAGCGTCTTTGCTACTTTCCTGGCTTATTACTCGCTCAAGGACCCTCTCATACTTGCAAAAGCCTTGATCTTTGGAATTTTGTGTTTATTGACTCACAAATCATCCACACGTTTCATGCCATTCTTGTGAGAGAATCCACCATGGCCTAGAGCAGCCTGCGCGAGTCGACATCTACGGACCTTACCATACCTACATTGTAGGTATCGGACCTAACCCCTGCCGCAGCCGCAAAAGCTCTTGACTTTTAGCCCTAGAGCACCTTTTTATCCATACAAAGGCCACATTCAACTGCGCACCCACAGCTTGTGGCTCTCAAGCCTCCGACTGCAGGATGAATGGTACCTTTGCGGGCCCGCAGAGACGAAATCGGGGTTTCCTCGGCGCGGATAGTTCGGCCTTGAGCGCACAGGACAGCCAGGTCAGTCTATGAAAGATTTATTTAATTCTACGCCATCCCGTCCCAAGCATGCAGTTATCCGTCGTTACCCTGAGCTTATGATAGGCCTATTGTGTATATGTCTCTGCCTGAATATACCATCGTATCTTTGGTTAACGAGGCATTCGCTTGGTATCTTTATAGGATCGTCGCCAACTTCGCTATCAGCTAGATTTAAACTCATTCAATGCTAGGATTTTTATCATTACAGCATCCGGATTTTTGACTGACAGGTATGATGGGGCTCTTACAACTGCTGCAGGGAAGACGCTCGTCCGGAAGAGTGGAGGTAGCATTCAGGAATGAGTGCGGGCTAAGCTAGGCCCAGGCTTACATTCTCTCCTCATTACACAGCTACAACCTTTTCGCCACAAATGTCATTCTCACATCAATCAACTTTGTTTACTTTCCGAATACCACTACCCCTATAGGGCTCATCATAAATCTCTTCACCCTATTGGGCTCAGTCATCGGTCAGTTGCTCTTTGGCTTCCTCGCAGACTACTATGGTCGTGCGAAGCTGTACGGGATAGAGCTCGTCCTGGTCATTGTGTCTACTATAGGAGTAGCCACTAGCAGCCATGGATATAGTGACAATACCGTCGGACCAGACATGTCATTTTTGGCATTGTTCACCTGGTGGAGATTTGTTATGGGCGTTGGTAAGACCCTCTGATAAGAAACAAGAGACATTACTCAAAAGCCGCACGAGAGAGAAAACAAATGATTTGCTCACCAGACCCATCAGGCATCGGAGCCGAGTATCCACTGAGCTCGGTCATAACCTCTGAGTGGTCCAGTACACAATCCAGAACGCTGATGCTATCTTCTGTCTTCTTGATGCAGCCTATAGGCCAGGCATTGGCTCAGTTGGTCGGTCTCTTTGTGCTCCTCGGCTGGAACAATGTCAAGCATCTGGATTCGAGGCAATGCGGCCTGGACAGTCTTCGTAAGCTGCTTGTTATCTCGTTTTGTGGTACCCCAGGGTACTATCAAGTTGCTGACAAGTCTCTGACACTCTTTGTCAGATGAAGCAGAATGCAAGAAAGCTATCGATGGAGTGTGGCGCATCGTCATCGGCTCGGGGGCAGCACCCGCTCTCCTGGCCATCATATTCCGGTTCTTCCTCTACGACTGTGGCTTGTTCACCTTGGAAGTGAAGGGGAAAACCGAAGTGGCTTTCAGAGATACACAGAAGATATACGGCTCTCAACCCCAACCCCAGTGGCCCAGTTCTTCGGCGACGAACGGGGCCATGCCGGCCGCGACACAACCCTTTCGAGGCGCAATCCGCCCCTCTGCAGTTGGGACCGTGCCACAGATAGAGCAGGCAGTACCTGTACAGTTTTCGCTCGAAGACCTACGTAACTTCTTCATCCGTGACGGGAACTGGATCTATCTGCTTGGTATGTTACGCTCCATTAGCGTCAGATACCCCCAAGTCATCTTCCCTGAGACGTAAACCAAGCATATTTGTCTATGAGCGTTAGGCTGAAGATACACCAACAGGCACATCGGCGACATGGTTCTTTCTCGACGTCAGTTTCTGTGGTGTAAGTTGTTAAGTCGCCCGGTCGATAACCCCTAGACACTCTAGAGATATATGGCTTAGGGCCTTCTGATGGATGAACAAAAGGCGCGCTATACAAAGGGAAGATCAGGCGAGACTAATAAATAATCCATGAGTTCAATTCAAGTAGTTCTCCCTTGATAATCGCGGGACGCTCGCCAGCCTCTGGGCAACATCCAAGACAGTTCCGATTGACGAGAATCTCGAGTGCTGGAATTCATCATCCGTCGTCCGCAGCTGGTCTAAAGCTGTAAACGGGAGCCTGCCTACATGGCAAACAGACGCAACACACCCATGCCATACGATATACGATGTCCTATTCGATCAGTCCAAGCAATATTTAGCCTCGGTGTCGATCGCTTCAATCGCCGGTTCAGCTTGTTTTGTCGTTTTTTGCAACAAGTTCCACCGCCGGAGGATGTTGACCGTGTCATTCCTGGCATTGGCCTTGTTGTTCTTGATTACAGGCGGCGTCTATTTCAGGGTGAAAGAAACGCCATCTGCCTATGGCACTGTGGTCATGGTTGCAATATGTCATTTTGCCTTCAACCTTGGTATGTGCAGCTCAGGGGCTAACCCAACTCTTCTTGAGATATCGTCGAAGGCAACAAAACAATACAAACTTGGCGCAATCTAGGAGAAACTGACATGGATTGAGAACAAATAACCAGGCGCCAACACCTTAACTTTCATCATCCCGGCCGAGATTTTCCCCACTGCCTACCGCAGTACCTGTCACGGAATCTCGGCCGCCGCTGGGAAGCTAGGCTCGATTTTGGCAGTGCTGATTGTGCACGGAATAAAAGGGAGCTTCGAGGGGTCGGACCGACAAGGCGTGCTGTTCATGCTCTTTTCCACATTCATGTTTTTTGGGGCCCTCTGCAGCTGGGCGTACCTGCCTAATGTTCAGAGGAAGATTGTAGACGGCGGGAAGGTGAGGTGGGAGAACATGACTCTGGAAGAGCTAGGTGAGGGTAGGGAGAAGGCTAGGCGGGAGGGCCAGGCTATAACCATCAGAGAGAAGATGGGAGAAATCAAGGCCAAAAGATTGCGGAGAAAGAGTAGGAGGCGGGCAGAGTCGCGGGAAGAAGAGGGTGTTTGAATAGGATGTGCGATTGCAGTGGGATGGTCGTTGGCGTTTCGCGGAATCTGGCTTCTATATTAGGTATAGCATCGCCTTGTGGGTCGAATATCACAAGGTTTGGACCACGACGGGTTTATGGTTATCTGCATGCCGAGCCGCAAGTACAGCAGTCCTTTCCGGGTGTCGAGGAGAGACATCCTCGTCCTGTATGGATCTGCGGGTTCCGAATCAGTCTGCCCTACGGCTTGGGGATTACTGCTGTTGTGGTGCGCGATGCGGATGTTAACTATGTCCGGCAACCCGAACCGAGAACTGGTTGTAAGTATGCAAGGGAAATCCGCGAATGTAACCTATGACGACGATGCATGCAAGAGTTTCTACCCCTCAAAGAAAAGCAACAGAAAGAAAAGAATGGGGATCAGTGAGCACGGTGAGATACTGATGATCTCGTCAGCTGGTAACATCAAACGCCATGTTTTCTGTATCAGTCCCTTGTGGGCTAAGTCGCTTCATGTGATGACAAAAGTCCCTCGTGTCATCGGGATAGTCTGTAGGCAGATTGAATTAGATGAGATCAATGCGGCTTATATTCCCGACCAGGTTAGATAGAATCAGGAAAAAAAACAAAAAGAAACAGAGCTAATATTTACTACTTGGATCAGGAGCTCTGGGACTAGCCCCGGCAACTTCTTTTTGGGGCTGGTGCTCTTTTCAGACGGAACGGTGCCGCGCCTAACTTTTGACGCCAAGAAGCGAAACCCGACGGGTTTGCGGTTGATTATAAAAGGCCGAGAGATTTTTGAATGGAGTGGGGGGGGGGGCCTGCTCGCAGTTTGTCAACGCCAAGATCTTTTGGCCAAGAAAAAGTGAAAAAAAGGGTTGTTGATCCGGAATGGCCAAGCCGGGAGCACGGTTAAATCACTATGAGTCGAATAGCATGATCCATGACAAGATGTAAGATGGACAGCAGGGAGGCTGAGATATGCCGACTAGGATTAGTCAAATTGAGGTCCTCTCTTTTTATTTTTTTATTATTTTTTCTGTCTTGATCATTATCATTTTGTCAGCTTTGTTAGCCCTGCAAGCCCTGTCAAGGCCGAACCGAGGCTTATTTCATCAATGTGGATAGGGCAAGGTGAAGAACCTCAGGGATGTTAAATGGCAAGATGGGTAATACTGGAGCCAAACCACGCAACATTGATATCACCTGGGCAGGATTCAGCATAGCCCAGTGCGTTTGCTTGGTTGCTATCGGGGGGATTCAAAATTGAGCACGAAGTATTAAAAATCAAAATGGGCAAGGGTGGCAGCGGTTAAGTCCGCGTTTTCCACCATGCAGCTGTCAAACAGTCAATTATTCTTGGATGTTTGCTACGTTCCATGCATCGTACGCGTTGCATAATCCCCAGTCAGTCAGACCGTTTTTTCTGCTTCATACTACGTAGGTTGTTTGATTTCTTTTTTTGTCACTTTTTTCTTTCTTTTCTTTTTTGTTCTTTTCTTCTTATTTCTCTTTTGGAAGAATTCGATATTGTAGCAAAAAAAAAGAAGAAAAAAAGAAGAAAACACACACACACACACACACAAGACGAACCAAGGAGAAAAAGAAGCAAAAGAAGGCATGCGTCATTCATTACACATCAGTTGAAGAGAGAAAAAACGTGCAGCTGCTAAAAAAGTTGAGATGCTTGCTTCAATAAGATAAATTTGGGCCTCGGACGAAACGTGCTTGATTTGAGTCTCCGCTTCTTTTTTGGTCAAGCCGAGGGGTGGAGACGGTCGGGAGAACTCGAATACTGCCGACGGCCGACAGTTTTGCTCAGTGTCAGATAAGCGACTCGTCAGTGCCAGTGGGCTCGTTTGGAAAGTCTCCAGAGAACGGTTCGCCACTATTTCACAGACCCTGCTTATTTAAAACCAAATAAACAACAAAATTGACTATTATGTCAAGCATGAGTAAATCCCGGTAGGCCCGAAGGGGGCCGAAGGGGGAGACTCACCGTAGCTCAAAGTACCTCGGATAGTCCATTATTTACGACTATGGCACGATATCCGCAAGAAAAAAAAAAGAGAAAAAACAGAAGAATAAAACAAGGCTGTTAGATCCATAAGAGTCGTGTCTAGTCTATCTGGCTTGCTGGTCAGGTTGGTCTATCTACTAGGCACTTGATTGTACAGTATACTTAACTGTACGGCCCGTTGGTAGATTGACATGGATGCATGTCTTTGATCTCCCCCCGTCGGTTTAACGGTTTTTCGCCCAATCGTGGACACTTGAAGAAAGTTAAAAGCAATTTAAAATGCACGCCCGCAGCCTGTGAACTAATACTACGTAACTAGTATAGTGGTTATTAATTGTGGCATTCATTCCGCATACTACGTAAGCCCAAGGTATTTTGTTCGGGTGGAATTCCACTTTCTTATGTCCGATCCCCTTTACCCCCCCTGGACCTGAACCCACAAAAACTTCCAGAAGGGCTAGGCACACGAGGAAACTCCGTCCAGGGTCCGCCCTTTTTCGCTCTTGATTCCGTCCGGGCTTAAGTGCGTCTTGCTTGTTCCCGAGAAACCGGGTTGCAACGCCCACCCAGGCAAGATGCATTGTGAGTCTTTTGCCCGACCAAGTGCGGGAAGGGGTGTGGAGTATCTTTTTGTTGTTTCGGTTGGCGTCACTTTTTTGTACTTAAAAGATCCGAGACGCCCGCACCTGGAATGTGTACCTCTTTTGCTATTTAACTTCCCGTGCAATGTGACGTTTCTTGTCGATCATTGTTATTTGAGATCTTGGTACATCTCGAATACTAGACGCGCATCTTATGCAGGATAGAGTTTAAGGGGTTCACCAGATCTCTCTACTTTGTCCAGCCATCACGAAAGTACAACAACTTGGACGCCAACACATAGACACACGAAACAAACGCCAACAGCGGGCCGCCATGGCAACCGAATCGGCACCATCACGATCCTCGGCGTCTTCCAGGACAGCAACAGAAGCCATGGATGCCGAGTCACTGAGGATGAGGCCGCAAACAGGTCACTTCACCTTGGTCTTCCACCCTTCCGGCATCAACGCCGAGACCCTCAACCACCCTTACTGGGGAGACGGCACCGAGGACTCCCCCTTCGTCGTCGACTTCTTGCCCGTCGACGCTTACAACCCACAGACGTACCCGAGCTGGAAGAAGTGGAGCATCACCTTGCTGCACGCCTTTGCAACACTGGCAGTTTCTTTCGTCAGCTCTGCCTACTCGGGCGGCGCGGCCGATATCATGAAGGAATTCCACGTCTCGTCAACAATTGTCATCCTCGGCATAAGTTTGTTCGTCGTCGGTTTTGCTGTGGGGCCGTTGATATGGGCTCCCCTGTCTGGTAAGTGGGAATCGGCCCATCAATTTCTTTGTTCTTTGAAATTTTCTTCTCTCAATCCAAATTGCATCTTGAAGTCATTGCTCCACAATCCCCTGACTTGCCTCGGCACGCTCGACATTGATTGCTAACATTGCACCTCGGCTGGTCCCACAGAGTCCTTTGGTAGACAGATACTCTTTTTCGGCACTTATGCTGCGCTGACGGCATTCAACGCCGGTGCCATAGGGGCCCCAAACATGACGGCCCTGGTGGTGCTGCGCTTCTTCGCCGGCGCCTTTGGCTCGTCCCCCCTGACCAACTCGGGCGGCGTCATCGCCGACATGTTCTCGGCCGAGGAGCGCGGCATGGCCACGGCCATCTTCGCCGCCGCTCCCTTCCTCGGACCCAGCTTAGGCCCCATCGCCGGCGGCTTCCTCGGCGAGGCCGAGGGCTGGCGCTGGATCATGGCGCTCATGGCCATCTTCACCGGTGTCATGTGGATCATCGTCTCGCTGCTGGTCCCCGAGACTTATGCCCCCGTCCTGCTCCGCAAGCGGGCCTCCAAGCTGACCGCGTTGACGGGCAAGCTCCACATCTCCAAGATGGACAGCATCCAGGGCCGCCAGACCATGGGCGCACGGTTCCGCACCTCACTGTCCCGACCCTGGATCCTCCTGTTCCGCGAGCCCATCGTCATGCTCACCTCGATCTACATGGCCATCGTGTACGGCACCATGTACATGATGTTCCCGGCCTTCCCCATCGTCTTCCAGCAGGGCAAGGGTTGGAGCCCCGGAATCGGCGGCCTGGCCTTCATCGGCATCGCCGTGGGCATGATCGTATCGGTTTCGTATGCAATCTACGACAACAAGCGCTACATGGCCGTGGTCAGGGCGCACGGCGGTGCTGCCCCGCCCGAGGCTAGACTTCCTCCCGGCATCATCGGCTCGGTTTTGCTCCCGATCGGCTTGTTCTGGTTCGCCTGGACCAACGGAAACGATGTCCACTGGGTTGTCCCCATCATTGGATCGGGATTCTTTGCGGCCGGGCTTGTCTTGGTGTTTTTGTCTCTGATGGTAAGTTTGTGTGACTTGTGACACTTTTCATGTACAGATACCTCCATGACAGCACGGAACAATGGCTAACAAAAGCCCCTTATTTTTTCTTCCAAACAGAGCTACCTCATCGACTCGTATGTCATCTTTGCCGCATCGGTCCTGGCCGCCAACTCGGTGCTGCGATCGCTCTTCGGCGCCGCCTTCCCGCTCTTCACGGGTTACATGTACCGGGACCTGGGCAACCATTGGGCTTCTTCGGTGCCTGCCTTCCTGGCGCTGGCGTGCCTCCCGTTCCCGTTCCTCTTCTACAAGTACGGCGAGAAGATCCGTCTGCGGTGCAAGTACGCGGCCGAGGCGGCCGACGTGCTCAAGCGCATGCGCGAGGACAACGTCGACGTCAACGAGGACGAGGCCATAGCCGAGGCCGACGAGCTCGAGAGGCAAAAGACTTTGGAGCGCCAAAAGACCCAAGAGAGGCGCCGCTCGTCTCTGCTGAGCCCGCTGAGCAGGGCTGGCACCGGACGTGCCTCGGGCCTGCCGGTCGTGGACGCCGGTGCCGAGAGCCCCGTCGAGGCGTCCGAGACCTTTACCGAGAAGGATGTGAACGCCAAGGCGTGAACTTGACGACCGAATCATTTTCTTGGAACATGTCTTCGTAAAGTTTTTTTTCCTAGCATGTACAAAGGCGTTGGTTGCATTTGTTATGACCATGGAGTGGCGGCAACACCAAGCATTGTATCGGCGTTTGGGGGGGGCCAAGAGCCTATTGGATTGTAAAAAAATACAGATATACAGATATATATATAATAGAAAGTATCATATATTAATTACATACATAACTACCTTACCTTGCTTCTGTGCATGCTTAAATTTAGCAGTTTTGCTTGCTGTCGTTCAGTTTAAATTAAGTCCAACTGACTTGTAGTCACCTTGATAACTTGGCAAGCTGGGTAAGTCCCTATTCGAAACTACGGCTAAGGTATTATGTATGACTTTCGTGCCCCACCCAATCTACGCGAATTGAACAAAATCTTGGCGGGGATCTATGGGCGTGTCAGTCACTTCCCTGACTTGGGCTTGTCGTTGCAGCTTGTCACGAGCGTCTGCAAACGTCTTACTACGAGTGCCTGCGATTCCTCCAACGTCGGAGTCTCCGAATTTGTTTTTTTTTGGTACTAGATAGGTAGGTACCTCAGGTAGCTAGCTATCTATCCTCGACATTGATTTTGCCCAAGTTCCTGTGACGGGGACACTTGTCATTCTATACATTTGCCCGATTCCCCAACTTATTTTTTTTTTTTAATTTTCTTTTTATATTTTTTCCTTCTTCATTTCCCGCTTCTCAACCCAGTATCTCATCAAACAACTACCCAATCAAACTTTGGTGGCGGCGGCTTTCACTCCGCCAGGAATTAAACTTTTGGCAATTACGACATCCGAGTTTAAAGCGCACCCGGCAACCCCGTCTCGGTTCCCAACGGTCCGATCTTCGGAAGCCCCGACAATTTCTCTTTCCAATTGACGGGAATTGCGTCCGTCCTTTTGACAGCGCCCCCGAACTACACCTGAAATCGCAGAGATTAGACGAAAGAAAAAGAAAGAGAAAAAATGCTGTGACTAGAACTAGATCTAGAGCCGATACTCACTCACCGAAAAAAAAATGCCCCGCCCGAGAAAGCCCGGGGCGCCGAGCCCGAAACGGCGTAGCAGAAATGGTTGCTGGTAGGAAAATCCCGTCGCGATCTTAATTGACTTGAGGATCTTGGCTTCTTTTTTTTCTTTCCTATTTTTGTTGTTTTGTTTTTATTCATTAGGCACCGCTGATCTTTAGGTCCTTTTCTGGCTTCCCCCGTTTCAGGCCGTGCAAATCTAGAAAAATAAAATGCGATGAGGCACGACCGATTTGCGTCAAGTAAGTCAATCATGTGTCCCACCTAGGTACCTACCTTACCTACTGTAACTACCTTACCCATCTACATGAAAAATAGTCATGCGTCGGGTTACATTTTCATTTCCATTTTTTTATTCAATTCCGGCCCAGGCTAGTATCCACCACATCAGGATCCTGACACCACTTGTGTAGCTGCTCCAAGGCCTCGGTGACATGCGACTACAGCATCCGTCTCAACTGGGAAGGTAGGCGAACGAAGCAGGCTGATACACACACGCCTGAATCCCAAGACGAGTCGACGGGCGGTCAACATGGGCCCACCACGCCGTCGGTATATGCGGAAAGCTCTGCTTCATCGCCAGGCCTCAGCAGTGTCGGTACGCCAGGGTGGTTCTCGACGTGGCAGGTGAATGGGATAGACGACCAATCAACCAGACCGCGCAAGAGAGCCCGCGTAGATGCGGATGCTTCAATAGCGGGCGCACTCTCCTCGCCATCCATGTCCTCGCCCGCCAACAGCCCCGTCCCTCCACTCCAGCCGACATCCACAGGCCACCACTCCCGTCGACTTTCCGTCAACTCCCTCCTCTTGGGACCCCCTGGACCCCTGGAGAACATTGGCCCGATAATACCCAGCTTCCCCGCGGGAGAGACGATCCTGTCCCCCATCCAGGCCGGGTCGGACGACTCGTACACCTGCTATGGTATCGACCGAGGCCTTGTGGACCTGGACGTCGTCAAGAACGACGACTACAACGCCATCTCTAGAACTTACCCCCAGGACGTGGACGAGATCGTCCGTCTGCTGGAGCAGCTCGGAAGATCTACCGACGGCCGCAGCGCTCAGCGGTCAAAGCATCAACCGCATGCGCGTGATGAGAACGGTCGTCCGTTGGAGGGCCATTACTATGCCAAGCCGGTCGTGGTGCGGATCCCACGGAAGCTCGAACCGTTGCCTTCAAAGTATGTAGATGTAGCACCAGTTGTCTGGCCTGAAGTGGCCGGGTGACATGTCGGCAGTTTCGAGGCTGTAGTTGCCAGGTAAACAGCGGTGCTAACAAGGGCTTGATTCTGACTTAGACTATTGGGTAATCCTATGAATATGATGGTGAGTAATGTCCTATGAAACATTGCTGGCTGTTCTGCTTTGCATGTCAACCTGCTGGGCATCTTGAATTCGTGTTGCTGACACCTAGACAAACTTGTAGTATTTTGTACGATCCCTCGCGCTTCCAAAGGTTTCATGAGACTTGTGACAGCTCAACTAATATGCACTCTATTTTCAGCATCACTTTCTCAATCATACTGCAGAAGGTAAAAATGATAGAGTTCCATTGTACCTCCTGGGGATGGGAGGATGCCATATACTAATAATATCTTGTTTTAGTCTTGGTTCCGTTTGACGGACCACAGTCAAACCCATTCCGTACAATCCTCCCCCGATTAGCTGTCAAGAATGACCACCTTCTCAGCCTAATGCTTGCATATTCTGGTACTACAAACCCTCCAAATTTTGCCATCATCTCTTCGTTCTATCTCCACCCGACTGACGAGAACAAACCTCCCAAACCTCGACATGCACAGCATCCCACCGCGCAAAGCTAGTCTGTCAGCCCGAGCCGGCGACCCGCATCGCCCTCTGGGTCCAGGACATCTTCCCGGCCCTGCGCTCGGCCCTCAACGACCCGAACCAGAGCATCTCAAACACAAACGTCGCGACCGCCATCATGCTGGCGTCGGTCGAGATCATATCCCCGACAGCCTTCGGGTATGCCATCCCCTGGCAGCGCCACCTGGCCCTGGCCCGGGACCTCATCACGGCCCGGCCGGGAGGGCTGCGCTGGTCCCGCTCCGTCGGCAGCAGCACCGCTGCCGCCGAGCACGACGAGATCCAGATGTGCAACTTCCTCTGGAGCTGGTTCGCCTACCTCGACGTCCTGGGCAGCCTGTCGGGCGGCGGCGAGCGCGACGTCTCGTCGGCCTGGATCCTGGACTATAAGGTCTACGCCCCCGAGGACGATGACGAGATCGACTGCATCATGGGCTTCTCCACCGGCTGCGTCTACATCCTCGCCAAGATCGCCGAGCTGGCCCGCCAGAAGAAGAAAAAGCAAAAGCAGCAGCAGCGTGCCGCCGCGGCGGCGGGCACGAACGGAGCACCGCCGTCCCAACCTCCATGGCAAGCCGTCCCCGATGAGGCGACCCTGGCCGCCGCCCGCGAGCTCGAGCGGGACCTGGCGCGGTCCATCGCGCTCCCGCCGCGGCCGTGCCCGCACATCATGGGCACCCCCGACGTCGCCCACTGGAACCCGGGCGAGATCTCGGCCGTCAACCGTGCGTACCACCACGCCGGCTCCGTGCACCTGCAGCGCCGGGTGCTGGGCAAACCCGCATCGCACCCAGACGTCCGCAGGCCCGTCGGCGAGATCGTGCGCTGCCTGGATGAGATCTCGAGGGGCGGAACCGCAGAGACCAGCATGCTCTTCCCCCTCTTCACGGTGGGCTGCGAGACCGACGACGAGGATCAGAGGCGCGTCGTGTTGGATCGGGTGAGCTGTATCGAGAGGACGGGGATGGAACAGGTGAGCTTCTTTTTTATTTTCTTTTTTACCATGTGTCTCCTTGTTACTGTGAACCTCGCACCATCACACCCCGCAACAAGCAAAAGCCAAGCCCATGGAAGAGAAATATATCAAAAACTGACAGATAGCTTTGATGTCTCATAGAATCGACGAGCCAGAGAACTCATGCAAAGGGTATGGAGGACTGGTCAACCATGGGAGAGACTTTTGACGACCGAGTTTATTGGTTGATATTTACTGATAAATTTACTCAATAAAAACCACGCATTGTTAATGACGGCGAGCTGAAGAGATGACAGGATGTGACCAATGAACAGACTTGTAACTTGTAACATACTCTGGAATGTTTGCCAGGGAGTGTTTTGCAGTATAACGTTCCGTTAGACGACATGCGTTAAACAGGTGAGCAGTTGGCACCTGTGCTGGGAGTTAGTTGTTTGTTTGCTCGCTCGAGACATCTAAATGTCATCGTCGACGTAGTGTCTAGACTCTTCAACGCAACACAAAATAACCAGCTATCACAATAGACTATCAGGAACCGGTTATTACCAATATTGTGGTTGATTGATTTAATATAACCAAGCTATAGCTGATCATTTTCACGGTCGCTGCCATCAAAGGTAGCTTAACAACCACGCCTAGGACGTCTAGAGCGATAACAAAGAAAAGTCTGCCCACGTCTACTACGAATAGAAACTATTTACCACCCGTGATAGATGGTTTTAAGAGTCCTTTCGCCATGAAATCGCTTGATATCCTATCCCGTTAAGCAAGCCGTTGGAAGCCAGCTCAGAAAAGCTCTTCATCCAGACTATCAATCACTCGCCAACCGCAGGAGTCTTGGGCTTGGGCGCCGGCGTCATCCACGAAAAGGCCGATGCGCCGCCGACAGGGTTCACTGACCTCGGAAGCGTGGCTGACGAGCTCCGAGACTCAGCGTTGACCGCACCACCAAGCTTCCCGTCCTTAAAGCTCGAGATGCTACCACTGATGCTACGCTTCTCCCAGCGGACTGTGTGGGTGGTGCCAGTCGTCGGCGTATTCTCGGCAGCGTTCGTCGTTCCACCAGCAGCGGCACTCTTCCTCCGGTGCTCGCCGCTGCTTCGTGACGATGCCTGTGGCGCTGGTTCGTAGGATTGGCCTGTTCGTGTGGACGAAGACGGCGTACTGCCGCCGCCAGCTACCGACTTGCTGGGCTTCAGGACCTTCATACGGCTGCGCCCAGCTGGTTGGTAGCCACTCAACCCATTCTCGCCACGCTGAGCTGCAGCGCCATCACCTCCGCTCCCATTGACGGCGGCCGCTCCCTGTCGCCAAGAACCCCATATTCCCGGCGTAGACTCCGTGGTTGAGCGGCGAGTGTTGTGGTTGGTGTCTGAGGATGATAGCGATGGCTCGTCCTTGCCGCTGCTGGTGCTTCTTCCCTTGGTGGACGGCTGTTCGCTCTCTGCGCCGCTTTCAGAATGTGTGCTGGACCCAGTAACGGCTGTCTGCTGCTGATAGGGGGGAAGTGCGAGCGGAGACATGGACCCATGCCCGTGAAGATCATCTCGTGGCTTGCTGTCCTTCTCGAACGGCTGCTGGTTAACGGTATCTGCAGCCTGTAGTGGAAGAGAAGACTTCGTGCTGTTGCCGAGAACGAACTCGGGCGCAGAAGCATTGAGTTTCGGTTTCTCAGGGACAATGTTGACCGTGGTCAAGAAACGAAACAGAGAGTCATCTTCAGGCCTGACGAAAGGAACTGATAGCTTGTCCCGGTTGCTGCTGTACAGCGTCATCAGGTTCTGCGAGAACAAGAGATCGGCGCTATGGGCCCGGAGGGCGTCGGTACCAATAAAGATGCGAATCGATTTCTTGCTCTCGGGGCTTTCAGGAACGTCTAGCCCGGTTACCTCAAAGTTGACCGTCATGTTGGGTATATGCGGCACCGGACCTGGTGACCGTGTTGAGTTCGACTGGCTGACGATAGCCTCGGCAAGATAGACTGTGAGTGTCAAACGACTGATGCCATCTGCGCCTTTATGAATATCGCTAAGCAGGTCGAGCTCCTTGGCAAGAGAGTAATCCAGGGTGGATCTTTGCGCCCCTGAACAAACATCGGCATATAGCAAAGTGTTGTGGGCAAAGTTTTCCGTCAGCCAACACCTCACAATGGCAGGTACCGACCCCAAGACAAACAAGCCAGGGGGCGGCTCGGGTATCTCAACTGGCGAATCCTCGTCCCGTGCCCCGAATACCGAGTTGGTGTCCAAGTGGCCCAGACTACTACCTCGGCCAGAAGCCACTGAGTGAACAGAATGGACAGAGTGGCCTGCAGAGCTATGCCTCCCATCCGACTTGTGTGACAGGGACCGTTCCATCATACCGAAACCACTGGTCGGTCTGATTGGGGCAAAATCTCCCGCCTGGCGAGTGCTCTGGCCCCAGCCGGAAGCTTGCAGTGCACTCTCATCAAAGCGGACACTGTTGGCACGTGATGCCGCGCCGCGTCGCACCGGCTCGTCCTCAGCGTCCAGGTGCAGGGAGCCAAGCAGGTTCTGGCCGTGCTCGTCAAAGTCATCGAAAACATCGGCGTGCGAAATTTGCAGAGGACCTAGCAAGATGCAAATTAGACTGGAACCGTCCATCTATGCAGGGAAATCTCAGGGAGAAACTGCACGGAAAGGGTGTGTATACGCACCATGCTGGGGCGTGCCACTCAGGGCACTCGGGAACTGCGGCGTTGCCCATACGGATTTGACCGCAGCATCCTCAGCTAGGCGCTTTTCTACCCTCATCAGTCTCTCGGCATGGCTGTGCTGAGTGACCTGTAGTTGCTTCACCTCCATCTGGACATTGTAAAGGTCGTCCCGGGAGGCGGCGAAGCGGGGATCCATTCCCAGCCGGCTAAGGAGCTTGACTTCGGGCTCGTATTCGGGGCTCGTGGGAAGAAAGCAATAGCAGAAACAAGACGACGGCGGGCCACGAAGCCGATGTTGCGAGTTGTCAGGCACCGAATCGTCGAGGGGAGCACCCTATGACTGGCTGGCTGGTTACGTGTGCAAAGCCTGCAATCCCGGCAACTCGACTCTGATCCTAAGTGTCCGCCACCCGCAACATCGCACGCAACGACCTCGTGGTCCCTCGGCGATGTCGCGAACAATACAGATGTTTCACGGCGTACGCTTTTGGAGAGTAGGGTGTGTCGGGATCGCGGGATTTGTGGCTTCTTTCGTCCAGGTGTTTATCGAGGCGAGGGTTAATCCACGCAAGGATCGGCAATTGAGCACGCTTTTCTGGTCTCAAAAGGTCGCGCAGTCTAAAAAGAACGTATCGGAGTCTAGGAGATTTGGCGAGATGGCCGTTGTACTGTGGGGGGCCTAAATGCCGGTACGTGTTAAACTTGTGGTGGCTGAGGGACGTTCGATATCGGGTTGCCGACAAGGGCAGAAATGTTCGAGCGATGTGTACGCGTGAGTCGGTGCTTGCGAGGAATCGAGGATCACAGCTGGATCATACAAAAGAAGAGCGTCACGGAATCTGTCGGGGAGGCAGATAGTCGATCGAGGAGGTCGATGGATGTGGTCTGGCTGAGCGTCAGAATTGGCCTATTGCTGTTTCCAGGTGTATGGACCGAGGAGCGGTTGAGCGTGGTTGGGTTGAGTGTTGATCGACAAGATTGATTGATAGATAGAGTGGAATACCAAAGCGAGGAGATCGGTATTGTGCGTTTTGCTGCTGTCGTGCTTCCTCTGGTTTGCGGCGGGCCGCCGGCAGTGACAACTAAGGTACCTAGGTAACCTGGGAAATTTGGTGATGGGGATGGATGGTTGGTTGGTTGGAGTCGTCGGCAGATTTGGGGGTCGTAGTAATGTACTGTAACAAGGTCTGGTGGAGTTTTGTGTGGAATCAATGGAATGCGTTAGTCTGGTAAATTGATACGGGCCAGGAAAGAGAGCATTGACAGACGGCGTGCTTCTGCAGCGAGCAATCTCCACGGCGTTGGAGGCTTGCTAGACCAAAAAAACCTACGGTCTTAAGGTTTCGATTGAAAATAAAGATTTTGTTCGTATTAACAACTAATTTTTTTAGGCCATAAATTTTCATGGGAACCGCCTGTGCAATCAGCCAATAGACAGGAGCAATAAAGCATGTGCAATGTATGAGTTGGTCGTACATAATTTACTTTGGGAAACACACACCGACAACACACTCAAACACGATTACTGTTGTTGCTGGCTGGCTGACTGAGTGTTGGCTGCCTACTCCGTAGTACCTACCTTACCTTACCTACCCACTTACTAATTAACCGCCCCTACCAAGCCAAGGTACCTCGTTCGTGGATGGACGACTGGACCGTGCCCAGCGAGGCGGCTCTCGGACGGTTCGCACTGATGCGGGAAGTAAAGCAGCCGTCGTGCTGCATTGGCGTTTCGTCTCTGGTGACGAGGTGGCACTCTATCTTGGTAATGATAACGTTTCTGCAACTCGTCTCCTGATTTGGAATTTGCCAGCATCTGATCCATGGCTCACCTCACCGCACCCGGCCTATTTTAATGTGCAACTGACTAACAGGGAAACCAAAACTCTACATAAAAAGAAAAAATAGAAGTGTATTTATTTGCAGGTTCCAAGCAGCGCTAATGCCTGCTGTCTGGTAAGGGTAAGGTAGGTAAGGTAGTCAGTACCTACCCGAGGTAGGCAATGTTATGTAATCTAATATACATGATGCAAGATGGTGGTAGGTAGCACCGATATATCCGATCCCATTAACCCTAACCCCTCCGCTTCCACCCATCAGCTCCAAGGCGCCACCCGCCACTCAGGTAGCACATGACCCTCCCCATCACCCAGCGTCGCAATCTCAGGGATAATATGCGGTCTCACAGCATCGTAAAACACCTGGTATGCCTCCCCGCTCATGTGCAGACCATCGGGGAGCAGGTTCTCCAGGTGCCCACACAGACCACAGCCCGGGTCGCCGAGCATAGCACCGCCGACCCCGTAGAATCCGGGCGTTTTGGCTACCGCGACGTCCATTAGCTCCTTCCAGAGGTCGATGAGCACCACGCCGCTGGGCGCGAGCTCGCCGGCCAAATCGCGCGCCGCGGCCGAGTACGACGCCGATACCTTTGCGTGGCGCGAGGGCCCGCCGCGGCCGTTGGCGCGGTCGATGGTGCCGAGGCGGATCTCGTCGAGCGGCGGCGGGGTCACGAGCAGGATCTTGGGCTTGTGGGCGACGATGTGCGGGTGCGTGACGATGGCGCGCAGGTTGATCTTGTACTGGTCAAGGTCCACGTGCTGGTTGTCGACAGGCGAGGGTAGGGCTGCGTCGTTGGCTCCGAGGAGGACGACTAGGTACTTGAGCTGAGGGCCTGCCAGATGAGGAGCTGGGATGATGTCGGGTAGGATTTTGAGGACCTGCGAGGTGTTGTAGCCCGAGAATCCCCTGTTTACGACATCATATCGGCGCTGGCAGTCTTTTCCGGATTGTATGCGGTATTGTCAGCTTCAAAGGTCCAGGCCGGGTCAGAATGTCGTTGATGTTGCTCATTTCAACAAAATATCCCGACGGCGTGGAACGGTGATCCCACTCACGATTTTGCAGTGCGCCTTGGAAAGAGAATCCGCCCTGAACATCGGATGCGCCCTGGAAGAGCGAGTCTCCAAGAAGAACCACTTGGGGCCAAGGTGCCTAATGGCGCATGTTAGTCAAACCTCACGGTATAATCACTATCGCTATCACTATCTAGGAAGTGACTTACAGCCATTGCGCAAACTTGCAAACTTCAGAAGGTCACCAGAGTAGATGGAAAGGGGAAACAGCTGTCAGCAATTACAGGCGAACAAAATAATTATGCCGAGGAGGCAATTTAACCTCAGCCGTGGAAAAGGACGACCAACACAAAGATTAGACTATTTTTTTATCCCGCAAGCTTTAATGTTCGTCTTTGCATGCCGGTATTAACCAAGGTAGAGTACTACTGTAGGTCACCCCCCAGCACATGCAAGTCTGCGGGGCTGCCTCATCCCACCTACCACGTAAGAGGGAGGACATCAGTACTTTTATAGCCATCAAGCATCGAGAAGCTGATTGGGCGTGCCTTTGCGTAACTTTGAATACAAACAAACCCTCTGATGAATAAACATCATTGGTAAACAAGAAGAAAACAATTGCGCAGAGTTGACTTTTCGTAGTCTAGAACTAGACTAGAATTAGATGGTAAAGCGTTCATAAATATCTTCCACAAGACATACCAGTACACATGATGTTGACCCAAGCGTCTGGTGGAGAAGCAACTGAACTTCCAGGTTGTTTGGTGGGTCGTCCAAAGGTTGAAGAAACCAGCGAGCAAGCGACGTCCAACAAACATACAGCAAACTTCCCAAGCATCCGCCAACACGACTTTGGTTTTCCCAAACATCAGTTTGTGCCGTTGTCGCTTCTGCGGGCCCAATAAGGTGAATTATACTCGAGAATTCGCCGAGGGCGAACGGTTTTGTTAATAAAACTGTACGAGCAATGGGGGTTTACGATGAAGGCCTTGCCGTCATCCAGTTGCTGCCTCCAGCTCAATGGATACAGACATTCTTCATCCTAGCAGCAGCTGCAGTCCTCGCCCTCACAGTCTTACCTTTGCGAGCCCGCAGGCTTCTTCTTGACTACGGCGCTCGCGGCGGCTCGAGACAAAGTGCAGCCGCGGCTGGAGGCGACTGGCTAGAGAGCATCACCGTCACCGTCACGTCGTGGGGTCAGATACCACATTCGTGGTTCGCTACTTTTTATGCAATCTCGCTTTCCGGTTCAGGCTTCTGGGCATACCAGTTTGCCTCGCAAGGTGAAGTCCTGCGGGTGATCGCGTCGACCCAGGATGCTAGCCGTCCTGAAGCCACGGGCCAGAGCCTGGTGGCGGTCAAGGTGGCATGGGCTTTGATGGCACTGCAGGGAGCTAGGCGACTATTCGAGCAGCTATTCGTCCTCCGACCTTCAACGTCCAAAATGTGGATCATCCATTGGGCACTCGGGCTGTCTTTCTACATATTCATGAGTGTTGCCGTGTGGATCCAAGGTTCAGGTGAGCGTGCTCATACCTTCACCGTAATACGATCAGCCAGCGGCGTCGAGTCTCATTCCCAAACCGCTAATCTTGTGTACCCAAAGGGTCCATCCTCGACCAATGGTCAAATCCCAATGACGGCCATAGACCTAGTCTCAATGTTATCACTGGCTCTGTCATGTTCCTCGTCGCATCAGTGACCCAGTTCAAGTGTCACAGCCACTTGGCAGGTCTCAAGAAATACTCGCTCCCAACACAGGGGCTCTTCCAATACACGGTTTGCGCCCACTACACCTGCGAGTGTGTCATCTATATCTCGCTGGCCATCGTGGCAGCACCAGAAGGGCAACTGTTTAATAAAACAATACTGTCGGCACTTGTATTTGTGGCAGTCAATCTGGGCTTGACGGCACATGGCACTCGAAAATGGTATGAGACCAAATTTGGTCCCGACAAGATAGCGTCCCGATGGACCATGATACCCCTGGTTTACTAGTCGGTTCAAAGCAAACATCATGGGCCAGATGACCAAATCGCACATAGTCAATCGACTTGATCTCATCGTTTAAGAAAAGCACCAAGCTTGTTGCCTAGCTTGGAAACCTTCATGACGTCTCGGTATGTGAGGCTTGTCCGTACTGTACGTTCGTTACGTCCGCCAACAAACGGTCCCTTGGATCGCAGCAGGTTCCAGTTTGCAACGGTTGCTTCAGAGAGCCCTTCATCTGCATTTACGTCGGCGATACCATGGAGATAATTGGTGTAAAGGTCCTGGGTGGTGATCAAAAGGCTTCTGGGCTCTTGTAGCACTCGCCACGAGGGCTCAGACTCTAGAGTTCCGTCATCCTTGCTTTTATGTATGTTGAGACAAAGGCTGCCTCCAAGGCTGACGGTGCAAACCACCGGGTGATACGCTGGTCCGTCCTACACACTTGGTGAGTTTTCCGGAAGTACATTCCGGATCGAGGCTATAGCTTGAGTGACCTACCTTGTGTGGCATGATGCCAATGCCCGGAAGGTATTCGTTGATGAGTACATGGTTCGGGCGACGGTGTGGACTATCGGAGAATATGGAGCCCTCGCTCGTGCTCGCAAGGGGAATCGCCGCCAGTCTAGATACAACCGGCTCTTCAAGCCATGCCGGTAGAGGTGCATCCAAGAGAGTGTTGTTGACTAAATCTGAGGGCCACGTTTGAAGCCTGCGGTGTGTAAGTTGTTTCCATCTTGGTTTGGGGGCCGCATCTATCTGGAACGGCGGTAGGGACCGCGTCAGTTCGTGGAGAACATACAATGTTGATCCGTGTATGTAGCTGGCAGGGCTAAATTGAGGGTTGCTTTGCTGCCTCGATGATGATTTTTGAGGTCGCCTTACCTTGGCTAGGATCTGCTTTTCTTCCTCCTCGGTGAGAAATTCTGAAATATAGAAAGCAGTCTGGGGGAGAGAATGTATGATGGCCTCTTGCAGTGAGGTGGGCAGTCTGGGGAGGTCAGCTCCGCTCGTGGAAGCTGGAGAGTTGTTATCGTTATCGGTCATAGTTTGTTGGTTCAGGACCGGAGTGGCCGGCAAGCCAGGTCAGTAGGTGTTTGAGAGTCAGCGAACAACCAACTCGACCATGCAGAGGCGCTATTCTGTTACGTTGTCTTGTCCGTATCAAAATGGAAGCTGCAGCCGGTTCTCTCTTTGGAGGTTGGATTTGTGGAAAATGCAGGCGTGAGGCAAATAAATGCGTCAGCCCGTATTACGTGCGTGTCTTCCCTTCGAACTGCATGCCTCAGCTGAATGAAGTCTTGGATGGACTGAGAAGGCTGGGAGGCCTGGCGAAGCGGGGTTGGTATTTGTGGCGCGCGGGTCTGTTCATGCACTCTTCCCTCTCATTCCCCCTTGGCCCTCCGATTTTTTTAATCCCTCCCTCTCGCTTTGCCTCTCGCTACTCCGTACAACCTTGGAAGGCAGAGATCTGGATTTTGCTGGGAACAGGCCACCCCTGCCTAACCCCTGGGTCAGCTGATATTCTCGAGAGTCGTGAGGAGAAGATGACGGACTCAGGTCAATTCTAATTTCGCACTTGACTTGTCGCAAGATTGTCGAATGCACTAAAATACCAAGAACTTTACTTTTATCCCGGCGATAGTTTTTGGTTTTTTAGTACGGCTTGATGGCTGTACGTCATATCAACTTGATTCGGCAAAGCAGTTCGACTTGGTCTGTTCATGTAATCGGAGGAGTCACCCATGGGTACGTCCTGGGCTAGACTCATGTTTGTTTGTTATGATTTTATTTGCCTTCTCGCCAGCCAGAACGCTAGGCACCCCAACCAAGCAAAGGCAGGTTCACAAATTGTCGGAGACCGTGAACACCAATCAGAGACAACGGGCCCGCAATTCAATCCCGCAATCACTCCCGTCTGTGTCTCGTGAATTGAACCTCGAATGGATGGGAGCCAAACCAAAATGAGCAGTGGATAATTAATCGCATCTCGCATACCCTAGGTGAATCTACACAAGATCATTCCGGCTCCATTAGAAAAACATGAACTGGATTCTCGGGTTGACAAAAATTGGTTGGAGTGAAGAAAGAGACAAACCAAGATTAAAATAAATAAATAAATAAACAGAAGACAGACACCCCCCCAAAAAAGAAAGAAAAAGAAAAAGAAAACACAATACAGCCCCGCCAGGTGACAGACAGACCTGACAAGCCAAGACACCTGTAAGCACAGATAAAGAAGCCCAAGCCAGGCTGCCGGCGGTCGGTTTGACATTGCGTGCAACGCCTCAATCTTGAATTCCAAGCGTGGACCCCCCAGTCCCGACACACCAAAGAAAAACGGCGGCGGGGGCATCAGTGGTTCGCCGTCGTGCCGCGGGCCAATGGCGACCAGCAGCTGATCAGGATCCTGGTCGAGGGTGGGTCTCCCATCCTCCGTGCGCCCTCTTGTGTGCTGGTGTTGAGTCTTTGCTGTTTCCCCCTACTGCAACGGTCCTTCAGAGATTTGGAAAGCCTCACAGCCTGTCGCTCTCGTTCCAACAAAAACCCCAGGCCATCAATCGAATTTTCCCTACACCTTGTAGAGCCTTACCGCTCGAAAATCGACACGAATTTTCGACCGATTGCTGAAACGATTCCCGACGACCACGACGACGAAGCAACCACGAAAAAAAAACCAAAGGACGGACCCTGTGCCTCCCCTTCCGACCTCAATCCACAACTGCCACGCAACCTCTCCAGTCCCGCAGCACAGGTCGCACATCTCAACGAGGCTACCTTGGTCGACGGCAACTCGGCAATCCACGGATATATTTTGTCCCTTTTGCGTTGTACCCTCTACAGACTGACTCTGGGAAGTCATATTCAGTGATCGGGACTACTCAGGCCGTTTCTTGCAAGTCTTGGTCAGGACTTTGGCATTGGCTAGAAACAACCCTGTGACTGCTATCGCTTTGTCTGGCGGATCAATCGTCGCCCACTCTCTCAACCGGCCACAACCTCTCGCGCGCTCCAGACGTGCCCAGCATGGTGCAAAAGCGTAGTCGGAACACAGATTAAATGTCATGGACGCGCAAAATGCTGTCGACGCCGCCTCCAGGAAGCCACCCGCTTCTCCAGAGAAGGCTCCAGCAGAGCACACTAAATCAACAGGAAACAATACTCCGAAAGGACCATTGAGCCAGAAAGCACCAGCCGAATTCAACTCTTCACCTCCAGTCAGGGACTCGAAGGCGAATAGTCACGACGACGATGGCGGCGCTGATGCAAATTCTGAGGCCGAGACCATAGTGCTGCCAGGCAAGGACGGTCAGCACTCTCCAGCCAAGACGCGCAAGTTGATCAAGCATGAAGCCAAGAGCGACACGGAGGAGAGCGCGACGAACACAATCCCCTCTCGCAAGTCCCACAGCGTGTCCAAGGAACCCTGCGAGGTCGACAAACCTAGCAGCAAAAATGCGCAATCTAAGGACAGTGCTGCGTCGGACACGGCCGTTCTGAAAAAGAAGCGTCTACACGGTGCTTCCGACGCGCCGCGGAGCAAGGGCGATGCCAACAGCAACGGCCTTGACTCTGTCTCCAACTCACCGCCACCTGTATCTTCGTCTTCAGTTCGCTCTCATATTCCACAGCAACCTCGCCGGCGTCGCCTGTCCACGGCCCAGTCTGCGCCTTCCGACTCCGAGTCGATGCGAGGCCACTCCCCAAAGTCAACAGTCAGTCATAAAGACAGACTAAATCCCGCAGACAAACTGCTTGGGCACAAGAGAAAAGCCCCTAAAGCCGAGTCTGAGGACGAAGATGAAACCCACAAAGCTCGACGCCAGCGTACTGGTACCATTGACAAAGACAATGGTCACACCAGGCGTCTTGACCGTGAGCACAGTGCCAGTAATCACAACTCAAACCACGGCCCTGTAAAGTCAGCGAGGCCGCATCATGATACTTACTCAAACCCGCGCGTTAGATCTGTGTCACCAGCAAGTCGCGCGCATCGACGAAGCATATCAACCCAGCTACCAGGTCAGTCCTCCACGGGACCCAGCCACAAGAAGAAGAGAATACCGGCACCTCTTCAGCCAACAGAGTATCACTCAGATGATTCATCGCCAGCAGGAAGTCCTCGGTTTCGCGGTTCCAAACTTCGTAGGCTGGCAACACCTGCCGCCGCCGAAGTGGCCATCTCGCCTGCCAAGGCACATCACCGCAAGGGTCATCTCGATGCTCATGGACAAACTCAGCTTGCTCGAGCTTGCGCCAAAGGTGACTACGAGTCTACCAAGCAGAGACTGAAAGAGCGCCCGGAGGACCTTAACGTTGCAGACTTTGCGGGTAATACACCACTTCAGATCGCGTCGCTTAACGGGTTTGACTCGATCGTCAAACTGCTCATCGATGCAGGCTGCCAGTTAGACTGTGTTAATAATGATAAGGATACGCCTCTTCTCGATGCAGTTGAGAACGGACATGCGAAAGTTGTAAAACTTTTGCTGGAGGCAGGCTTGAATCCTCGGAAGGCAAACCTGAATGGCGAGGAGCCGCTCGATTTGGTCGACGATGACGATGAAGAGACGAGGAGGCTCCTGATAGAGGCGAGACAGAAAATGGGCGACCGCCGTAGGGCCTCTGAGGAGCATCAACCAAGGCAGTCTGACGGTCGAGATTCACACGGGCCCGACAGCCCTCGACACTCGCCAGCCACCACCATACCACCTGGAGCTTCTGCTGGAAGGAGGACTGGTACGGTGCGCGCCAACAAAACGAGCAACCATTTGCTGTACATGCCAATGGATGAGAAGACGCTGCGTCAAGCCGCGGGTCGTGGTGACGAAGAGACCGTAATGAGAATTCTGCAAGTCCGTGTCCCTTCTGACGACCCGGAGGCCATGGTAGCTGCCGCACGCGGGGGTCATGATATTATTATGAATCTCCTCCTGGCTTTAGGCAACTGCAACCCAGACCCAGCCCCTGTGAGCTCCATGTCGCCTGACTCAGCCACGCCCATGCTCGCCGCAATTGGTCAGGAAAACATTGCGGTAGTTGAGCTTCTTCTGGGCCAGGCTGGCAAATTTGACCCGACTCGTCGGTTCAAAGGAGAGACGTACTTTGAAATCGCAAAAAGGCGACATGGGCCACACTGGGAGGACGAGTATCGCATTTTGAAAAAGGCATACGATGAGCACAGGAAATCCCACAAAGATTCCGCGAAATCGACGGCACGCGATCTTGAAAAGGAGCAAAAGCGGGCAGCGCAGTCGGACTCAAAAGACGAACAGACGTCGAAGATGCATAAGCGCAAGATGTCCAGCCCTACGGGCGAGCCGAAAAAGACAGCGACTGCCAGATTGCCTACCAGCCCCAAGGAAAAGCGAAGGTTAGAATCAGCTGCGGCGCACCGCGATCGCGAAGACCCTCTGTCACCGAAACGCGGCCCTGGCCGACCGAGGAAAGATGACCGGCTACCCACAATATCCGTCAACGATCGCGATTCTTCACCGGCAATATCGAAACACTCCAAGCCGAAGCGAGCCGAGGCCGACATTGCGGCCATTTCATCAGAAGGCGAGGCAGTGAAGCCCAGGAGGAAGTTGGTATCAGGCAAGGACTTGAAGGGCGAGAGGGACAAACAAAGGCGCGCTAGTATGGTATCAACAGCGTCTTCACTCAAAGAACCTTCGAGCCCGCGGGACAGAGACGACATCACGGAGAAGCCCAGATCGGAGAAGTTTGTTGACAGGGCCAAGCAGCTCAAGAGGGACGAATCGCGTGACCGTCTCTCGGTTTCAAGTGAAGGATCGGCCAAACGTCATCGTTCTAGTGCGACACCTCCACGGGCATCTTCTGACAAGGATGGCGGTGACGGACCTGCAAAAAGACGGAAGCTTGATGTGGAAGGTCTCAGAGAAAAGAAGAAGGCAGCTCTATCAGAAGATCGCCCCAACAAGGGAACGTTCTCGAAAGATTTGTCGGCCAAGATTCGCAGAGATCACGACAACGAAGAGCGCAGGGAGACCCTCAAGTCCAAAAAGTCTGATCCAAAGCCTGATTCAGTCACAGCTGATCGCGAACGCAAGGACTTGGGCAAGAACAAACCGGACAAACCAGAAAAACCGGCAAGCCTAGATAAAAACGTCGTTGTTAAGAACGAGGATACAGATGTGGAGATGCGTGATGTTGGATTAATAATACCCGCGGCCACAGCTCCCTCAGAGCCCGAGAAGACTGAGGGGAAGGCCAAGACCCGGGCCGAAATCGAAGCGGAGGAAGAGGCAGAGGCTAGACGGTTAGAGGAGGAGGAAGATATGAGGATAGCGGAAGAGGAGAAGCGCAAGCAACGCGAAGAGCGCGAACGTCGCGGCCGCGAGGAAGAGCAAAAAAGAAAGCGCGAAGCGGAGGAGGCCGAGAAGAGACGCAAGGCGGAACAAGAAGAACAAGAACGGAGGCGGAAGGAGGAGGAAGAAAGGAAACGCAAGGTCGAAGAGGAGAGGAAGCGAATGGAGGCAGAAGCTGAGGAACTGAGGAAACGGAAAGAGGAGGAAGAATGGAAGCGGAAGGAGGAAGAGGAGCAGAAGCGTAAGGCCGAGGAGGAGGCCAAACGTATTCGCGAGGCTGAGGAGGCTAGGCAGCGGGCTGAGGAAGAGGAGAGGAAGAAGCGTGAGGAGGAGGAGCGACTCCGTAAGGAGCAGCTCGAAAGGGAGGCTGCTGAGGCCGCGCGCAAGAAACGGGAAGAGGAGGAAGAACGTAAGGAACAGGAACGTTTGCGAGAAGCTGAGCGGCGACGAGCTGCCAGGGAAGCCGAAGCTAAACGCTTGTTTCTCGAGGCAGAGGCGGTGCGTCTCGGCAAACTACCGCCTTTGCTGCGATGGCTCGATTCTTGTTCACAACCAAAGGCTACGGAGATAGCCCAAAAGTTCAGCATGATGCAAGGCGTCCGGTATGACTGCATTTGCCCAGAGGCCACGGGAAAGCCTGAGGGTCGGGAGCAGTGGCTACTGAACACACAAGTTGCGCTGCTCCTCGGCGAGAAGGACCTGGAACTTTCGAGATATACAGCTTGGGAGCGAGTGCCCGTGTCCCGCATAGCCAAGATCATCATCTGGCGCGTGGAGGCCGATCGATATTCTCTGACGAGTCCCAACCTCTACGATCTGGGGAGAAGATTGCCAAGCTACTATGGTAACGAGAATCTCGACAAACTGAGCTACAAGACCATCGAGAAGCTGCGAAACGAAGCCCGACAGAAGTTCCTGGATATGGACCTGTTCTTCGTCAAGGTGAGTACTCCAACAACGGCTAGAAAACAATGTTATTATCTTGCGCGTATACTGACTCGATTTCGACAGGCCTCCGATCTAATGTTCATCATCCCCACGATCCCTCACCTCCGCAACGTCAAACTCAGTATGGCGTATCGGGAACTGCCAGAGGACGAGTCACTCAAGTTGCAACCACTCCACAAGTGGAGGACGGACCCAGATGCAAATCGGAATCATGGGTTTGCTCCTGGCAACAAGTACTACATGAATGGTGCCTTGGTGCATGAGAAAACGGCTGGGCTCAGCACCGTCAGCAAGACCCCATTTCCCGAGAACCGTACCCCAAGGCGAGGTCTGGTGGCCGTGACTCCAGATGACCCCGAATATGCAAAGATGTGCATGGAGCAAGGACTGGGACATCTGGTCAATGGACACAGCGGATCCGCATCCCCTGGTATGCTTAATGGTACTACACCTTCGCCGCGCACGATAGTCCGGCGTCCATCGACTTCGCAACCGCAAACGAACGGCATAGAGCCACAACCTACATCCCCGGTCATGAATGGGACCGGTCGCCATCGACTACCCTCGGGTGCACCGCCGCATAATGCCACCACAACGACGTCACCAGCCGCAATACCCATCAACGGCACGAATACCGAGGCAGACAAAAAGGGTCTCCCGTTAGTGGTCAACGGTATTAACGGCATCACCACTACGAACGGCGAATCCACGCCTGGCAACGCCACAATATGACGACGAGATACCATGTACCTTATGTACTTTTTTCTCCTTCTTTGACGGAACTGTGTCTTTTCCTTTCTTGATTAACAAAGCAAGCAACACTACGAGTCGGTTTGGTGTGTTCAGCAAAAGAGACAAATAATTGTGGGAATACACCAAAATTTGATGGGGCGTTTCTCGTCGTCCCAAACGTGCGCGGGAAGGGAAGCTGATGACTGTATATACGTCGTCCCTACCGTTGAAAGTATGATTATTATGATGAAGAGTCTCGAAATGGCATGGGGGGAGAAGCAGAAGGCGGACTTGTTACTTGCGGCGTGTTGTGTTGAGATTTTCCAGCTTTGATCCAGAACCGAGAGTCGGGAACTACAGCAGAGACCCTAGTGTCTACCTACCTTACCTATACCTTAACTTTACTTTACCAGGTCTTGGTGTGTCGTTTCATATGTTGGGGGGCTCAGGTACAAATTTTAGCACTGATCAAAGAACAAGCGATTGGGTTTACTGTGACTTTTGCCGTGTTTGCCGTAGTTGCTCGTTTGAAATGCTTTCTCACAAGACTCGGACAAGGCAAGGGGAAGGTAGGTAGGTGCAGCACTGCGGAATGACCAAAAGTGGGGCAGGCGGGCAGGCAGGCATCCCATGCCACCTGTTGATTGGATGGGACTATGGCCTTTGATAGTCGGTCGCAACTTCCATTCCTACCAGTTGGTTTAGTTGGTACCAGGAACCGTGGGCCATACCGCAAACCAAACCAACCGCATGACATCCAAAAAACGTCTGTCAATCTCAACAACCGGAATTTCAAAGTCCAGGCCTGGCTGAGAGGACACAAAAATGAATCAGAGACATAGCCCAAGCTTCTAAACGCCAGCACCGATCGGCATGGCGAACGCAGCAGCAGCAGCACCGGCGAGGGTGCCGACCCCTCTCCTACAGAAAATGAGAAACCCAGCGAAGGCGGCCACCACGAGTGAGCCTGCCAGTGCAGCAACGACGACTCCGACGACTCCGACGACGGCCAGGGACAGCCCAGCCAAGGCCCAGCAGCCCCGACGAGCTGCGGCAGCGACATTTCGCACCGCGCCTGTCGCCAGCGACCCGCTTTCGGAGCGAGCAACCACGCTCTTGATCCGACGCGCGCTCTGCCCGCAGCAGCAGCAGCAGCATCAACAGCAGTCGCACCACAACTCGAAGCAGCCGCCGCCCCCGATCGAGTCGGTGCTGCCGCCGCTGACGAGCCGCAACGACGTCGACCTGCAGCTGTACGCCATCATCGCCATTGTGCTCCGCGAGTTCGTCCAGAACTGGTACGCCAAGATCACTCCCGACGAGGACTTCGTGGCCGAGATCCTGCTCGTCATTGCGCACATCACACGGGCGTTGGAGCAGAGGATCAGGAAGGTTGATCTTGAGAGCTTGTTGTTTGATGAGCTGCCAGAATTGCTGGATAGGCACGTTACAGGTGTGATACACTCCTTTTTTGCTGTTGTGATTTTTCCTCCTTCGATTTCTCCCAGTCCCTTCTGGGAAGCTGGTAATATGATGTGACCAGCTTCATGTATCCTGCTTCATCTCGCCCATTCCAGATCAAAGCCCTGTGGTATTTATGACCGAGCTAGTTTCTGATTCACCAAGAAATCTCCAGCGTATCGGGCGGCCTATCAACCAATAGTGCAACCCCCACTCCAGGCCAACCCTCGGGAGATTTACCATTCGCTGTGGCCGACGCCCGCACTGTCTCCGACGCCTGACCAGGATGGTACCGAATCCGAGGAGCGCCTGGCCGAGAACGAGGCCGCATATCGTCACTTATTGGTTCAAGGGGTTCTCGCGGTTCTGTTGCCGACCGAGGACCTCGAGAATCCGTGTCTGACGGCGCTGGTTGGGCAGATCATCTCGGAGCTCATTATTGGGGGCGTGGTTGCAAAGAAGGCGTCGGAGCCGTGGATGTTGTACGAGGGCTTTTGCATCTTGGCGCGAGTTGTGGGCAGGAAATCAAGCTCGCCACCCTCTGAGAGCAGGACCATGGTTGACGATAACGCCCAGGGTACCCTACCGCCGCTGACGAAAACATCTAAACCAAACTGGGCACATTCACTCCGGCAGTTGTTTTGGGCTGTGGTACAGCTAGGCTTCCTTGCGTTCACCCTCATGCGCACTCTAATAATCATCATAACAACATACCGCTCAGTACCTTCACGGTTGGGAGCCGCCAGTGGCTGGTCGGCTAAAGGGGTGACACTCGGCCAAGTTCCAGCAGCTGATATCACGAAATCTTCAACACCTTACGAACCCCTGGCGCAGATGAGCACTAACAAGGTGCCGTTGTTAGCCTTCAGGATTTGGCCGACATTATCCAATCTCATCGAGTTGGATTCGCGCATGCCTTGGCTGAGTGGAGGCCTATCGCTACTCCAGTGGCTGGCAATGACGGGTCCTGGCCAGTTAGCTGGTCTGGATGGCCCTGTTGACAGGTAGGCTGAAATCTCTTTGTTCCAATCGTCCCCTTTCATTCATGATACCTCCCTTGCTGGTCACCTTTTTCACACTCATTCACTGTCACATCTTCACCCACCTTCCTTCAGTCCACGAGGGCTTCGCCTCATGGTTGCATAAGCCGTGCATGAGCTTCGAGTCACTGGACCTGCTCACGGTTCTAGTCAAGCCGTGCTTACTCTACGTACACCCTTCATTTACTCGATACGCTGTTGCATATACGCGGTGTCTTTCTTGTTATCCATTACACACCCTCCACTATACATCAGCAGCAGCAGCACCTTAACTTGTGCCGTGAAGCAAGTGTGTCTTGCGACATGGGGGTGGTTGCATATCAGTCAAATCATGGTTGAGAACGAAGTCCTGGTTAGTTGCTTGTGGACCTGTCCAGTCCCAATCAGAAGCCACGCTAGATATACCCTCATGATTCCGTCATGTTTCTCTTTGTTCCTTCTTCTTTGGATTCTGTCGCGGGTGGGCTTATTGCAGACCGTCAGCGCGGTAGGGCCACAGTTGTCCAATGCTAGGCTTCCAAACGGCTAAAGTGCTCATGTACGATGTCGGCGCCCGCCCCTCTTCTGGCTGCAGTGCAACACGGCACCACATCGGGGAGAAAAGCTGCGGCCGAATCGGTGGCCTTGACAATCTCCAAGACCGTACGTCCGGGCAATTGTGCATCGTTACTTTCCTATTTGGATGGGTGGTGTGTGGGAGAGAAAACATACTTCTTCTTCTTGGGCTCTGGGGATGAGATGCTGGACTAGACGGAGTGGGGCGTGGAATTTACTATTCTCCCAGTACAACCCAGCGGCTGACCAATCGCGCACTGGCGGACGAGAAATGTGAACTGCAAGATGCAGGTCGCCAAGAGGATCGGGGTGGGTGGGGACCCGCCCTGCCTGGCTTCGTCCATCCGGGAGCTTTCTCTACGCGCCTAGAGCTCTGAGGGGGTGGGCGTGATCCCCCTTTAGTTTCCCATCTCTGGTTCGCGAGTGTAGAGTGCAGGGATCTGCCCGAGGGCATCGCAGCAGTAGCAGCAGCCACAGCAAACAAAAGCTGCTTGCTTCCCTCTCCTGGTTGGCCGCATGCCTTGGCAGGAAACAGCGGTACCGCATGTGGTTGTCAAGCGACAGGCCACTTTCTCCCCCGTAATCCAAGCCATTAATTCATCCCGTCGATGCGCTTGTCGCAGGTGAAGATGATGTCTTTTAACCCCCATTACCATATCCCCTGCAGGCCCAACAAGTCGTTGCCGTCTTATCTGCCGCATTGTCACATTGTGCTTCAAGCAAAGTTGTTTCGCCTTGGGTTTGTCAGCCATGCAGGCTCTATATAATGTCAGTCACACCAGAGCCGGCCACTGTAGCCAAATCTGGACCTTGGGCGAGCCAGATCGGCAGTTTGTGTTGCAGCGCACATAGTAGATGGACAAGTGATATTATCAGAGACTGCTGCCCTCTTACCCCTCGTCCCATGTTTGCTGGTACCCTAACATGTGCTGCCTTACCCCTTAGCTTGGCTTGCAGGATATGGTCCCCGCCTGGCATGCTCGTACCAAAAGTTATCCCCTGCTATTCACACTGGCACTTGCAATCGCTGGTTCAGAGATACCTCCTGGCAGTCTGTCTTTCTCATCGGCTGCATTTGGGGGCTGCTGCTCTTCCCCCTCTAACATTCCTCTACTGCTATCACTGCTCCCTAATGCCGCAACATCCGTTGCTTGTTCCGAATCCAAATGCAAAGCGGACAATGTTGACAATCTTTCTCCTTTCGTCATGACCGAACCAACCCTTTTGCAGCCCATCCCATGTACCAAGCCAAACACTCCCAAACCTAGCCCACCAACCCCACCGAGACAGCCACTGAACTAACGTTAACCCTCTCGTGCTTTGCTCTGCTTCCATTTCATCTTCAACAGGCTCCTTTCCCAAGCTATCGCCCGCCATGTGCTGGACCCTAGCCAATTCCCCACTGTCCTGCGCACCCTCCGCGGCGTCCTGTTCCCCAACAACGCCATGGGAAAGTCGTCCTTGACCCCGCCGGCCAACGACAAGGAGCTACGCCTTCTGAGGCTCCGCTGCGCCGCTTCGTTGTATGCTCTCGTCCCAAGGCCGTTGGCCAAGCTGTATTTTGGCAAAAGTGGAAAATTGAACGTTGGCGGCGGCGTCGACAGCAACCCTACGCGGTCCGTACCGGTGGCCAAGTCTTCTTCACCGCCCCAGAAGACCAGTTCTTCAACAGATGACCCTCGTGACCGTCCCACGGGCGCTACGATCCCTGCTCGTGCATCAGCATCGGAATCGAAAGCAGCAGAGACCAACCAGGCTGCAGTCCCCACAGGCTACGGTCCACCGCTCGGTCACTCAGACGCCGAGGATGAGCGCGCAGTGGCAGAGCTCGATGCGGATTTTCTGGACGTCTTTTCCGACGCATATTGCAACAAGCATCTGATGTACGGCATCGTCGAGTTGATCCTCGTGCGTCTCGTGCCTGAACTTGCGGAACGGGGAGTCGTCGAGCTCTTGGGTGAGCGTTTGAGCTAGCGAGGGGGAGAGACCTGGCCCTACGTCGGCTTGTAGATAACTTACACATACATGTACGGATTGTTTTCTGATGATTATGATACCACAATAATATTGTACCTTTGACTATTATTGTCTTTTCTCCCTGTAGTTGGGGGTACTAGAAAAGGAGTGGACCCCAACACTGTCGTGTACCGTTTCTGCTTGTCAAGTTTTCAGGGTGGAGTTTTTTTTTCTCTTTGGTCCTATGCATGTAGGCCCAGGAGTTAATGAGTAATTAACAGCAAGCAAAGAGTCAACGGGAGCAAACAAAACATCCTTGTAAATTCAAAAAGCCGCCCAGCTATGGGTCTTGATTTCTTTTTTTTGTGTTCTATTTTTTATTTCCACCCTCCCTGTTGCTGAACCACATTGGCTAGCGTGAATTTTCTTCCTACCGACTTGATAGGGTATTGCTTTACCACTTTGCCTTTGCATGTGATTTGGAATAATGGAGAGAGAGAGAGAGAGAGAGAGAGAGAGCAACAAAAGGAAATCCCGCCTGAAAAAGGCATGTTAGCCGCGCCAAAAATGCTCGCGTTGACAAAAGGGAATCAGAGACGACGACCCGTTCGGTTCTGCTTTATAATGCTATGAAACCAAGGAAGGGAAAACATGTGATGCCATGAAAGGTACAACAACTTTTGTGGCCCCTTGTTCCACCCACACCATGCAACCTGGGACTATGACAGAGTAACCACGCACAATGATGTTTGTTCATGTACCATAACGTGATTACAACATGATGCAGCAGCCTCGATGATGCCTTGTGATACCCACATGCTTGCAGCCTAGACATAAAAACATATAAGCAGAAAGGTAAGTTGGTGATGAAAAAGAGGGTGACCCATTCAAGGCCAAAAGCCAAGAGCGAGAGGTTCCACTAGATGTGCTGTGTTGAAGCGATGAATGAGGTCAGTATTCAAAGTGATGAATAGAGAGTTATATGTGGTAAATAATGTTGCAAGAAAGATTGATGGGCCTAATCCAACGGGGGATTGTTGTGGGAGCAAAGTGAGGAAAGATACAGCCGTGGTGGAACCTTGCCAGATTATCTTGGAAGAAATTTCCCTTGAGGCCCTCGAGTTTTGCGACTCCCTTACTTTGTCTCCCCCCCTCCTTTGTCCTTCTTCCTCCCTTTTGACCAGTTACATCCTGCCTTGTATGCTGAATCAGAAGAAGGTAAAACTCCTTTGTTTTGACAAAAAAGAGGATCAGGAGAAAATGAAACATGAAAAAAAAGAATCCTCGTGAAAATATAATGACTGATCTGTTGTTGATCGTATATACCCGCCATCCTGGCCCGTTCCGATAGATGCCAAAAGCCAGCGCAGAACAATGAAATAAAGTGAATAAACAAGCCCAGATATGTTCCGGAATTAGGGGGGGGGGGGGTAAATAAAAAAGAGGATATAGAAAGCATCGGGAAAAATGGCACAAATACATGGAGAATTTAAGAGAAAACCCGGTTATGATGGCTTGTCAGTCTGATTAATGAAGTAATGGCAAAAGAGAATGCATTAGAGTGTAAAAATGCAGTAGAAGAAATTGACCAAGATAGAACCAAGCGAGGAGGATATGATGATAAAAAGAAATTCCCAGACAATGTTCGCGTGAGCGCCAGAGAGTCTTCTTCCAGAAAACTGACTACAAAAGGTGAGATTTTGTACGAGGTGGCCCTCGGTTCGATGGGTATATGCGTATGTATATGCGTGGGCGGGGGGTTTATATATAAAATGATGTTTGCGTAGGAGGAATTTTGAGCCAGTGATGGCAGTTGGTCGATGTAAATTAATGAATAGGATGATGCTGTTGTTTCTGGAAAGTCTCGTATGGTTGGTTCGTTCAGACTGACATGCTGGTGGGCTCCAATTTGATCATGTGGGGATGCAAGTTGGGCTGTGGTGCGTGTGACAGCTCGGCCTCACCCTCTGGGATTCTTGGGAGGCCCGACACACAACCACTTTGTTGTTGCTGCTGCTGCTGCTGCATTTGCATCCCGGTCGATTGTTTATTGCTCATCTGCAAGCCAAGCTTTTCGGTCAAGCGTAGGACCGCATAGTAGTCGGTTGAATCACCAGCTCCATTCTGGATATAGCTCAAGAGTGTGTCCACTGCTCTTCGTGCGTTTTCCTGCGTTGGCGAGCCAGGCCCAGAGCCGCCTGGTGTTACGGCAGGGACAGGCGTTCCTGTGGATCGAGGTCCAATAAGACTGTTGTTGCTGCTACTCCTGCGGAGCTTAGGAGATACGACCGAAGCGTCCATAGCAAAAGGCTGCGTCATCATATCGTGCATCGGTGACTCAAGGGCCGAGGATGGTGCGGTGGACACCTGGGAGTATTTGGAACTCATTGACTCGCTCTCTTGGGGCTGGTTCATGCCCTCGATATCGAGGATCGGCAAGGTCTGGCTGCGTTGGCGCGGGAAACCGGGGTGTCCTGTCAACCCATGTCTAGTTGGGTCAGACAGAAAGCCGCCAACGGGCGTGTCGGGCGAGAAGTTGAACGTTGCTGGGCTCATGCCTGTGTTTGAGAACGAGGAAGAGGCTGAGTTGTCGGTTAACAGGCCGGACAAAAACGTAGGGTTGGGTGGCATTGCTCTGTACGAACCACTCTCTGCCGTAAACTCCATCAAGCTGTTGGCCCCTTCCTTTTCGTCATCGCTCCGAGCTGCAGACAGTGGTGACGGCAGCAGGTTCAAGTTGGCATGGGTATGAGGCGACGCTGGCGAGACGGTGGAATGGGATATGCAGGTTTCCGATGCTCTTCGCAGAAGTTTGGGGGCCTTGATGCCGTGCCTTTGCTTGAACTTTTCTAGCCAAGTGGTGGACTGAAACTGCTTCAACAGGTTGTCGGATGTGCCAGGAGTGTTTTGACAGAAGATAATGGCCTTTTCCCTGATCTCTTGGTCGGAAACAGGTACGCCGCTTTTCTTGATCCAGTTGGACAAAGCTTTCTCAATGTCGGCCGTGCCAGTTTTCCCCCTTGCCATCCGTTTAACAGGTGACTCGCTTCGTTCGGTTGGATTCAAAAACTTTTCCTTATTGCGCAGGACCTTGGAAATAGTGCTGAGTAAAGGTGTTTTGTTCCGGTCTGGTCAGCTTGTTGCCCCGAAGGCAGAAGAGTTTCCAGCCCTTCTCAAATGATAGGAAAATGAAGATGACGGCGTTTCTCAATGGGTGACTGCACTGCACTGCAGCCAGAAAGAGACGGGGAAGTGCTAAGGAAAAGAACCTACCTCCTCTCCACACCAAACCTGGCTCCGATTTCAGTCTGCTTCAAGCCACTGTTGTCCCGGTGGTAGAGACAGATCTCTCGTCGCATCTCATCTGTTAACGTCTTCCGCGGCGCTGTTGCTGTGCTGGTGGTCGGCGTCTTGGAGCCCCGGAGGGGCTGCACGGCAAGAGGCGTGGGCATCGCGATGGGGGGCGCAGAATAGCTACCCGGATTTCGCAGGCCACCGGGGTTCGTCAACATGCTAGGCCATGTAGGATTTGTAATCAGCGGGTGAAGCTGCGGATGTCCCGAATGCGACGGTTGGTGATGCTGCTGTGGCTGCGACACTTGCGGCGCATGATTAGAAGGGAGAGGCGGCGGTCCCATCCTGGTGTTCATGGGTTCCGAGGGTAGCCCGTGGCTCATAGGGTCCACGCCGAAGGTGTAGTTGGCGTTGTAGTCGTGCATCGGCGCGCTCTGGGTATATGAAATATCCACCCAGTGAGGCTCGCCACCGACACCTGCATGGCCTCCGTCGTTTTCGGTTGCACCAAAGCCGCCCTGGTCCGTCGCTAGTGGGCTGTCCTCGCCCATGGCACTGGTGCCGATGATCTGATGATGCATCCTGGGCTGATCCCAACTAAATGCAACGTCCAACTTCATTCGCAACCGGCCGCCCGAGAAGAGGCTATGACGGGAAAGGAAGCTGTGTGGCCCCTTTGACCCAAGCCGGAGAACTCGGCAGAAGCGAGGCTGTGTTTGCCAGGAACCCCACGATTCGTAGCGCTGTGGCTGGTCCGATCTCTTGAAGGGATATAAATTTGTCCAACTTGGCCTGGGTCCTCTTCAGCTGGTTCTCAGTCTGTCAGTGAAAAACAGTCCGGGGCCAGATAATAGACCGGGGCCAACGACGCCTTCAGAGTGCCTTGCCAGATGTTTGGGTGTGGACTGGACGAGACTGAAAAGAAAGACTCGAAGCCGTGTAGGAGACTCGCGTGAACGAATGAATGAATGGCGCAGGCAACAAAAGCCGACACGATATAAAAAAAGGCAGAGTTTAGATAAGAATGGGGTAGAAATAACAGGAGATTGAGTATAATGATATATATGTTGTATACAAATCTCAAACAGAGGTTTGCTGATACTTACACCGGTGGTGCATTCGGCCAAAGGAGGGGGGACTCGATATAGCGAGCAAGCACGGATCAGCTGCAGAAAGCAGACGCCGCAATGCATTCAGGGCACTGGCGAGGCGGGACCCTTTGAGATAAATCCAACGACAGCGGAGCGGCATTATGGTGGGCCAGTGGAATCGAGCAGGGCCTGACCACAAGGAGCAAAGAGAGAGAAAAAAAAAGGATAGGGCAGGACAAGGGCGTGTGTGTAGGTTAGGCGCGGTACTCTCGAGTCTGTGGAATCTATTGCGGGAGCGAGGTACCTGCTTGGACCAAAGGCATCGTAAAATGTAATGTACCCAACTGGGTCATCAATGATTTGGGGGGGGGGGGGGTACAATCCCCTGTCCGGGCTGGGTACACGGGCGAAGGTTAATCGACAGGGGTCAAGGAACAGGGATGGAGCAGTTAATAATACCAAGTAAGGGTGGGTGAGTGGATGGTGTCGTTCAGGGGGTCAGAGAAAGAGCTGGGGGGGTGGATGAGGACTGGGATGGGGACGAGAAGGAAAGGTTGCGAGGACGAGGGGGAGGGGGGAAAGGATGAATGGAGTTGGTGCGGTGCCAAAGGCAGAGGAGAAAGAAACTTGTTGGATGCCCTCAAATTTGCTTTAAAAAAAGAATTTGTAACTTGTCATAAATCGGCTCTTGGTTTGCATATTACAGTACTCGATTTTATGTGCCATGGGGGTTTTTTTTGTTTTTTTAAAAAAAAACGCGTGGAGGCAAGTGTTTGACGATGCAGAAAAAGAAAAGAAAAAGAAACCAGCCAGTATTGGTGAAGAAGCACAAGTTTGTCTCGCGGCAGCAAAGCACGCTGTCCCGGTTTCGTTGTGTGTCCGCGCCGGGCCCTCCTCGCATCATGTTCAGGCAGCTTGTCCTGTTCCTGGGTATCTAGCCGGCCTGTTCTAGTTCTGGCTTTTCTTGGCGCACCAACTCCCTTGCGTCCTGGAACGAAACGAAGTTGCTGGGGGGTGAAAGTTGATCACCACATAAAACTTTACCGGTAGGGTAAGGTAGCGTAGCCCTCTACGGCTCTCTCTCTCTCTTCTGAAGACGCAACAAGATTAGCGCAAAAGATAGCCCGTCTCCCGGCTGGTACTGCGAATGCACATCGAATGCACATCGTACAGTACGCGAAACTGCCAAATTGTCCCCCTATGTCTGCGTTACGATTTGTTCCGAGCTCAGTGCTGACAAAGTGTGTGTGTGGATCGCTGAACAGGATAGAAATGATTGTTTTTGGAGGCTGCAGCCCGACCGATTCGATGGTGCCGGGGCCCGGGCCAGTCAGCACGCTACCATCTCGAGGAAGGATAAAACATGAAGAGTGTGGTGAGGACAAAGTAAGGTATGTTACGGAGTTGAGAAACCCGTCCCCCCCACAGAGATACAGACAAACAGATGATGCTTAGCTCGGTCTGGCGCATCGTCATCCAACTAGCGCCGCGCAAACAGCCAGCTTTTGGCAGGTGATGCCTTTAATTCGTCCCGAGCGGCCTTTTGAATGACAAACGGGAGCTCGAGCCGATTAATGAAGGATGGCATGCTTGGCGGCTTGTGTGTGGTACAGTATTGGCATTGAATTGCTCATGTCAAATCCCAGGGTTGCGGACGAGGCATACCATACCTACAGCGAAGGAGCGCTAAGGTTTCGGGTTATTAGTTTCCCCCCACGCCTCTACCTAATGCTCGACCAAATTTCATATGATAGTGTCGTGAGCCCGGGGAAGAGAAGTAAGGTAAATTTATGGAGATGTAATTAGTTAAGGTAGGTAAGGTAGATAGAGACTTACCTTAGATAGGCGATGGTACTTTTGGTAAGGGTAAGGTAAGGTAGGTCGGCGGTTTGTACCGGTATTATAAAACGTCTCAAAATAATTGCATGAATACCTTAGGTAAGGAATGCACTGCCTACCTACCTTACCTATCTGATGTCCTATAGAGCTAGGTAGTTACCCAGAAAAAGTGGCTATGCCCACATCTGATAACCGTACATTGCATGTGCATATACTTCCTAGATCGCTACTTCCATCCTTTTCGCACTCTCGAACCAGAAAGTATACAAGGATGGAAGGTAGGGAAGAAGGCATCTGAACTTACTCGGTTCAATAAGTTAGGTTGGCATGTATGTAGGTACAACACTCGCCCGCTCCTTCCCGCGAGTGGCTCTCTTGTGCATGTTGGGGCCCGTCATTTTTCGTCTGAAAAATTGAACAGGGCTCGCCAAAAGGTCTGAACGCAGCCAGGGGTATCCTAGGAGTGCCAGGCACGCTAGGCACTTGGCAGCCGGGTCAGTCGCGGATGCTAGGGTAGGCTGGACATGGTCTTGATTATGGGCCATCCTTCGCGTCCTTTTTTTTAATCACGTCCCGAAGCCGTCTACGTCGCTTTGGTTTTGAACGATTGAAGGCGTCTTGTAAACCAAAGAGCTGTGTACTGCTGAGCAAAGAGCTGCACCTAAGATGACCACCTTGTTCAGCTGGCTGTTAGTTAGATACCTACCTACGTAAGGTACTTTAGTAGCATGCAATACCAACAAGCATCTAATTTGTTTGACATTTGCGCTCCCCCGCAACCACGATTGTCAGTCAATGCTGACACTAGCTGATTGACACTGGCTTGACCTTGGGCATTTCAAGATACTTCGTAATACTACGTTTATTGGAAACAGTGCATTATGCAAGGTATGCAGGGTAGATAGATACCCAAGCACCCTACTTACCTTACCTACCTGCCTATGATGAAAAGGTCTACCTCCGTCTTACGTAGTATCTCACTTAGCCATCCATCCGAACTTTACTTCAGGTGAACTTGACTCTGATACCTTTTTCGATGGTGGATCAATCAGGCGAGAAATGGACGGCAGCGATTGGCGCATCAAATCGTTGGTCGTTGCTCGTTTGAAAACAACCAAAGAGCCAGGGGACACCTAGCCTGCGCTGGCGGGGCTTTGCTGTCAGGACAGGCAGCCCAGTAGGGGTGTTCACGAGTCTTGACACTTGACAGACCGTGAGACCGTGCTTTTCGATGTGCACGGTTCACCACCACCGCAATCCACAACCGCCACCTTCAAAGCTTGACGCTTGTCACGCTGTCAAACCGTTCATCACACCAAGCCTCTACCTAACCACAGCCCATCACTTATTATAGATATCTGTCTACAGTAACACCAGGCTACCTTGCCTTTCTTAGGTGTAGGGTAAATTACATCTGTCAGTTCCTACGAAGGACTTCCATTCCAAGGTGGACAGATAGTCCCTGCTGTTTCCTGGTCAATCCTACCCGATCCTTATTCGAACAAGTCTCAAGAGATTGATTATTATTATGCCCGAGCACTTCGGGATTCTATCCGGGGCGTCTTTAACTCGGTATTGGCCATAGCATAAATTACGAAGTACGTGGTAACTTTACACATCCCCACTCCCCGCTACTATGACGATCAAATATCAATCCAGACCCGGGGCGGGGCGCCTCTGAAATGAGCAACAAGAAGCAGGGCTCTGCTAGGTAACTTTTTAGCACCACAACACCTGATGTGAATTTGAACAAATCTGCGCAATCATGCTAGGGATCATGGCTGATACCTCGGCGAATGCGCTTCGGTCGCTGGAGTTATTATTCAATACCATACCTTGCACGTCCAGCTCGGCTCGGCTCTTTCTCGATATTTCGGGGAATCGGACCTCCGTTGCATCGATTGGCCTTGCAAGAAGGAAGTGGCAATGTCAGGTAGAGTCAGGGTGAAGAGAAAAAAAAAGCTTACCTTCATTCTAAATTGATTGTTTCCTGAGAAATCGACTAAGCAAGCAGGCTACTGCGCAACTACCGTACGAAGTACGAAGCTATTATAGCATCTGGCATCCAGAAATGCCTGCTCGGCAACAATCAAACAGCAATTTCGATCCAGATAGACTGCCGATGCATACGGGACATCTCTTGTCTTGGTCCGGGTGTGGTCAAGCCTGCGGCATTCATGCTGAGGATCAATGCACTGACGGGGCTCTTTGCCGCCCCCTGGTTGCGTTGCTGCTCACTGCTACTTACGTACTGTACAGTACGAGGGGACCCCCAAGCGAGCCAAGCAAACCAAAGTATCCTTCCGGCCGCCAAAGTGGGCTATACCGTCCCTCCCACCATATATCTCCACACTGGAGAGAAAGCACAGACGACACCTTGTTTTGTCTTCCCCCCGGGCCGAGCAATCAATCCATCCTTTTTTTCAGTTGACAGGAGGGTAAACAAAGCCTGTCCATGAACCTGATAAAAACAAACCTCAAACGTTCGTATTCCCGCATGACGTTATAAAACGACACAAGTCATATCTGTTGATATTTCTTTCTCAATTTCAACCAGCGTTCCAGGGGCCGATTTTTAAAGCCACCTCAACGGTTTGGCTGGGCACCACTGCACTGCCTGATATGAGGTCTACAATAGGTCCGTATGTCGACAAAGCCTCGATAGGGAATGACCTTGCAGAGTATCAAAAACAAGACCTCATCCGACGTGCTCGAGCATGCACTGTGGGGGGGCTGTAGCATTGGTCATTTACAATGTACAGCAGTCCAGTCCTTTTCGACCGCTCAGACTGCTACCGTACGTCGTCGTACCTACAGAGAAGAAGGGGAAAAAATAAGAGATATACATGTAAAGATAATACCAAGCGAGGGATGGCAAGCAAGGAGGGGTACTGTAGGTTGATTCTGTATGCGGTTATAAAACATCCACCAACCCGCCCAGCCGATGTTGCTTTTTGTGCTGACATGGATCTCGTCCCAGTCCACATCAGACCCCGGCTCTCTTCCTGTTGGCCAGTTATACTGTATGCGAGAACGTTGGGCGGATCCCTGAACACCCCCTCCAAAAGAATCCATGTATGCCCGACCCCTGATCGGGCCTAGCGTTGTGTTCTGAACCATGCCAGCTGCAGTGACGGTTGTGGTTACGGAAATCTCTTGAATGGAGTTGAGCAAAGTAAAAAAAGAAACAAAAGAAGAAAAAAAAAGAAGAAAAAAAGAGCGCGCGGGATGGGTAAGCCTTGCAACGGTTATTTTGATCGTGTCTCGGGTTCAGGACGAGACGATAACTTCCCGATGCACGGATGTTGTTTCTGTCAGGCGACAGGCAAGCATGATTCGAGGTTAGGGCGAAAGCTGAAGTGTCTGGACTCTTGTAGTTGGGGTAAGTCTAGTCTACGTAGTATCACTTCGGAGCGCTTCAGTCCCGTTACTAGAAACTTGACAGTTCGAAATAGTATCAACCACGCTCTTGACAGCTGTTGGAAGGATTTACTAACTCATGGGAGCATTAAGATAGGCAGATAGGTAGATAGGTACGGTATTTTGCAGAAAGAATAAAAGTGTAGCATTACGTATCTGACCCTGGTAACCTAGCAAGCTAGGAAGCCAAAAGTACGGAGCAACAACACGCAGCGCGGATGCGTAGTGCCGATCTGCAACAGCAGCCTCTTTTCTTTGCTTCTTTTACTCTCGATCTGTAAAATTAGAAATCACATAGGTACTCCGCAACTTACAGTAAGTCATGACGAACTCACTTCCCGATCCAGACCCTCCAATAACTTACAAAAGTAAGGGGCTATGGGGCAAGAAGAAAAAAAGCAAGAGATAGAGAGAGAGTGAGAGAGAAAAGTGATAGAAATCCTATGCGGCTGTTGTCTACTCTGTCTTGGGTTACTTTTGGGTAAGCAAGACTGTATCAAGTGAGTGCATTGTTACCCACGTCGAAGCGAGCTCCCCTTCGCTGCAACTTTATCGACATTTACCCTGTTAGTCCACCACAAACACGCATATACCGGGTATCCGTAGAGCAAACATCAAGGTGCAAAAATAATAATTATCATAATAAAAATATAAAAAATAAAAAATCAAAGAAGAAAAAAACCGAACGACATATCTAATCAAATGAAACAGCAGAAAAGAGGAATCTCCACACCACGAAGGGTGATCCACCATGCAATCCGCAAGCCGCGACCCGGACTCCTCTGTCCGGCCGGGGACCTGGGCAGCCTCCCAGGTCTGTGCGTTACAGGGAGGTGGTACCTTGTTGCTTAAACAGCATAACAACATTGCTTGGCCTTTTTTTTTTGGTCGTCTTCATCGGCGCTCGTGCGCCCCCAACTAAAATAAAGAAAAAAATCTCAACCAGGCGCGGTCTAACACAAGACCCCCCCCCTCCGCTGCCAGCCCAAGGGCAAAGTGACAGGAGGGTTTAGATGGCCTATGGCCTAGACGCCGGCGTGCTTATCCCAACCTTTTGGTCAAGGCCCCAGGCATAGCCTCGCAAGAATTGTATGAATAAAGCAAGGGTGGAAAGAAAGAACAGGACAACAGATCCCAGGGCTAGGGAAACTAGCTCCCGCCGTCCGCTCATCGCCCATCATCCGAACTTTTTGACCGTCGCAGGACAGACAGGCTTTTTTTGTGCATTGTATTACCTTGCCTATTATTCATGCGGCCTTGGTCGGCTTCCGGTTCGATGACAGTTTTGGCGAAAACATCAGTCGTATAGCCAAGGATTTTCTTTTGGTTAAACCCATTTTCTGGGTCAGAACCCTTTGATCCCCCATGCAAGGCGACAAATCACTACTCCTTGCTACAAAGAGGGCTCCATCTCTGGACTAGAGATGACGCCGGGCCATGCTCGGGTTCGGTCTAATAAATTTGATCAAATCCGTCTAACAATATGCGTAGAAGAACAAAGATGCCGACTTTATTTAGCAGGGTCGATCACCATGACATAAACGACGGCCCGGTTGGGGAGCGAGGGTGGGTTCAGTAACAACACGATAAACTCTTCCTCATCGGGACACCAACAAGAGCCAAGGATGGGATGTTGGGTCGGGAAAGATTAAATAAAAAGGTCGAAAAGGGGAGTAGTTTCTACAGTACTATCTTATTGTACGGTTAATAAGAAAACCCCAAACCAGGAGATGGAGAGAGAGGGGGGGCAAACAAACTCGGCGGCAAGAGCAGCCCTCTGAAAGGCCAGGGGGGTGTTGGTGCATCAAAATCGGGCTACCGGCATCGTCACCACATCTACAGTACAAAGCAGGTAGGTGCCAGTCTAGTGCGCGACAGCTTCAACGGGACCCCGAAGATCAAGGAAAATCTTCTGCGACAAGGCCACATGACCTCCACACTGACGAAATCCCGTCTGTCTTTTTAACCAGAAACACACAGAAAAAAAGGGGGCGGTCCACGATGTTGGCATAGGCGCCCAAACTCAAAAAAACTGGAAGCACAACAGGAACAACAACGACAAGAAAAAATTAAGGCACCGCATGCAGCCAGCCGCGGCCCCGTATAACCCACGTTTCCCGGCCCCCCCAGCGCGCGTATTTCCCCACGCTGTTGGTTCATCCTTCTTTTTTTTCCCTCGTTGTCCTTCCTTCCTTCCACTTTCTCAACAGTGTTTTTTTGCCCCCCAAAAATGCCCCAGGGCCGCCCTTGATGGCCGCATATGTTAAACGGTCCCCTCAATCTCGCCCCAAACCCACTCCCCACCCCCAACGTCTAGACCTAGACTCTTACCGCAGTGGTACTTGTAGTCTTGTATACGCTGTTAGAATTTTGTTATCCAATGACAGTTGTCCCCCCTTTTTTTACTCTCATCTTTCTAGGTCCCTCGCATGCCAGACCTGCATGGGGGTGCCCTTGGGATACGATACGGCCCGAGTTGTTTACTCCATGTAGGAACTGTTTTTTTCTCTACCCTACAGCGCAAGGGGCGGAAGGTTTCGCCCTCGCATATATAAAATCTTTGCTGTGGAGTTGTTTTGTCCCAATACCTCAAAGTTCCGATGACATCAAGACTTCATCACCACAAGATCTCTCACTGTCTTTGTTGATGCTAACTAATACCACGTACCTTACTTGACCTGCCAAGTCCCTCCGACGTCGGTCGCTTGGAGATCGACCGGAACATACCATATCACCCTTTGGATATGCACCCCCTTTTTGGTCTTTTCAAGCTGTGTCACCCCCCCCCCCCCTTTTTTTTTTTTTTTCTTTCTTGTGAAGGAGGGAATACTCGTCCATTCGCTTCAGTTCCGCCCTCGAGTGTGTGCTGAGTGAGGTTTATTGCCCGTTCAATGAACATCGAAACGGATCTCTCTCACAAGCGAGGTTCGCTGAACCTGCCTGGTTCGGTCTACTCTTCCGGAGGCAACTTGGCTTGAAACAAGGTAGGTGTGGTTCGGGTCGGGTTGGAGCAGTCATCGCGAAAGCCCAATGCATAACCTTTTCTTTTTGTTTCTCTGTTTTGTTTTTCAATCATGTAACTTTACTTTGGTATTTCGCATTTCTCGCCAATTTTCTTGTTGCCTCCTTGTCATGCATGCAGGTCATGCATCCCTCATCACATCTGTTTCTTCTCCTACCATCACCCCCACGTTGGAGAGGTTTTGGTTGGGGGGTTTAGGCTTGAGACATCGGAGGATAATGGTTTCTAATGTCTCTATCGGTAAAGATGAACGATGCTTAGATATTTAGTGATACAGATGTGACTGTGCTAGATCGAAAGACATGTGAACATGTAGCGAAACAAAACGAAAAAAAAGTAGACAGCTAGCTGTGACAGCTAGCTGTGTGATGTATATCGCTTAGGTTCATATATGGAGATCAGGGGAGGTCTCGACCGTCTTTTTTTTCTTATATTTGAACTTGCCGGCAACCGAAGAAATTCCCGATAACTTTCTATTGGTTTTCGAAAAAAAGGATGTCTTAGAAACACGAGGAGCGAATAGATCAGGCCCCAAACATCCGAATCAACAAAACTTCCCGGCTTTGGTTTCATAGCCCAGACTTCAGGAATGGGCTAGGGGGGTTACACCCAATGAGTAAAGTGGTTGCCACGATATCGGCACGAAAAGTTTCACTCAACGGCCACACATTGCCACTGAACCCAGCCGGACGCGTTACAACCTGCTCGAGGAAGTCGAGATATTTCACCCCAGCCTCGACACTCCCAGAGCGATACGCGCGTGCACTCAGGCAAGGCACAGCCCGTAGCTATTCCCGGACATCCCCGAAGGCTCCCTCGGCTTTCCTCTGGCAGGCGAGCTCGTTCATGAGCCTGTTTGCCTCATCGCTTGACAATGGTCACTGTGATGAAGGAACAAGGATTGCGCGGTTAGCCTCTTGACGCGAATCGATACCATATGGACTTTCTTGTCATGCGCAGTACAGAAAGATTGCATTTACGACGTTGCAAAAGGCCGCCATAAGCGTCATAGCCTGTAAATGGTGATACGGAGGACATGACGAAAGGAGACAAGATGACTCACCGATATCTTCGTCCGCCAGCTCGTGAGCAAGTCCAACCCTTTGAGGCTGGTGCTTGACAGACTTGCCATAGACAATAGCAGTCTTGAAAACTTCTGCGATACTTCGGTGAATGGCATTACACTGCATGACGAAAAGTAAGTGTAAGCGCTTGAACACAAATAACCCACGGTAATAGGGAGATACTAACAAAGTCTTCAACGGTACATCGGTTGGACCGCAGCACCACAGGCGCCGAGTAATCTGGCAGCTTGCCTTTTGGCTTGGTGTACACGCGTACCAAGTTCAGCTTTTCCCACCTGTTTTAAGGAGAAAGATCGTTAGTTCATCACAAAGCCCGGGCGCAAAAGTATTTGCGATCTTCATAGCTTGTCGGCAGACGCCAAGTCTCTCTCTCTCTCGGGTGATAGTCACTGACATAGCCTCCATCAACTCGTCAATGTTCCACCCATGCTCGGAGCTGATGGGCACCGCGTTGGGAATCCTGTACAGCAGATCCAGCTCCTCTATGCTGATGGCGTCGATCTTGTTGAGCACGTAGATGACAGGGATGTAGCTCCTGCTCTTGGCCTCGAGTATGTCGATCAGGTCGTCGATGGTGGCGTCGCAGCGGATGGCAATGTCGGCCGAGTTGATGCGGTACTCGGACATGACGGCCTTGATCTCGTCATGGTCGATGTGGGTGAGCGGCACCGTGCTCGTTATGTTCAGTCCACCCTTCTCCTTCTTCTTGAACGTGATGTTAGGCGGACTCTTGTTGATCCTGATGCCAAAGCCCTCCAACTCCGCCTCGATGACGCGCTTGTCCGTCAGAGGCTTGTTGACGTCCAGCACGATGAAGATCAGGTGGCACGTCTTGGCCACGGCAATGACCTGCCTACCACGACCACGACCGTCCTTTGCACCCTCGATAATACCAGGCAGATCAATGATCTGCAATGGCGCACCTGTATTATCCCAAAACCGCCATCGCCGTTGTCAGCGCCAAATGCTTCCCCCATAGGCAGATATGCACACCACACACTAAACCCTCCAACCGCTCGTCCAAGCTCCCCAAGACCACCTACCGTTATATATAACCTGACCAGGCACCGAGGTCAAGGTTGTAAACTCGTACGCGGCAGCCTCGGAATGCTGGCCCGTCAACCGACTCATCAGGGTACTCTTTCCCACCGAGGGGAAGCCGATGAAGCCAATACTGGCGACACCCGTGCGCGCAACGTCGAAGCCCGCGCCGCCGCCACCGCCACCCGACGACGGGGTGAGCAGCTCGCGCTTCAACTTTGCGAGCTTGGCCTTGAGCTGTCCAAGATGGTAGGATGTGGCCTTGTTTTTTTGAGTCTTGGCCATCTGTCAAAAATTCCAATAGACATGGCGGGGTTCGCCGTCGGGTCATTTTGTCAGTTTCTGTGTCTCGTTTTCATGGTCGCAACATGCGCGCATTGTCGTCGAAAGTCGCAGTGGGATTTGGGCCTGAGCTGGTTGGGGCTTACTTCGGCCTCGATCTCTTTGATCTGTCGAGTGCGCGCATCGCGACGAGTGTTAGTTTGCTTAGTTTCTAGTATTTTTTGTGGATGCGAGCTGTTCTGAATACTTGCCTTCTCGACTGTGGTCGACATGGTTGCTGTTGTTAGGCAAAAGCCTGTTTTCGCTCTATCTTGGAGTTTTACCGCCCTGGCCTGGGCTTTGCTCTACTGATGTCGACTTTTGGAAGATGTGTTGTCGATTTAAATTTGGTGATAGACCTTGGATGTGGTTCTTTTGCGGATTCAAAGACCGACGTTTGGCAAGAATGTCGGCTTGATCTCCATTGTGTTAAGAAATTTTGTGGGGCATTCTCGACAGCCCCTCATTGATGTCACTGGGGAACTGAATCGATAAGCAAGTACCCAATTGGCTGACCAGGCCAAGCAGGCCTTGACATAATACTGTACTTGTACTCTATTGACAAACAACCACATGGTTGATTTTTCACTTGAAATGCAAACATTAAAAAAAAAACTTTTCTCACTCTTCGGGCATAAATTGGGTATCGTGCTTTTTGGCCTCTATATTTAGGAGAAGCGAGTCTATGTGACGACATTACTCATTCAGAAAACGTCAATGTTGAGGATTTTAATATCCTCTTCCGGCTTTTCTTTGTGTGTCCGAGCATTCTCGATCTTGTGGATGACATCGAATCCCTGAACCGCCCTACCAAAAATCGTGTGTTTCCCATCAAGCCATGACTGCACAATTGGATCGTTAGCAAAAGATTATCATCAATATATACACAAAGGAGCAGGTATTGGGCAGGCTGATACGTACTGTTTTCTCAGTGGTGATGAAGAATTGACTGCCGTTGGTGTTGGGCCCGGCATTGGCCATGCTGACCGTGTACGGCTTGTCGTGCTTCAGACTGCTGAACTCGTCCTCAAACTCCCTACCCCAGATACTCTCACCACCGGTGCCATCGCCCAGCGGATCACCACATTGAATCATGAACTTGCGAATGACGCGGTGGAAAATCGTATTGTTGTAATACCCGCGCTTGGAGTGCGTGACAAAGTTCTCCACCGCCTTGGGTGCGGCGTCGGGGAACATGCGGATGTGAATGTCGCCGTAGGACGTGTGGATGATAGCCGAAGTGCCCGTCTCGGCCTTCTTCTCGGCCGCCTTCTTGGCCCCGCCGAGGATCGTAGGCTTCTCGTTCTGCACGTCACGCGTCGTCTTGGAGATGTCCTCGTCGTTGGTGAACATGTAAAAACGCCCTTTGCCCGCGCCCGTCGCCACCAGGATTGGGTCGCGCACCTCCGACTCCTGCAGCAGTGGGTTGCTCGACGCGGCCATGGCCACCGTCGTGACGCCTTTCTTCTGGGGCTGGCCCTGGTAGATGGCCAGGTTGAGAGCACGAAAGTTTTCGTCCTTGCCGTAGACCTTGACCACCTTGTTCGAATATGTGTTGAGCACTTTGATTCCGAGGATGGAGCCGTACATGATGAAGTGACCCGACTCGTCGAAAATCACATTGATCTTGTCCGCAAGCGCAGGGGCATCCAGCTCACGCTCCTGTGCCAACCGCCGCTTGAACTCGTTGTCGTCGAGCTTTTGGATTGCAGTGCCGGCTTGCTGCATCTCCTCAACCGTGCGTATGGACTCGTCATACGTCCTGTACAATTTGGCGGTTGCAAAGTCAAAGACTCGTATCTTGCGGTCTGGCGCCGAATATGTAGCAAACTTCTCGCCATTGGGCGATACTGTAAGCGAGGTAGGCACTGCTTTGGCCTTCTTAAACTCGAATAAGTTCGTAGAGCTCTTCATGGCAAAGACATTATCCGGCTTTTGATATGTCTCGTTTGGTCTCCAGTACTCGAGCATACCGCCTTGATCTGCCGATATGACGCAGTCGTATGGGTCGTTGAAGGCCATTAGAGTTACCGGGCTTCGATGTAGGCCTTTGATAGTATGTATGGGCTCCGTCTTTTCCCCCCTCCCGTCCAAGATATGGATCAGCGGCTTTTCAGACTCTGACACGGCAAGCAGGGGCAGCCTGGCGCCCTTCTTGTGCACCCAGCAGACGCAGCGCGGGACGTAGTCCAGCTGCACCATGGCCAGCAAGTCAAAAGTTATCACGTCAAAGATCTTGACCGTCTTGTCCAGCCCTGCGGTAGCAAAACTCCGACCATCCGCGCTGACAGAAACGGACTTGATCTCCCCCGTGTGCGCCTTGAACTCCTTGACGAACTCGATGCCCTCCCCAATCTTCTTCCAAAATTTGACGACGCCATCAACGGAGACCGTGATCAGGAACTCGGTTATCGGGGTCCACAGCACAAAGACAAGTTGCTCCTTGTGCATGAGCGACTTTGAGTAGCGGGGTGACTTTGGCAGGGCCGAGGTGTAGAGCTTTTCGTAGGGGAGGACACGGCGCTTCTTTTTCGGGGCCTGGGATGGCAGCTGCGGGCCCATGTCATCGTCGGAGGAGCTGTCTGGAAATGCGCGTGTTAGCAGAGAGGCTATCGTTGTCGTATGTGAGGTAAATAGTAGACTAACCGTCGTCATCTTGGGTTTCCGAATGGCTGCGCTTCAGCGACTTGACGTCGTCTTCTGTGGCTTCTGTTTTCATTTTCTCTGGACTCTGAGTTGTAGTTTAGGTCGGTCCTGCAATAAAAGTTTGCTGTGCGCGCCAAGATGATGTAGATATTTATTGGTATGTTTTCCTTGGAGTTTTGATGTCTTTGGTTCTTGTAGTTCAACGAAATGCAGGTTCCATTCGTTGCTGCGCCAAAAGTTCGCGATGGTGTTGATTGGCAGCGCGTCGCACCGCACCGAGCGGCCCCACTTCCGGCTCCGGGCCATTTTGCGTTTTGCGGTTGTGCTTTATTGGAAGGCTAAATAGACACCCAACACTACCCTACCATGTATCCAAGCATTTTAAAGATTACGAATCATATCACGGCTAACCTTGAAAATGTGTTGAATATTCTATAAAAGAACCAAAGACTTCAACGGCGTTTGGTCCTCTTCACATTTCGCCAGCATGGAACTCACAGACCCGATTTCTATCTTGCACGTGCTTGCTTTGGCCCTGCGCTGCATTTCAAGTGTTGGTCGATGACGTTTGCAGCTGGAGAGAAGTGGAGAGAAAATCATAGACAAAGTGGATGCTTGCCAACCAAACTTCGGGGAGCTCGGTTGCTACTTCGTAAACTCTACAAACCCTCGGCGTGCTTGAAGAGTCCGCGCGGAAAGAGTAAGCCCGGACGTCCTTGAGTATTTATTTTTATTTTTATTTTACTTTTTCACTGAAAAAGTAATATCAATGTGATATCAATTCCAAGCTTGCTTCTTTCTTTTCTTCCCTCCTTCCTTTGTCCTGGCCCAAGGCGTGCAATCTTTAGACTATAGAGCAAAATAAGAAAAGACTCTACACAGCACTAGCAAAACATCAACAACAATGACAGTCAAACACTCCCTCCAGCGGCTGAGGTCGCCCTCCCGGGATCTCTCACTGACGCTCCATATTCTCGGCCTGGCCTCATTCTACCAGTCCTTCCGCTACCTCTACATCTTCCCCACGCCAATCAGCTCGGCGTATGGCGGTAGCGGTCAATTTCTTACAATCATTGGCCTTGGCTTGTCGATGATAGCCTTTGCTTTGGGATTACTGGCCGACGTAACTCTAAGCCCGGCATTGTTCAAGGCCAAGAACTTTGTCGCCGTTTGCGCGAACCCGCTCGAGGTCTTGATCAGCATCTTGTACTGGGGAATTGCAATTTATGACAAGGAATTGTTGATGCCATCCGAATATAGGTAAGTCCCGGAGGGCAGTATTGCTCAATAGAACCACTTGGCGGAATCTAGAAAGCAACACTTGCTGACCTTTGACCATCGAAAAGCCTGCCCTGGGCTGTTGATATTGGTTACCACGCCGCTCCAGCAATCTTCTTGACCATCGACCTGTTGTTCTTCAGTCCTCCTTGGACCGTCAAAGCCAATGGAGCTGTCGGTCTCAGCATGGTTCTGGCGTTCTTGTACTGGGGCTGGATAGAGCACTGCGCCGGCCACAATGGATGGTAAGCATTTCTGTTTGTGTGAGCCTTGAGCTTCTTGACTGACGCGCGAACAAACAAAAGGTACCCGTATCCAATTCTGGGGATTTTGAGCACCACACAGAGGGCCATTTTCTTTGCATTCTGCGCCGCCCTCGAGGCAAGCAGTACGATGGCCCTGAAGTGGCTCTATGGCAAGGTCAATGGGATCGAAAAGTTCAAGCGGGAGGCTATCAAGCCTGCCAAGATGTAGCGTGGTGAATGCTACTATAGTATTTGTCCCACGGCAGAGCTTGATCAGGGGATCAAGTCTCTTGTCCTCATGTTTTAATAATTTGGAACTGCGTCCCAGACAAGAATAAAGACACCAAGAAATCCACCTAGCGAAAGCATTACCGTAAACCACATGAGTATTTTAGCTCCAACGCCTCGCTTATGCCTCGAAATTTTTTCTCGGTCCGGATGTCTTGATGTGGTAAAGAGCAGCACAAGGCGGCCAGTCAGGTCATAAGAAATCATAGACCAGAAGAAGAGCACCCCGAGAATACTGATGCGACAAAAGGCTCCTAGCCATAAATCAAGAAAACCCCAACTGACCAAAACTGAACCGAGCCCAGTAGTCGTACTGCACAAGTAAAAGAGCACTATATGGGCTTGTAGGAAGAAGATGATGATGTGGCTCCGTGAGTCTGGTGCTCTCAAGTCGTCATTGACTATTTCGAGAGGTTCGTATGCGCTTCCGTTCGGTTCTGTTTCGGGCTTAGCTATCCTGTAGCCTTTCTTTCGGGGGGCATTAGAATGAAATTTACTTACCAGCGAGCACATCCATCACACGGAGCGAGGGTGCCAACAACAGAAAGAAAGGGACAGTTTGACCCAATGACCATAAGGATTCTTCCTTCTCGATGATCCTGTATCCGAACTGCCTTGCCAGGATAACTATGCCCCAGAACGTGGTGATCTCGAGAAGTGTGACCTAAAACCTCAAGGGGTAGTTGATTAGTGGGTGGAGGCCCAAAAAAAGGGAAGGGGGCTTTGAGAAAGAAAAATATTGGTTTATTTTTTTACTCACATGCCCAAAGAAGGATTCCGATAATCTCAACAAAGCCCTGAGCGCAGATAGGATGCTCATAGGCACACACAGCAACGCCAAACCCGTGGTGTGCTTTTTCGGACGAGAGTCGGAAATGCGGCACTCGAAGCGTTCATTCAAGGCGAGATCCTGCCTGCGAAGCCACAGCCGCAGCCGCGTGGGCCAAGTGGTCACCGCAAACGGACCGCAGAGCAAAGACAAGGTACGTCGCGCATATGTAAAGCCAAGCAGTCCTACCGACCACGCCAAGGAGAGTGCGTTTGCGAGCCGGGCCTTGGAGTACTGCCACGACGCATAATACCGGTGCGCGGGCAAGCTGCTCGTGTCAAAGTCGAAATAACACACCCCGAGGTCGTCGGGGTATCTCATCCAGTCCGCGTGGGCCGTCGGTATCAAGGCCAAGATGAGGAGGATGAGCACCACCGTCATGAGCGACACTCTAATGTACGCGAGCAGCTGGACTTTTCGAAACTGTCTGTTCAGCAGCGGGATAGTGGCCAGCTGGGTGAGGGAAGCGAACCAGACGCAGCTGACGAGCATCTGCCAGTCGTAGGTTGATATGCCGCACCTGTTGATGAAGGCACTGGCGAGTAGAGAGAGGGCGTTGACCAGCTGGGCGTCGCTGAACGAGTGTGTGATCTGAGGAACACCAAGCAAGCATCAGCACTGTTGAGATGGAAACACCGCCACGATCATACTGCCGACAAAACAATGTGCACTGTTTTGGTTTCATCTCACCGTCTCGATCTTCCCGGGATTCCATCCGAGCAGCCACGGAGGCATGCGCTTGCGGACCGAACCAAGTATCGACCTATCAAGCTTGGTGCAGAGGTGCTCATCATTGGGGTCTACTGCCGAGAGGAAGTACATGATGACGAGGATGCACACGATGATATTCGGGGCCAACAAACCCACAATCACCTGGAAGATGATACCATGTTAACAACCATTCGGTGTCACGCCCAAGATTGGATCAAGGGGCACTTACACCAAGACCCGATATATCGGGGTTGGGCGATTGTACCTCCCAGATAATGTATGGTCTCACATCTTTTGCCTCACGGCCAGATACAGAGGAACAATCGCATCCAAGCATGGTGGGCTTTCAGATGGATGAGTTACCATAGAATGGCTACTTGCTGAAAATGATGTCTTTTGTTCTCCCCTTCCCTTTCACACTCCCAAGATAATAGTAGCAAGAACAGCCATGACTGAGACCCCTGCCAAGCGCAAGCAGATTCAAAGGAACAAGCAAGGAGCCAAGGAGCAGCGTGGGTGTGCCTTTTTAATATCGACGATTAACGAAGCATAATTAGGTCTCACCCTGCCTTCTATTCTCAGGGGGCCCAGTCCATCCGTCTTGGCTGCATATTCAGCGTTGAAGCGAGAGCACAGCCGGGATAAAGGCCAAATACAGGTGTTATTCTTCGAGGAAGTCGACAGGGGGGTTTCCGGAGCTGTGTCTGTGCCTCTTGTGGCCGACCCCGGGGGTCCATCATAAGCCAATTGAGCGGCAAGATCCCCGCAGTGAATCCCACCCCCACCTAATAAACGGATACTACTACGGTACGTCGTTCATATGCGTATGTATGACTGATTGAGACTGTACTGTGAAATGAATTGACTGACTCACTCACTCATTGGTGCGTTAGCTTTTTGATCAACCCAATTAATTGCCCGAGGTACTGTGCTTTACCTAACTAAGGTACCTACCTACCTACCTACCTACCTACCTTACCTACTGTAGTAGCCCAGCCCTAGAACAAGCAAACGCAACGGATTCGACTGCATTAAAATCTACCGACTAAAAGGAAAATTTTTGAGCTGTGCCGCATTGGCGCTTTTGAATTGTTTCATACATACTCGCAAACAAGTACACACTTTGTTTGACTGAACCCCTCACAATCTTGAGAACAATCACTGACGCTCAACTTGGTCACAATGGTGCGTTAAATGCCTTCAAATCCAGCCCCGCCATCCACTTACTTCGCTCGCTTCAGTACTTACACCCGGCATTGCGGCGGGTCTTTTCGGATCACTAGTCTAGGACTATTCTGGTTCTAGTTCTAGATAGTATCCAAAGGGAAAAAAAACATCCATATCTGACTCTTAAATATTTATACAGTCGTTCTTCATCCCAAACAAGAATGTTGGCAACAAGGAGGAAAGTGAAGACTGGAGGAGTAAGTCAAAACTTGTCCCAGTACTGACTGGGTCTAGGCCCGATGTTCGGATTGACGAAAAGATACCGACCGATAACCAACCTTTGGTCATTTTCATCCACCATCACATTCATCAGTCAACAAGTCACCAAGCCCCGAGATAACTAACTACAAACAAATAACTGCAGTTCGTGGATACAACCCGCTCACGTCCCCTGATCTCCTCCAACATGAGATCAGCCAGACCCCCGAGTCTAGGAATACTGTGATGCAGGGCCGCGAGGAGGCAGCCGCTGTTGTCAACGGCAACGACCCCATGAACAGGTTGCTCGTCATCGTTGGGCCGTGCTCAATTCATGACCCAGATGCCGCCCTCCAGTACTGCGACATGCTGGTCAAGGAGAAGGAGAAGCACAAGGACGAGCTCCTTATCGTCATGCGGGCCTACCTGGAAAAGCCCCGGACGACTGTCGGCTGGAAGGGTCTGATCAACGACCCGGATATCGACAACAGCTTCAAGATCAACAAGGGTCTTAAGATGTCCCGCCAGCTGTTTGTTGACCTCACCAGCAAGGGCATGCCGATCGCCTCGGAGATGCTCGACACCATCTCGCCCCAGTTCCTCGCCGACCTCCTGTCGGCAGGCGCAGTCGGCGCCCGTACTACCGAAAGTCAGCTACACCGTGAGCTGGCCTCGGGCCTGTCGTTCCCCGTCGGCTTCAAGAACGGCACCGACGGCACTCTGGGCGTGGCCATTGACGCCATCGGCGCCGTCAAGCACCCCCACCACTTCCTCTCGGTGACCAAGCCGGGCGTGGTCGCCATCGTGGGCACCGTGGGCAACGAGGACTGCTTCGTCATCCTGCGCGGCGGCAAAAAGGGCACCAACTACGACGCCAAGAGCATCGGCGAGGCCAAGGAGGCCCTGATCAAGGCCGGGCTCAGGCCGCGCCTCATGGTCGACTGCAGCCACGGTAACTCGCTCAAGGACCACCGCAACCAGCCCAAGGTCGCCCGCGAGCTGGCCGAGCAGATCAAGATGGGCGAGGATGCCATCATGGGCGTCATGATCGAGAGCAACATCAACGAGGGCAGCCAGAAGGTCCCCAAGGAGGGCAAGGCTGGGCTGAAGCACGGCGTCAGCATCACGGATGCCTGCATCTCATGGCAGGACACCGTTACGGTGCTTGACGAGCTCGCTGCTGCTGTCAAGCAGAGGCGGGAGGCTGCGCAAAAGGTAAGCTCTGCTCAAAAAGACCCGTGCATAAAAAGCCCGAGACATTTGACTGACATGTACTCCCCAAACAGTGATCATGGTTTCTGCAAAAAGTCTGTTTTCAATGTTTGTATTTCCGCTGTTCATGGTTATATTACAAAAGCGAAAAAAAGTGCGATATCTTTATATGACAATGCCGCCAGGCCTTTCCAGATTTCTCTTGATCGTGGGTTCTGCGAGAAAGGGGTAATGTATAAGACGCTAAAGTAACATGGACTCAATACATAACAAACATTTGTTCTCTTCCCAACGACGGATCGACCAGATGTTTCAGAGACATTGCTGAGTGTTCAGTGTCAACCGAGCCCCTGAAAACGCGGCATTACTGCTCGGCTCTACTGACATAACCCCCAGATATAAACACAAACAAAGCACAAGACGCTTGGGCCTTGCTACCAAGGGTTCATACTGCTTCAGAGTAGAGCGTTAGCGGCTGGCGCCCTCCGCAGCTTGTCGCGCGTGAGTTCGCCAATATTCTTGACCCCGGCGAGACCCATTGACTGATCAAGATCGGCGAGCATGCTAGCGAGGACATGCTGGGCGCCCTCCTTGCCCGCTATTCCGAGGCCGTAGATGACAGGTCTTTTTGTAGGAAGAGGCCCGTTAGCATGCGAAACAGCAACTTTGACGGATAAAAAGGAGCAGACAACAAGGAAAAGAAGAACAGAAAAGAGAACTCACCTTCCCACCAAAACCCCCTTGGCCCCCAAACAAAGCGCCTTCATGACGTCGACCCCAGACCGTACCCCCGAGTCGAACAGCACCGTCATGCTCCCACCCACGGCGTCGACAATCTCCGGCAGCACATCCAGCGTCGCCACGGCCCCATCCAGCTGCCTGCCGCCGTGGTTCGACACGACGATGCCGTCCATGCCGTGCTCGAGCGCTAGTTTTGCATCCTCGACGCTCACGACCCCCTTGAGCACGATCGGGTTCCCCTCGCCCCACAAGCTCCGCAGCCTGGCCAGCTCCGACCACCGGTGCGCGTAGCCGCTGAAGACCTCGGCCGTCCACGCCAGGCTGGCCGCGATCGGGTTCCCCTCGGGCGTGGCGAGGTCCTCGTCCTCCTCGCCCCCTCCCCTGACCTGCGCCGCAAACCTGCGCCGGAACACGGGGTCCGAGAACCCTATAGCGTTGCCGGCGCCCACCGCAAACGGGAGGAAGCCTCGGTCCAGGTCCCGCGGCCGCCAGCTCATCGAGTGCGTGTCCAGCGTCACCACCAGCACCCTGCAGCCCGCGCGCCGCGCCCGGCCCAGCAGGCTCGCCGTGATGTCGTCGTCGAGCGGCCAGTACAGCTGGTACCAGAGCCCCGCGCTGGAGTTTGGCACGGCCGCGGACGCCTCGGCGATCTCCTCGACGGTAGACGAGGCGGCGGTGCTGACGCAAAAGGGCACGCCGAGCTCGGCGCACGCGCGCGCCGTGCCCAGCTCGCGGTCCTCGTGGAACGCCTCCTGCACGCCGACGGGCGCCATGATCAGCGGGCTGTCGTACCGGGTCCCGAACAGCTCGACGCTCAGGTCGCGCGGCGCCGTGGGCCGGAGGAGCCGCGTCATGAGCCGCCACGTCCCAAACGCAGTCCGGTTCGCCGCCACCGTCTCCTCGGCCCCCGCACCGCCGGCAACGTACCCGAAGCCTTCGGGCGTCATGTGCTCGCGGGCCTGCTGCTCGAGGCCGCGCGGGTCCGTCGTTGCGGGAGGCGCGCGGCCCTCTAGCAGACGCGCGCGGTAGATGTCCAGCTGGTACTCTGAATACGGCGTCCGCTGGGGCTGCGGCGCGGACGCGCCGTCGCCGCCGCTTTGCTTGGGCTTGTTTAGTGGGTTGTCGCCTGCCATGGTGGTGATGTTTTCAGCCCAGGTGTAATTTGCGGTGCTGATTCTCGGGCTTTGATTTGCTTGACGGAAAAAAAAGACCGAAACGATCGAAACTTTAAACCACTTTATTTTATCTTTGGTCTCTGCATCATCTTATGTAACATCTTGTCAATGCCGCCCAGGCAAAAGTTAATTTCCCCTCGCAAAACATCCCATATCTCGGCTGGTCGTCCAAACAATTATACTTTTGGCCCTTGACCCCCTGGCCCACTTACGTGGTACACAGCAAGAAAGGTAGGTAAGCACTACTGCAAGCATAGTCCCCCATCAAGAAGAGTTGGAGACGAAGTTGTGCAAGGTTCTCATAAGCTCATGTTACCACAACAACCAACAAATTCAGTCTCTCACTGCCGAGGAAGTCCATTAGTTAGCAATGTATGAATTGCGGAGCTAGGCACCCACATCTATAACTCCTTGCAGATCCGGCGCTGTTCCTTCTGACGACGCCTGAATGCCTGCCTATCACTACAATACAAACCCCCAACAAAAATCATGTTCAAGGCTTAATAGTCCAGAGCTCCCTCGACCAGCCCGTCTCGCGGTACTTCTTCGAATTTGGTCCCTGACCCTTCTTCAGGTCGGTAGTCCAGATGGCCAAAGCCTTGCTGCACGACGCGAACGACTCGAGCAGCTCCTTCATGCGGCCCGTCTTGACCAGTAGTTCTGCCAGGTCCGAACCCTCGGCCGCAATCTGCGCGGCGAGGTCCATGCACTCTAGTAGATAGTCGCGAGTGGACGAGGTGCCCGCTGCGTGAAGCGCGCTCGCGTAACCCATTACCAGCTCCGGGAGGTACATTTCACGTAGCTGGATGAATTCTTTGCGATCTGTGAACGCGAGAAAGGAGGACAGAGGTTAGCGAGGTCCAAGGTTCGACCACGAAAAAATACCAATTTAAAACCTTACAATTCTTGCTGGTTAGAAGCCAGTCTTTCAACAATGGCTTCATGTAATTCTTAATGAGCTTGGCATTGTCAGCCAGAGACTTTGCAGCCTCACGATCACGAGAACCGTCACTAAAAATCACGTTAGCATTCATCATACGTCCGTAATGCTTGATAGCAAGCGGTATGTGCGGGTGATCAACTCACTCTCTTGTCTGGTGCACGACGTGCGCTGTCGTCTCCAAGCAGTCCATCACCTTGATGGCGCTCTCCAGCTCGAAATATGGTCGGGCAATAATGGAGAGCTGCTCTCTTGAGACTTCTAGCGTGACGTCGTCTTCATCCATAGCATCGATGGCAGGCTCCAGGTTTGCAGGTGAAAAGACGTCGTCCCACCAAGCTAGGCTTTCCTCTTCATCCGGAATGGCCAAGTTGGCTTTGAGACGTAATATCTCGGCGCAAGATACCCTCTCAGCAAGGGCCCTGGCGGCGACTAGCCGCTTGTGCTCTGCGGGTTGAACCTATGTCAGCTTCAAGAAACAAAATCTAGAGATGTCTCGTCTGGGGGGGAAGGCTTACTGAAGAAATATTTGTAAATTCTGACACCATATTCGAACGTCTCTGCCAGGAGTCCAGTGACAAGGAGCATCCATTCCATTGACCGAATCAGATACTCGTCTGGAAGAGCAAATTCGGTGTCCTCTGGGTCGGTAGGGTTGTTTCCAAGAACTCCAGGATTTATGACGCGACCATACTTGAGCGATGGAGGTCCCGGTGCAAGTATTTGAAGAGCATGCCTCTCGGTGTGCAACAGCGGCGAATCCTCCACGGCTTCACTAATGTCGTCGAGGTAAAGCTGAGGCTGGATATTGACAAAGTCTACCATGTTGTGGCCCATCTTGCTCATGAGACTCAGCAACCTGACCTGTAACTCCCTATCCGTTATATGAATCAGGTTTCTGCTCATGCATATGTACCGCCGTTCGCCTTGCAGCTTTGCACAATACAACGGAATGAGTTCGTCGAGGCCAGCCAGTCGCAGGTAGCCAATGTAGGAAACCAGAATGTGTTCCTTTGTTGGCAGGCGACGATCCGGGGCTTGGTCTGGTTTTGCGATGGACTCGAGTTCCGAAATCGCGATAAAGATGTGGCTCATGGTTCGAATCCACTGGTGATCGCTCAAGTTTGCGAACTCGCCGACTACTGAGCTTGCTGAAAAGTGAACATCCTGTGGTGGAAGGAGCCTCGACATCAACTCGTTCTGTTTGCTGTTGGATCTAGACTCCAGGGCCAGCATATCGCCCTGTCGAATCAGGAAGTCGTCCAGTCCATTGCTGAGTATGGAGGAGTGAAGGGTTCTGGAGACCGATTTGGCCTCGCTGTTGATTGCTGGCCGCAATACAAGCCCATCGACGTACGACTTTGAGCTGTGACCCGACCTGGGAAGTTCAACTGCACCAAACTGGCTCAGTGGTGATGAAGGTCCGAGGCCACACTTCTCGACAAGGTACTGATCATACTGCCCCCGGATTTGCGCGTTATACTGCGCAAAAACAAAGTCATCCCACGTGCGAGAGACGGCTTCCACCTTTTCCCGGTCTCCAGCAAGGATGCCGTAGACGCCACGCTCAAAGTCGTCCGTGCCGCCATTGCGAGCCATCTGAAGACACATCCTTCTCCAAAGTAATATGGATGTGGGATCGTCAATGGACGCCTCGCCACGGCCGTCCAGGGCTAGCGGCAAGCCGGATATGCTAACTGCCCTCCAAGCTTCCGTCCGCTCCTGGCACCAGTCCCTTATCTCACTCATGCTGCGTCCTCGCCTAAGCAGCTCGAAGCAGCCGAGCCAGATGGCTCTCTCAAAGTACTCGTCCTGGGCTGCCAATTTTCGCTTTTGCCTGATCATAACATCGGGATCGAGTTGTGTGACCATGGGTCCGTTTGCTGATTTGAGGTTTGAGCCTGTGGAGTCTGCCGTTTGCGGATCGACCGTCCCTGCCATGTGCATATGGGTCTTGTACATCTTGATAGCAGTCTTGGTGTGAAGCCAACCGTGGGCAAGAATGTCACCGCGGTCAGCGCTCTGCTGCAGGTCCTTTACCAAGTCGTCGATATCCGGGCGCACGCGCGCACTCATCTGCAACCATTCCAAGACCGCCTTGTTCTCCGCCGCGCCCTCGACCGTCTCCAAGAAGTCATTCCAGTGAGGGCCATGTTGTTGCGAGTTGGTGCTCGGCTTCTGGCCGTACCTCAGTGGTAATATGCGCCTCAGAAGATCCCATGTTTGCGCCTCCTGCTCCCAGAGCTGCAGCCGCTCGCTCTGGCTCAAAGCACCATCCCGGGTGGCGCCGCTGCCCTGGCCCGCGTTGTCGTCGGATGCGTTTTGCCACGAAGGCTTGCCGTGGCGGGCCGTGGAGGCCAGTCTTAATCGCTCTCGCAGTGCTTGCGCCCGTTCGTTGACGTAGTCCGAGTACTGCTCGACCAGCCGAAAGACCTTGGCAAGCTTCTGTTGCGTTGAGCCCGACTCCAGTGTGCAGTCGTCCAGGTATTTGGCAAAGACCTCGACCTCTTCGTCGTAGGGTACTGAGGTTTCCTTGAATGTCTCTTCGAGCAAGGCCATCTCATCGTCGCCGTCTGCATACGGTTGGGATATTTCAGCATTAGCAGCACACATTGATTAGTTGGTGGGATAATTAGAGTAGAAACCGACCCGAGTCGAGCCCGTAGAAGGCCGTTGTGGGCGCCATGACTTTCTGCGATTCCCTCAGCGACTGGCTATGCAGGCAGCAGAGGGAGATAAAGTCGAAGGTGAGGCGTTTGTGAGGTAGACAATCTTGCTACTTCGCTGCCCAAAGGAAAAGCGGGGAAAGCGACGATTTCAATGATTCAAATATGTCACTTTCCAAAGAGCGACTTTATTTTACCAAATGCGCGGCTAAGGAATCGATTGCCTGGTCTGGTGGGATGTCGATTTTCTTTCTTTTTTTTCTGAAGAAGCTCGCTCGATGAAACCCACAGCTACAGACAAGACGCGAATGAAGTCGCGATTTGGAACATGCGCAAACTGCGAGTTGCCGGGGAAAGCTTTAAAGTGGAGACTGCCGGTCTTCGGCCCCACCATAAGTCAAGGGACGACCACAAAACTTTGCACGAATGCACCACGGGTTTACAAATTTTCTTTCCTTTCTTTTTCCTCATCAATGTCATCGGCCTTCTGTTTAGAGTCGCGGAGCAAGACTATTCTCACTGCTTGTTCAGGTCAAAAGGCCTCTTAGCGCGCTAGTGAACGCCTAGATTGAGCATGCACTCTCCCGTAATGTCGCCTGATGCATTTTTTTACTATTTGCTTGTTCAGGTGTACGCAAGTTTTTTTGGACGAGTGATACAGAAGTTTTGACACAGCTTAGCTTGCCAGGGCAGTGCTCGATGTTGTCGTCCTCTCGCCTCAGCTCTTCTTACCTGCGGCGTCCTGTCTTTGCTGTATTTTCAGACGTAGCAGGTCCGGCTTGGGACAACTGACTGTAGAGGCATCGTCACCCTTCCTTTCGTAAAACGCTTTGCAACAATCGTACAGAGCATCGATTACGCCCTGGCATTTTTCCTCTTTGTAGCCATTCTTGGTGAGGCAATCTAGGTGGAAAGGATGTGAGCATCATGAACCGACCACCAACCAAGTCTCGTGGAATTTATGCCTGCCTACCTTGTATGGCGCACTGGATTCGGAACAAAAAGTCAAAAAAGATTGAAGGTCAGCATCATCCGATGTGAATCGAGTCTTCTCGTAACCAAACCAAACACACCGCTCTAGGATGACAAGGTGGATCGGTGTTGAGATCTTTTTGGAGTGACTGTTGAGCTCGAGGGATATGGTCAGTGGTAAGCGGATACAAATCTGACCAAAGTACTACTTTTACGGTAGACCGGTAGCATGTGAAATAAACGAGTCCTGTAAACCGACCATGGTTGCTTTGCGGATGCAAGAGCTCTCCGGATGAGGCTCAACTAGCCTTGATGACGAATGATGGCTGACCGGGAATGGATGAACACCCAGGAGGTATATGTTTCCTGAAAAGGCTATCCAAGAAGGGCGGTGAAGTGTGTCGTTTTTGAAATATGGGATTGGTGGCGTCTGGTGAAAATAGCAACCTGACAGAATACGAACTAAACTATAAGTGAGGTCTTCGTGAAGAGATTCCGAGCTCTTCTATTCAAGTACAGTACAATCAAACAAAACGAGCGAAAGGAAGGAAAGGTCCTGCAGCAAAGTGTAGCTTATCCCAGCACAGAATCGCCCCACACTGCCGTCACTGTTTTTGCCAGAGGTTGCGTACCAGTACCAGTACTGTACTTGCATCCCGATCTACCTTGCTTTAGGTAGTTCTCTAGTTCTAGGTACCTGTGCTGCCTTAACTTCCAGCAGCAATTAAGTTCCTTACTCGTTTTGCATCGGCACAAAACTGCCTTTTGGGTGGCTGCAACCTCCACTTCACTCTTCGGTATTCTCATGAGCGTGTGTCGGTAAACTTCCAGGTGCATCCGTAAGTCGTGTTTTTTATTCATCATCTGCTGCTGCTTGTACTTCCAAAACAATAGCTTCCAATTCCTAATCAAAACATGACGCCTGTCATTCCCCTCTGATTTTGACGTATCGATTACTTTGGATCCTTACCCCACCAAAATCACGGAACTGGAACCTCACTCCGCCCGCCTTGCCCAGACCCTCACCCACTTTCACGCGCCTGCCGCCGACGTGCCTTTCACTTTGCGCCTCTGAATCCTGCACCGTCAAAATCTTTCATTCGAGTATCACAAAAGAAACTCTCAGACTTGTAGTCACTAATTTTTTAGCATTGAACAAAAACTACGGACCAAATCTAGTACACCCAACTCGGCGCGACTTCTGCTGCGTTTTCGACATCGTTTTTATCTCTCCGCGTATCCACACGGAGAGCAACCACGACACTCGTCCTATTCGCCCACGCATCTTTCCCCTCTGGTCACTTTCCGAGACTTAACTCAATCCACCCCCATAATGTCGGATCGCGAGAACGGCGGCAGCCCTCACGGGGACTACCCAGGCGCTGGCGGCGGTGCACCTGCCGGTGGTGGTGACCCTGCCGCCCCAGAGCACCTGAACATCAAGGTGACGGACAACAACAACGAGGTCTTCTTCAAGATCAAGCGGTCGACAAAGCTGGAGAAGCTCATGAACGCATTCTGCGACCGCCAGGGCAAGTCGCTCAGCCAAGTCCGCTTCCTGTTCGACGGGCAGCGCGTCCAACCGACTGACACACCAGACACGGTAAGTGATACGGGGTTTTGGGTTTTTATACCTCAATTCCACAAAAATAGTTGGCAAATAACGACGGTTGAAGAATGCGGGAACAGTTGCTGACATTGAACAAAACTCTAAACAGCTTGAAATGGCCGACGGAGACACACTTGAGGTGCACCAGGAGCAGGTTGGTGGTGCTTAATTTACGAGACGATCGCTCAGTTTGGCCTCAGATGTCTCCATCTACTGCCAAGAGGGAGTACGGATAGGGCGGGGGAGAGAAATCACGGAGCACCCGAAAGAACACCGAAAACCTGGGCGGGGCTGAGAGTTACGCCACTCTATTTTTTCTTTCTTGGCCTCTTTCGAGCCCGAGATTGACACAGCAAGACTCGCCCTTGATGTAGTGCTTGCAAATGTCGCCGGGTGGAAGGCTTTCTATCGGGGAGGGTGGCTTGATATCACATCTTTTATTTCTCTCCCTCTCTCTCTCACTCTCTGCGGAATTTCTCTTTGGCATCTTGCTGCAGGAGAATATATTTTTTCTCTCATATTTCTGATTGTTTTTGTTTGGGCTTTTAGTTTTCCAAGTTTCGTACCCTTCTTTCTTTAATGGAGGGCGGCGCATTTAGAGGGAGGGCTTCGAATGGCAGCATATTCAAAGCAAAAAAAGACCCTCTCTTATGATATTCATGAAAAGAAGGCTACTTTGGCTACTTGTGTCGTGATGGGATGGCATTAATGTCTGAGAAGAAACTAGGTCCAGCTCTGTCTTTGATGTTAATGCAGCGTACCTAAGGTAGGCAAGAGAATATAGGCATTATTTGAACCTGACCCACAGGCTTACTTGATCAACACTCGTACATGGTGCAAGAATAGTGGCATATTAGTATTAACAACGACTTGTCATTGGGCATGTGAATATTCTTTAAAAGAAAAAGAGATGGAATCGTGCTATTCCTCAGAGGCTAGATAGACCGCCCTCGTGGGGGCAAGGCTACCTAAGCGTTTGGTAGTAAAAGCGCTAAGGAAAAAGAAAAGACCAAAAAGGAGAGACTAGGCTTGTGTGTCCAAACCATAAAGGAATGAATGGGGTGCTGACCATCGACCTCCCCTTGCTAAACACGTGGTTGTAGGCAAGGGAGAAGAAGGTAGGAATCCAAAGACACCACCACTACGGCCAACAACATCGGGCCTCCCCTCGTCCCCTTTTCGTGCTTCTTTGTTGCCTCTCTCTCTCTCTCTCTCTTAATGCAACGAGTCCTATCTCCAACTTGAGATTGGCACAACAACGCACGCACGCTCGCTCGCTAAAAAAAACCAACCCACAACAAAAAGCAGTGATAACAACGGCACCAAATATCACAAAAACAACAACTCCTCATCAGCACAAACTCCTCATAACTTTCAGCCCTTCAGCTCCCTCGCTCGACAGGGCGTACAGAGCACCTCCATGAAGCCATCGCTGGCCTCACGGGGGAAGACCTGGCCGTCGTCGAAGCCGCCGCCGCAGGTTCCGCAGCGGAAGCACTCGTCGTGCCACTCGCCACCGAGGGCGCGGACGTACTGGCCGATGACGGCCTTTTTGCAGCCCTTGCACTTGGGCGCCCTCCTCTCCGTCCGCTTGGTCTGGCACCCGACGCACCAAGCGTAGCCGTCCTTTTCGATGTGGGTCATGCCCTGCTCGAACGGGTCGCCACACTCAGCGCAGAAGAAGTGGCCGTAGTGCCAGTGGGCGCCGAGGGCCACGACGTGCTCGCCGATGATGGGCGTCCGGCAGTGCTTGCACTTTGGCGCAAACTGCTCGTGCCAGTCCAGGTGGCAGAAGAAGCGGAGGCGCTGGTCGCCGTCTTCTGCCATCGTTTTGCCGGGTTCCTCGTCCAAGATCTCGCCGGCCGCCCGACGCGCGATCCGCTCCAGTCGTGCGGACCGGAAGCTTTCCGGCTCGGGACTGATCTCGAGCGCCTCAAGAGATGTGCCGCACATGTAGCAGGTGAAGCATTGCGGGTGGAAACGCTCGTTACCGCCAGCCAGCGCTACGAAGCGCCCCTCTATGTACTGTCCGCACTCGTGGCAGCGAGCCGTTGCCCTGCTGCCCGCCGGAGACCCTGGTGCTGGTGACCAGTGCCCTCGCGAGCGCTGAGCTTCGTGCCGGAAGCGGCCAACCGGACCCTTGACTGGGGTAGGCAGGGGCCGTGCCGAAGGTGCCGGTTTTGAGTTGGAACTCGAGTTGCTCGCCTCGTCTGGGGTGATGATTATCGGGACACCAGAGCTACCATCCTCTTCTTCATCATCATCATCATCAGGAGTGACAATGGAAGGTATAGCCGGAACTGCTTCCACAGAGATGGACGGGATGCTCGGGTTCTTAGAGGGAGAAGCTTCGGGCTCACTAACGGCAATCGAGGGAACAGCTGTGACAGCAGCAGCCGCAGGCAAAGTTGACTCGTCAGGAACAGATTCTACCTGAACTGCTGGCGGGGCGAAGTTGCGGCTACGCGGTTTCTGCGGCGTTGATTGCGGTCGCGGCACATCACGAGCCTCCACAACCGAGATAGCAGGGACAGAGGCTGCTTGTCTGAGTGCTGCTTGCTGTGGTTGGGGTCTTGGAGACGATGCTGGTCCCGGGGTTGATGCAGGGCTTTGTTGCTTGACTGCTTGGTCTCGGCGGAAGAAGGGGCTACGATGTCTGGGGTCTGGCTTCTTATCAGTTCCCGGGTCCTTGTCCGGAACCTTCCAACTTGCGTCAAAGCTTACGATTGGCCGTCCGGGGCTGTCACTGACATATGCCGGCGTGGGCAACTTCTCGCTACGGTCCTTGAGCTTCATGCTCGTCGCGGACCTGATGTCATCGCCCCGGATCTCAACACCGTTCTTGCGCGGCACGTCCTCGCGAGGAGCTGCCGGTGTCTCGGACGACGAGTTACTCGTGTATAGCGGATTCCGCGACTGTGAAGGCGGATTCCTGTGGATCTCAATCTTGGAAACTGGTCGTGGCGGAGCTTCAGGCAGTTTGGGGTTGCTCTCTGGTACCTCGGGCGCAAACTGCACACGGTTCAGAGGGTTTCTAGCCTTTGCCCGCAGAGGCTGCGCATTCGCGGGCGTAGCTTTGCTGGAAGTAGCTTTTGTGACAGGTGAAGAAGCCCCCTCGGGCTCCTCCCATATCTGATCACCGGAAAAGGGCTTCTGCACCTCACCACTGATGTTGCGCTTCAAGCTGCTCCTCCGACGATCCGAAGACTTGGAAGCCATCGGCCGTGGGCCACCGGCAAGCCCACGATATGTCTTGGTATGCTGCTCTGAGTCCGTCGAGTTCTCTCTTGAATTTTCGAGACTAGGGCGACCTCCGCTCTTCGCTGCCGTTGATCCCAAGGACACATGGCTACGTGAGGCGGCGTTGTTTCCGTCGCTAGAAGTGCTACTCCCCGAAACAGAGCGAGAGCCCATGTCTCGGCGCAAGCCTGTTGGTTCGACGTCTGCACCGTTGTAGCCCGCACTAGCAGTTCGCGCATATGCATAGCTGTTCTTGCGCATGTGCGGCTTGTAACGGTAGGGCGCATCGGGTTCTGGCGGCTTGACGCCATTTTGATGTTGCCAGACGAGTTCGGCAGCCTCATCCAGGGCGGCCCCGTGGATCCGTTTCTCCTCTTCATCCTCTTCCGCCGCCGGTTCGGCTTTTTCCCGTTCCCTAAGGTCCATATCATCCATTGCCTGCTTGAGAGAGAAGGCCTCTTCTTTTTCCATCCACCTTTGACCGCGCTCGATGTACGTTGCCGACGGCACAACCTCTGACGGCCTGAGAGGGACAGTAGAGCCTGGAACCTTGGGGTAGTAATCGCGGCCGCGTGCGCTTGTGTTGGAGTATCTGGAGGTTACGCTACCGGCAACAGAGGGTCTGCTAATGATGGAGGGTGGTACAGCGTATTGACCCCGGGGGTTCATAGAGGAGGTCTCAGAGGCAAATGATGCGCCGCCGAGGGAAGATCGTTTACTTGAGGTTAGTGACGGCCTGCCAGAGTCACGTCTGCTGTTTTCTGGCTGTGGCCTAGCTCCTCCCGGGCGGGTGATGCGGTTTTGCCTGAGGTCGGCAAGGTACGAGGCGAATTGCTCATTTGACTGTTTTGTTTTATGTATCTCTTAGCAACGGCGCAATGTCATGGTAGTATAGGCAGAGGGCGTTGGATTTACTCACCATGTACGAGGGCGAGGGTGGCGTAACCTTCCGGTTGGAAGTCCGCTCCTTGGACTTCCCTCGAGCAAACATCTTGTCGCGTGGCCGGTTTTGCAGCTCTTCGGCAGATTCGGAGTTTGGCTTCGTTTCTTGCGGTGTGTAGAAAGTGGCTGTAGCTTCACCGAGCGTGTTCAAAAATCGGGTTTGGTTGCAGCGATCAATGAGGCCAATGAAGGGCAAGTCGTGGGTGTGGTACTTGATATTGCGGTGAAGGAGTCTATTTGTTTATTCAATTCTATGCAATTCATGAAGCGTTTGGAGGAAGCTTAGGTAGGATGCTGTTAGGTTGGGTGACAATAAACAATTGAAAAAAAGCCCAGTATCGTATTTTCTTGCATGGGACAACCCAAGAAGCAAGACGGTCGGACGGGGTTAGCACTTTAAAGATCAATGCCGATGTTGTGTTGTTTACCAGAGTGGAAACCAAGGCAACCGAGCCAAGCCCATTCGGCAAATCCATGGGGGGTCATGGTTTACAGTAGTCTTTCTTGTCTGGGCCCACTAATCGACAACGTCAAAGTGTGGAGCCCCATTAAGATTGAGTCACCACCTGCTTGCTGGAGCTGCAAAAGAGGTACCTAGGTATTACCCAAGGTACGAACGAAATAACCTCAGCAAACTTTCTTTTTCTACCGAGTGGCTTTCGGTGCTGTGCTAGAACTAGGATGCACTACTACTGGTACGAAGCTCTGCACGCGACGGCTCACCCAGAAAGGGTCCAGTTTGTCTTTGCTTTTTCATATTCTTATTTACCGCCGTGTGTTGGGCCGAGAAAGCACAGGTTTGACAGGATCCCCGAATGGTCTGGTCTAGCCTACCTCAGCTAGCCCTTTCAGGTCTTTTGTTGTTGTCTACCATTTCGAGATGTTTTTTTTTTTTATAAAAAAAAAAAAAAAAAAAAAAAAAAACTCTTACTCCGGCCTGTGCGAGGCTATCCCACGTCTCACTACCACCAGTAATATTAACGTCGCCCATTAAGCGACCGTTCTATTGAAGTCGGTCCCTGGTAAACTCCGCTAGCGGGAAAGAACGGTCTGTACCCACATTGGTACAGTAAACATACATTACATTATGTAGGCACTTTAAATTACCTATACTTCTAGGTACTTAACCTTACCCTCCCTACCTTACCTGGTAGAAGCTTCTCTTTCGCTCTGTACATTTCTCCTTTCCATCAGTGGATTCCAATATTGGATCTCCCGGTCCGCGCCCGTTGATGCCAGGGTTCAAGATGGAGAAAAACATGAAGCAAACAAACATATGCCGGGTCGCGTCTTTTGCTAGCCGTCCTGATTAATCAGGGTCTTGTACAAGTATTGCTTCTGAACCGGATTTTAGCACTGGCTTTTGTCGCTCGGGAAAAGGGGTGAGTGAGGTCAATTTCCACGGCAAACCTATAACTAATAAAAAAAATCAACGTTTGTTGGCAGTCGTTGGGGATTTCTATTTGGGTCAAGCACAGACAGTAATTCTCAAATCCACAAGCAAAAGAATGACTTGATATGAAAAGTGACAAAAACAAAAAGTGCACAGACAGGATGATCTGGATTGCCGGTTAGACAACATTGCATACCTACACAGGAGCTGACAAATTAATTGTCTTTCACCTCCAACAAAATAAAGTGCTTTCTTTGCTTTACTTTGCATCAGAGCTATCTCTACCTAACAGCAGACCAAGCGCCTTGTCCTACTCTACCTAGGTAGGTAAGCAATTAGGTAGGTATCTTACTTAGCTCGTCTTTTTATCTCGCTCGATCTGCGCAATGGAATGCATGATGCCAAAAGCCGAATCGGACATCACATTTCATAAAATCTTATCCCGCCACCACCATCATTATCCTGTCGACGTGAGGGGATGGAATAAAATCAAAGGGGGAAAACATGCCCATAATTCATGTGCGTGTTCAAAATGACCGTACTCGGCGTACTTACTGTAACCTCAGGTAGGCAGTGATTCCTGCGGGGGCGACTGCTTCTACCCGGGCCGAGAGTGTTTATTCCCGGCGATTGATTGTTCATTTGTCAGAGATGGACCGGAGGTACATTCCCTTGTTGCGTACCAACTCAGCAACCTTGAACTTACCTACCTACCAAGCTACCTGCTAATTACTTATCTCAACCGCATGTCATCCACTGACTTCCAACATGGTGTCGTAAAATAGGCTCTTGTACAATACCAGTCTTTTAAGGTATTATACCGACTCATGTCAGGGGTTCTCAAAGGCATTAGCCAACCGACAAAATTATTTCCGACTTGCTGGTTCGATCGGGTCTCGCACTCGATTCTAAAGATGATGTCTATCCAGAACTAGCGTGCTCCTTGCTCGTCAACTGACTGGCACATCTGCAAGTAACTAAATTATACATTTATCTGGCGGCTCTCCCGGACATGCACCAACGATGACATGGCACTGGCTGCAAATGACCGCAACATATTCCTTGAACGTTACTACCGTAACAAGGTTTTTTTTTCTTTCCTGAAAAATTCGCCATTAACATTTACGCATGATCTGCCTTCCAGAACAAAACCGCTTTAGGCTTCGGTCCCTCCCCTCCTCCCTCCTCCCCGCATACCACCTACTTGGCATGCGTCTCCTTGCGACCCTAGATTCAAACCCCAAAATATCCACTTTCTGTATGGGCAGTCTCCGTTGTCGGTCGATGGATAAAGTCATCCATACCGCCGAAAAAGTGTTACGCGTTTTTTTTTTGCAACCTGCAAGCAAGGGGGTCGAAAAAGTCATTTTTTTGCTGATTGCACCCGGGAAATGGGACTAAAAAACAGAAAGAGGGAACAGTCCTATCCCATCTTTTAACCCCATCTCATCGGACGTATCGTCTACATCGGTACCTGGACTAGTTCTAGTTCCAGTAAACGAATGGGGTTTTTGATTCTATCTTTTTTACTACTCTGCGTATGGTTTGATCGACCCTAGAATACCTACATATATTGATTTTTAATCTATTTTTTGCGCTTTTTTTTATGAAAGCCCCAGAGCTCGCTGGTAACGAGTCATCTTTTAACCCCGAGTTTTTTTTTGGGGGGGAGGCTTAGTTTATAACCCCCAAAATCATCTCTCCTCCTATACACGGGCCGTCGACGCTATTCAAGATTGCGGCTCAACTTTTCCCACTAAAGAACCACAGTTCAGATGACAGAACCTTCGGTTCCGGCGCCGGCCGTATCGGCCGACGCCACTAAAAACGAGACGACCGCCGTCCAGCCCCAGAGTTCACGGCCACCGTCACCCGAAGGTGTGGAGGAGAAGGAATTCAAGGAAGGGGGTTATGGATGGTGAGAAGACCTTTTTTGCAAATCAATTCCCATTCGATCCAAAACAAAGATATTTGTCTTTTTGCAACCTGGATAACTAACAGACTACATTACACATAAATAGGGTCATTGTGCTAGCTGTGCATCTGCTGAATGCACACACATGGGGAATCAATGCATCATACTCTGTGTTCCTGGCCTACTACCTGCGCTCTGGTGCTTTTGCAGGAGCAAGTCCTATAGCATATGCATTTGTTGGTGGACTTAGCATCTCGATAGGTCTGTAATACCTTTCCCTCCTCGTTCTACCATTTATATGAGGGAAAGCATTCGCAGCTGACAATCTGATGCTATAGCCCTCGGCATCTCCCCAATCGCCACCATCTCAGTACGCGAGTTTGGAACGCGCAACTCGCTCCTGCTTGGCAGCTTCATTATAACGTAGGTCATTCTCTCCCCTGTGCTAATTCCCCCAGCTGCACGCAAACGCTTTATGAGATGGGGAGTAGACTAACAGATATCAACCATCCACATCATCAGCATCGCATTCATCGGTGCCTCCTTCACCACTCAGATGTGGCAGCTCGTCCTCTCCCAGGGCATCGCCTTCGGCCTCGGCATGGGCTTCATCTTTGTGGCGTCGGTCGGCGTGGTGCCGCAGTGGTTCGTCAAGCGCCGATCGCTCGCCAACGGCCTGGCAGCCGGCGGCTCGGGAATGGGCGGGCTCGTCTACGCGCTCGCGACCAACGCCATGATCAAGAACCTCGGCCTGCCCTGGACGTTTCGCATCCTAGCCCTGATAGTCCTGGTCGTCAACTGCATCTCTTCGGTCCTGGTAAGGGACAGGAACAAGGAGCTCGGCACGGTGCAGGTGGCGTTCCACAAGGCGCTGTTCAAGCGCCCAGAATACTACCTCCTCATATCGTGGGCCTTCTTCAGCATCCTGGGCTACACCATCACCGTCTTCTCCCTAGCCGACTACTGCCAGACCGTCGGCTTCACCGCGACGCAGGGCTCCGTAGTCGCGGCCTTGTACAGCATGTCGCAGGGGATAGGGCGGCCCGTCATCGGACACTTTAGCGACACGTGGGGCAGGATCAATGTCGCCGCCATCGGGACCCTCATATCGGCCGTCGCGTCCTTGACGCTCTGGATATTCGCCGGTCCCTATTTTGGCGGAGTCATCGTATTTGCCCTCCTAGGCGTCTTTACCGGCATTCTCTGGGCCACCATCGGTCCCGTATCCGCAGAGGTGGTCGGGTTGGAGCTCTTGCCGTCGGCTCTGTCCGTCATCTGGCTGGTCCTCGCCGTGCCGGCCACGTTTGCCATGGTCATCGGTGTGAGTCTCCAAGTTCCGGGTACCGACGGGTATTTATATGTGCAGGTGTTTGTTGGGCTTATGTATTTGTTTGCATTCGTATCAGGTAAGTCGTTCTTCTCTCTTCTTCTTCCTCCTTTCCTTCCTCTTCTTCATTTCCATCGTATGCGTTTTCACAACTCAAATTGACTGTTGAGATGAAATAAATCAACTAACTGTGATTTCAGCGTGGTTCCTGCGAGGCTGGAAGCTGTGGGAGTTGGAGAATCTGGACCGGAACAAGAGCCGAGGGGCCGGGGTGATGCGCAACGACGACGCAGCAGTGACTGGAGACGCGAGTGTTAATGCAGCTATGCCAGGTGGTGATCAGCAAACTGCGAGGGAGAAGGAAACCCTGGCGACATACCTGATGAGAGGGAAATGGATCGTATCTACAAAAGCTGTGTAGGCTTTTTCCACCCCCACTACTATAGCCGGAGGAGAGGGTCTTTTCACACCTCTCCAGCAAATAATTAACTAGACGAATGTTACAAGAGTCGTGCTGGGGGTCTTGTTCAATCCAGTGATCTTTTTCTTTTTCTTTTTGTGAGACGGTCTTGGTTCTCGACACCGTATGCAGCCGCACATGAAAGCGCCGATATCTTTGCGACAACAAGTCTCGAGAGGCTTGTTTTGGCAAGGTGCCGTCTTCTGTAGCATCGAACATCACTGTAAGTCTGTAGCTCAGCAGAGTTCCCCACGTACTTTACACACAGGCCACAATGGCTCAAGAAGAATCGTCGCTGTCGGACTCTAGACCGAGATACTGGTTCAGGTCCCTTCGAAAGCGCCTCTGATACGGCAACAGCGCAACCATAGACTCCGATTTGCACCGGATTGCCTCAGTGCGAGCTGCATTGGTGTCCACCCCCAACCGCCGTGCAAGGCCAACAAGCCTCACCACAACGGCGTGGTGATCGTGCCTGACCGCCGGCCCCAGCGCCTCGGCCACCATCGGGGCAAGCATCTCGTTGAGATCCCGGCGGTCGCAGGCCTCCTTTTAAGCAGCCAAGACAGCGTCCAAGACGCGCAGCGAGCCCCCGCTCGCCGCCTTTTCCAACACCGAGGTGGTCCACACCCTGCGGCGCTCCTCCCGAGACGCAGCCGTGGTGTCGCTCGAGAGGTCGACGGCCGTCGAGTCTAATATCCGTCGCACGGTGTCGTAACGCTGGTACCTTGCCGCGGTGCCCAGGATCTCGAGGGGCTCGTCGTTACCCGGCGGCCAGCTCCGGTCGGGAGTGGGCAGGCGCCCACCGCCTGGCTCGGCGCAGTACTTCCGCAGCATGTACTCGAGGGTGCCGACGTCGCCGGGGGCAGCCACGGCTTCCCGCTCGCACTCGAGCCTCGAGCGCTCTCGGTCAGCTGGCCACTGCGCAGAAGCTTCGCGGTCTGTGCCATCGCGGGCAGCGGCCAGGCTGGGCCGCGACATGGTGTGCTCGTAGCAGATGCGGAAAGAGGCAGCAGGTGGGTTATACATCCACCGCAAGCGGCTGTCCAAGAACCGGCGGCATTGGTTAGCGTCGCGGACGAGATCGGGTGCTTCGAAGTCCTGTGGGGGCAGTCGCAGGACGAAGTCGACTACAGCGGGACAGCCGGGCCCGGTGCCTTTGAGGGCATTCGACAAGAGACTTGGCGTGACGAGGGAGTCGATAACATCAAGGTTCGCGGCTCCGAAGTCGACAGTATTAGGGTTCAAGGGGTAGGAGGGATCTGGATCGCCGACAAGAAGGAAGCAGAGGGTGCGGAGACTGCCGGCTGCTGCTGCGCATCCGACTGGGCTTAGGAAGCCATCAGTCCTTCTACGAGGTGTTGCTGTTAGTATCTAAAAAAAGAAGAAAAAAAGACCCCAAGCTTTTGTTGGGGAGCAAGCTCAAATAACATACGTTGTTTTGAGGTCATTGGTACCTTTTGCCATCAAGTCTCGCACGATTTCCACTTCGTCCAGCAGTGCAGCAGCCGAGAGCAGCATGTTGCCAAACGTCCTCTTTCTAGTCCTCCAACCATGAACAGCCGGAAACGAGAGCAACTCTTGGCCTCTCATGTCAAAGAGCTTTTCAGCTTCACCGGCGCGGTGACGGCACTCTGCTGACTCCATATCAAGCACCTCGAAAGCCTGAATGCTGTAGCAATGCTCAAAGTGGCGCGCAAGTTTCCGCACAATGGCATACATCTCGACCTGCAGGCGCTGCCGCCGCGAGTCGCCATGGTCATCCACAACAGCACCGGCATCAGCCAAACGTGACTGTCCATGGTCAGCTATGTAAGCCGCGATGCGGTGCGTGTAGATCATGCCCGGAGTCCGCTCCTAGGTTGAGGAAACGCGCCAGGCATAATAGCCATGCACGAATTCTGAGCTTTTCCAGTGGGACACGTCCCACAAGGTGCGGATCTTGTCCGAGACGAAGAGGGCATGGCGGACGACGGGGTCAAAGGCGCGCGACTGACGGTGTCGGCGCTCACGGTATATAATAGAACCTCGTGGAGGAAATCTAACGGGAGCTCGAGGAGGGGGAACTCTTTTTTTCTGGGGGGGGGGGGGGCAGCCAGACCCTCTCTTTTAATGAACTCGTCCAAGTTCCCATTGTGTTTGAGAGAAGAACCTTAAGTACGGATTTTTTTACTACAATTGGGCAGAGAGCTGCTAGTTTCTGGTTCCCCCGAGGGTGGAAAAGCCACTCTATGTTTTAAACCGTGTTGCGATGTAGTTGAAACAAACAGGAATAGCGAAGCAACATAGAGCTCAAGTAAAATGAGAAGTAAAGAAACAAAAGAAATATTATACAGAGTGTTTAATCGAATGACTTGCTCGGCTAGTACTAGTAGTGGAGTGGGGAATTATACTTCATAATAGTTGTAGAAAATTAAAACAAAGAAAGTCGTCTACTGAACCAATCCCGGGGTCAAAGTAAGGTAGGAAGGAGGTTGTTTATATGGAGGCATTGTGTGCATGCCAAGCATTACTGGCCAGCTGTTTTGTTCAGCCCAGGCAACCGCCAAAATGGGCAGCCTTACCTACCACCTTTCAGGACGGGAAATTACTACAACCTAGTTCTATTTTGAGCCCGCAGTTTTCACTTATACCCTCTGTGCTAAAAGTAATTTCGGCATATACAAAGTGTAAAGCAGTCCTCCTGGGCTGTTACAAATTTGGGACTTGTGAGCGTAGCCTTTTCTTTTTATTTGAAAAAAAAGCAAACAATGTAAAATAAAATACAAGCCTCCTTGAATTGGAGCCAATTGTGTTGTTTTCAGTTTTGTATCTAGGGCATTAAGCTAAGCTCCAACTTCAAAAAAAATGTTTTCTATTCTTTCTCTTCACAGTCGAGCCAAATACTAAACAGGGCAGAGTTTCGTATGGTCCAATATCTAAAATCTCGTGTGTATTATAAGCTTGTTTGCACTTATAGCTTAGAGTCCTCTGTTTTCGCCAGCTTAGCCAGCTCGACAGCCATTTCAGCCGCCTTGTGAAAATCATCAAACACATGAACCCCATCCAGCCCACTCTCGGCAAGCAAGGCCTGCCCTTCCTCCTCCCGCGTACCCCTGATCCGCACAACCAGAGGTACGGCCGCTCTCCCAGCGCCTTCTTGGCCCACCGCTCCCCCTTGACGCATCTCTTTCAGAGCCATGATGAGCCCCTCAGCAATGACATCGCCCCTGATTATGCCGCCGAATATGTTGACAAACACCACCCTGACCCGCTCGTCCCGTAGAATCCAGCCCAGACACCGGCTGATGGTCTCGCTCGTGGCCTTGCCGCCCGTGTCCAGGAAGTTGGCCACGGCTACCTCCTCCTCTACGCCCTCACCCCCAGCCGCAGCCCTCCTCCTCCCCAGCTCGGCGTGGAGCGCGTCGATCATGTTCATGGCCAGGCCTGCGCCGTTGCTCAGTACCCCAACGCACCTCTTCTGGTGTGGTTTCGTCGTGAGGGAAAAGTGTGTTATTCCCTGCGTGGCCGCCTCAGCCTCGACGGCGTCTTTGATTTGACATCTCGAGTTGGGCGCGGCGGGCACCATGGGGACCGGCTTTAGGTTGTAGCCGCGCACCAGCAGCTTTCCGGTGTCGCTTAGCACGTGCTGGTCTATGTGCAATGTGATCCTGAATGCGTTCAGGCAAGAATCGTGCATGAGTTCCGTCATTGCCCCCAAAAGCCGTTGCGTGGTATCCTGTGACGGCATAGGTGCCAGCGAGCCTCCTTTCCGACTTGAGCCGGGCCTTGACTCTCCAAGCTGTTGGGTAAACAGAGCCACAGCGTCATCATATTCCATGCCGGAACTGTGTCGGACGCCGACCGGTCTTGTGCGCGTGCCCAGCTTCTCGACCATGACCAAAAGGCGTCTATCTGATCGATCGACCTCGATGGTAGTTCCGTGGCATGATGCTGACAGATCCCATTGATATGATATGCCATGCCTCTGCAGGCTATTTTCAAACGTGCTCGTGACAGTGGCTGGGTCGATCTGCCCCTGAATGACGGCGCCTTTATCAGCAACAAAGCCCGTCCAGAGAAGCTCGCGCCGTGGCTGCTGGTCTTGTTCAGGCAAATGCTTCGAGTCATTTTGGAGCTTTCTTTTAATAACCTCGCCCATCTCGGAAGGGTGTGTGACCAAGCTGACGCCGACATCCTCCAGCGCCCTTTGCTTGGTCCTCGCTAGTTCGGTTCTCTTTTCCCAGAACGCTCCCGCATGACCAATGACCCTCTCACTTTCCACACCCAGCCCTGCTAGCAAGGCAGCAATGGGTCTATCCCAGAGAGGTTAGCGAGTGTTATAGACGTTATGTATAAAGGCCACAAAAACAACAAAAAAAAAGAGGAGAACTCACTTTCGTCCACCACTCCTTCGATATTCCCTAATCAGCTCAGCAGCCTCCAACTCACCAACACCACCAAGCTCCCCCACCAGCGCAACCGCCTCCGTCGCGTCATCCCCCAGCAGCACAGACAGCGCCTCGCACATATCCGTCCCAGCCAGGACGTCACCCCCAACGCCGATGCACAAGCTCTGCCCCAGGCCCGCCCTCGTCGTGCTGGCCGCGACCTCGTAGCTCAGTGTGCCAGACTTTGCCGCAATGCCCACCTTCCCCGGGCTAAACACCCCAAGCGGCTGGAACCCAACCCTACACCTGCCACGCGGCGCCACGATGCCCGGCGAGTTGGCGCCCACCAGCCTGGTCCTGCTCTGGGTGCGCAGGACATCGTGCACGCGGAGCATGTCCCGCAGCGGCACATGCTCGGCCACGGCGACGACCAGGCCGACCTCGGCCTCTACGGCCTCCTCGATCGCGGCGGCGGTCTGGTCCGCGGCGACAAAGATGGCGGTGGCGTCGGGGCGCAGCGACGCGGCCGCCTCGCGCACGCTGCCAAACACGGGCAGACCCAGCGTCTCGTGCACGCCGGACCTGCCTGGCGACACCCCGCCAACCACGTTGGTGCCCCAGGCGATGGAGGCGGCGGCGTTGGCGGTGGCCTGCCGGCCCGTGAAGCCTTGGTAGAGGACCCGGGTGTGCGCGCCGATCAGCAGGTTGGGAGTCGTCTGTGAGTAGGCTGTCGGGGACCGGTGTGGGTGTGATATGCTGCTGCTGTGTAGTGAGCGGTGCTGGCTGGGGATGAGGAGGAGGGGGTTTGATGGTGTTGGGAGTTGCCGACCTGCGGCCGCCCGGGCCAAAGCCAACATGGCGATGTCGGGGGGCGCCTGGTGGGCAGGAGTTTGACGAAGGATTGGGCCAAAAACAAATGACTAAATTCTATTTGAAATCTGCTGAGAAAAAAAGAATTACAAAAAATAATAATCTTGACTTATGAAGTTTATGCAGTATATTTTTAATAACTAAGGTACCTTTGGCATTAATTATTGTGGTGACGACTTGTCCAGTATATCTTCTTCGCCCGACTTTCAGGGGCCGAGGGCCGAGCTAAAGTGAGAAGAGGGGGTGTATAATGCGAATCGGTGCAGGGTAGGTATCAACATTTTGTGCATAGTTGAGTAATTAGATGAGTATTCAGCTTGTATTAGTGATGGAACATGATTACATTTAGAACAATATGCGTCTCCTTTTCCCAGACTTGCAAAACTTTAGAGTCTCCTCATAAACAGGAATACAGTTCCTCATAAGGATGGCCCACGCCCACAAGATTTGGCAAATGCGTCTTTCGCAGCCTGCCTTGCAGTGTAAGCACGAGCAAGCGGCCCCAGGCTACAGCTGTCCCTCTCATACGCCACCCGGACAGCCTCCCTTTCGGCGTCTTCTGCAGACGTGTAACTCTTGTTGCGGGTAGTGCTGCTTTGCCCCTCGCCACTTGTACCCCCCTCGACGACCGATCCAGGACCGTCACCCCTACCCAGCCCGCGAAACGCCTCCTCGACCAGCCGCATCTCCATCGACAACCTATCCCGCACCGTCAGCTCGGCCCGGTGAGCCCTCGCCATCCCATCCAAGTCCGCCTGCAGCGGCGGGTAGGCCATGGTGATGTAGACGTCGGCCGCGCAGACGGGGTGCGCGTTGTTGTTGGCAAAGTAGTGGCTCTCGATGGCGTTGCCAATCGACACGTGGAGGCGCGGCTTGACAAAGGTCCAGAAGCCGCGCGGCGTCAGCGAGCCCATGTCTTCGTACCTGCAGCGGCAGGACGACCACGTCTTGCTGCGGCCGTAGCTACTGCCGCTACTTATGCTCCTGTTGCTCCTGCGCTGCAAGGCTTCAAGCTGCTCCAGCTCCTGAACGCGGCGCTTTTGCAGCTGTTCCATTGCCTGCAGCCACTCCTTCAACGTGGGCCCGTCAACCAGGTCGTAGAGTCCGTACTTGCTTCCCCTCATAACGAACATGAGTTTTGCGCGCAGCAGGCTCCGCTCATCATCGTAGTCGAGCAAAATCCCGGTCCAGAGCCTGATGAGGTGACGTTCAAGCGACGGCGGGTCGTGGCCACCCATGGCATCCAGAGTCTCCCTCTCAACTGCAGCCATATCAGCGGCGTGTGTGTGCCTAAGCTCTGCCAGACGCTCTGGGGTCAGCATCCAGGAGACCTCGGACGTGGGCAGGCGGTTCTTTTGATAGGCATACCACAGACCGAGGATCTGGGCGATGCAGCCTTCGCAGATGACTGTGCAGCGGCCACCGCTCTTGCTCTTGGTCTTGCAATCGCGGAGTCGCCTGTTGAGGTAGATTAGCTCGATATCTTCTTCGCTCCATTGTTTGTGCCGCAATGAACGGGCCATTGCGTCTTCCTTCTCTTCTGTGGTACTTGAGGAATTGGAGAAAAGAAAAAGGGGGGTGATCACTACCTGAAGTTGAGGTTTGTTGAATGCCTCAAATTGTACCACGAGAAGTGAAAGGGCGCTGTGCAAAAGTTTGACTCTAGGTCAAACATCAACACAAAGGAGGGGACACTACATGGGAAGAACTATCGAGAGGATAGTTCAAAACTAGGCTACTCTTATACATCCTGCGCCCTCTAGAAGTTGCCTCATTCTGCAAACAATGGCCATGGTCATGGTCACAAAAGACATGGACAAAGAAACGAGCGGAACATGCAGTCTTCCGGAACAAGTTAGCAACCAATGTAGACCAGATCTTCGGATTAAGCATCGTAAGAAAACAATTCCTTTTTTTGGCTTTTGTTTAACAACCTCTGTTGTTTGTCATACAGTAGCCCGTACATACGCACCCAAATCAAACATACCACAGATAGCCAAAACCCCGAAGCCACTCATCCCCGTTCCACAATCCCATCCCCCCCACCCCACAATCTCACATCACATCCTAGCAGGCCTCAACGCCTGCAACACCTTCGCCGTATCCGCGCTCGTCTTCTTGACCAGGCCGACGATGCTCCTAAACTCTGGAATCTCGGCGTCGCCCATGACCTCGTACAGCCAGGCCTCGCTGCTAGTGACCACGGCGCCCTCGGCCCTCAGCCTGGCCAGCGCGAGCGGCACCTCCTCCCTGTTGCAGCTGCTGACGCCGTCGGCGAGCACGTAGACGCCGTGCCCGGCGCGGAGGAGGTCTAGCGCCGTCTGCGTCACGCAGATGTGGCTCTCGATCCCCACCAGCGCCACCGTGATCCTGCCGCTGCCGTTGCCGCCGAGGAGGTCGCGGGCCGCCAGCGTTCGCTGCACCGACGGCGTCCACATGGAGAACTTGGTCTTGTCCGAGTGCTCCCGGACCAGCGGGCCCGCCGCCGTCAGGAGCTCGTCCAGCTCGGGCACCGTCGGGCCGAGCTTGGCGCGGTTCTGCGTCGTCGCGTAGATGGGGATGGAGAGCAGGTGGGCGGCTCGGATTACCTTTTGGCTCGTGAGGACGCTTTATGGAGTTTTGAAAACAGGTTGGCTTTTCTGACTTTGTGCACCCTTGTTTCTATCTTACAATTACCCGGATATGAATTTTTTCTTAAAAAAAAAGACTTACATCTTGTCAAATTCCCAAATGGCATTTCGGAATTTGTCCTGCATATCACAAACACTTTTTTTTCATTTCATGATATGAAATCATCCCGTTAGCATCAGCCTACTGGCGGCTTGTGACTTGACATGTGCTCCAAAGTCACTTGATGCACATCACAGAGACTAACAAGAGCACCGGATTCTCTATCTCAAGGTACAATATATTAGTATTTCCGAGATTGTCACTAACGGGCCAATAAAAGTATACATGAAAGGAAAAGAGAAATACCCACCAATTCGCCTGGAACCAGCAGCTTGAGCCGCCGCCGTCGCCATCTCCGCAGCTCCGAGATGTATTGGCGGGGCACTGCTGGCACGCGTTGTGTGTCTGGAAGCTGCGAATGACATCAAGGCTGCTCCGTTTCTCAACATTGGCTGATGAACGATTTCTGGCGACAAGGGTTTGCTGGTGCGATCGAAAGATTAACAAAAAAAGGTAAAATATAATAATAATAAAAAAAACCGCGATCAATCAAGGAATCGTCTAAGTTCAATGTCGTCAGCAAAGCCCAACAAAACAGTGGGATTCTGGGACTTTCGGGATTCCTCAGGCTACAGTAAGTTAATTAGTCCCACAAACTTCAAGACGATCCCGAGTCCCGACTTTATTCCACTTCGCGGTTAAGGAGAGGAAAAAAAATTGAAAAGTCAAAATAGACGCAACAACCTAGCCACACGTGTTTTCTTTCTTTTTTTTTTTTTTTTTTGTCCTTTATCCCCCCTTCCCTCCCTCGGCCTATTTTCCCGTGGAAAGGGTGCCACACAGAATGTGACGCAGCAACAAGTTTTCTTGGCAGGCAAGATCCCGCTCAGCCTAACGCCGTCATCGGCGAACCGGTAGCTCAGCTTGCCTTGCCCAGCTTGCCCAGCTCTCCCCCCGTGACCCTGGACCTGACTGATTCTTTCACAGCGTCTCCTTGGTCCGTAAATTACAATTTGCGCGACGGCTCTTTCTTCTCCCCCTAAATACTTTACCGTCTCAAGTTCTGTTTTGGTTCGTCGAACCTTCAGATGACCATTAATAACAACGAACAATGTACGGAATGGGTTGAAACGGTAGAAAACTTCCACGCTCCTTTTGAATTCTTCGCCGAGATCCGACTAGGGTTCCATGATTTGCAGGCCATCACCCGTCATGATTAAACTCAAGCCATTACGCGTCGTTTAAGCCACGTACTACTGTACTCTTGGGCTCTTGGCAAAGGTAAATCTCCTGTGCATTTCCAGACGTCAGTCAGTATGCAGGGACGAGAAGTGAACATCCAGGGCATGATATCATATCGCAGGTTGTTTAGTGAACATTGAATGATGTAGCATTGAATGTTAAAAGTCCGTTTCGGACATTGCTACCAACTCCTCCCAACCGTTATGATAACCTCCTTTTTCGCCCGCCATGATATCCTAGATAAAAACAAATGAACAAATCCACCCATCCCGAATGAAATGCAAAAGACAAAAAAAAGTGCCCCCAAATGTTGCTATGCTGATGCTGAGCCTCCCTCTGGCTTGGGTATCCCGTTTCGTAACAATGCGTGATATGACCGTACCGATTTGTTAAAAAAGAAGCCGTCCCTATTTAAAAAAGACTGCACTGGCTTTGGTTCGAAGAAATAAACGAAAGAAAAATATGAAAACAAAAGTCTGGGTATATACAGTAAAATGAGTAAAAAAGAAAGACAAGGCTGTGATATATATACCAAAGAAGCGAACGGTGTAAAAGATCTAAACCATGAGATCGATGCTTTGAAGAATGAAAAAGAACACCACAAAAATACGCTATAACCCTCCGACCCAATATGATGCAGATAAATTGTAGCCTGTAAAACAAAGGAAAAGAACAAATAGAATGTATAATAGATTGCTTAAACGGACAGGACATAATTGCCCGGGCCGATCTTGCCGGCCATAAGCAGTCCAAGCTCCCGCATGCGCTCGGCGCCTTTGCCAGGAGCGGGACGTTTCTCTTGGGCAAGGCCCTTCCTGGCGCGATTGCACTGCTGGCGCGAGAGCTTTTCCCGACGACGCTGACGGCGCTGCTCGAGACCCTTGACGATGTCAATGGCACCACGAACATGACGCTTGTCCTTGTGCGACGCGGTAGACTTCTTGCGCTGCTGGGCGTGCTGGTGTTGAGTCTTAAGGTGAGTGAAAATGGCAGGAGCCCGAGGAAGAGACTTGGTGTGAGTCAAGCCAGGGCGGAAAGCAAGCGACTTGAAAACGACCCCTTGTCCCCCGATGGGCGAGGCTTGAGGCGATGCGCTCGCCATAGGTGGCGCTGGGGAGCGCATGCGGCGGGGAGGCGAGTGCCTATCGAAGAGACGACGAGGTGGCGGAGACCTGCCGCGGGCCCTGGGAGGAGGAGAATGCATCCGCCTGGGAGAGGTGACCTTCTTCTTGGAACGGTCGTGGCGTTCATCGCCCTCATGGTCCAGATCCTCCAGCTCGCCATGGAGCCACACATGCTCATCACTGATGCGGTGGAGTGGCTTGAAGGCCTCATCATCGTCGTCCTCGGGGTCTGATGTTGGGAAGCTAGGGTCGAAATCCTGAGGAATAAGTCTGAGCTTCTCTTGCCTCTTGGCCGCAATGCACGACATGTACTCGTCCTCAAGAGGTCGGTCCTCGTCAAGAGTACCGCAGACAAAGTCAGTGCTGTCGGGAAGCTCAGGAGTACCAGGCCGACGAGCGGCGCGTGGAGACGAGCGAGGGATCCTCATACGGGTCTGTAAAGTGCACCCGGGGGAGAAGGCTGATGAGTCTGACATGTTGCCAAGGGATTGGCCGATTGACATCCGACGCGAGAGCGAAGCGATGGCAGTCTTGGAGCCACTGGAAGTGCCGGGCCACCACAAAACCAACTCATCGTCTTCATCATCCGAATCGGCAAACCCAACCTCTTCGTCGGTACGGTAACCCTCTGATTCGGGCTCTGTGCCATATCCAGACTGGTCGTCGTCGAGATCCAAATCTTCCTCATCCTCTTCCTCGTCATCGTCATCATCCTCGTCGTCATCGGCCTCTTCCAAGTCATCGGCGGCTTCGTCATCGTTGGCATCGTCCTCGGCCTCCTCCTGTTCGGCCTCCTCCTCAGCCTCCTTGCCCAGCTTGCGAATTGCCAACTCCTTGACCAAGGTGTCGTCAATCGTCAGCTTACGCCTTTGGTTCGTCTCATCTTGTCTGATCCAGTCATCATCTTGGACCTCGTCACTGGCGAACTCGTGGAATCGAGAGCCCTCGGCTTGCAGATCCTTGAAATCGGCAGTAAACCAGCCCTTGCGAGTAGCCACAGGGCTGTTGGACGAGCGCTTGGGAGTGACGGAGCGGGCAGAACGTGAGTTCGCTGAAGGTGAGCGGTATTTCTTGACTGTAGGAGGCGTCGACAAAGTCGCTGGTGGCGGCGTGCTCCGGACCGGCTTAGTATGTTCAGTAGCGGGGCGAGAGTTGCAGGCGAACCGGATGGTAGACTTCTTCTGGGGCACTTCGGCGGCAGCGGGCTTGGGAGCAGGTGCATTGATGACAGGCGTGGGTCGGGGAGCGGCGCAGGCAAAGGAGATGCACCTTTTCTTCTCCTCCTTGCGAGGGGCTGTAGACTCAAACACCTCCTTCTGGGGAAGGCGAGGGCTAGGAGAGCTGGTCCTGGCGGGTGTGGTCAAGCCAGTGTCGCAAGAGTACTCAGCAGTAGAAGCGATGCTGATGGTGCTAGCAAAAGATCGTCGTCTTCTCGAGATCTTGGTGGGTGAGTAGTTGTCGTACGAGTCGTCCTCGGAAGGGCTCTGGAGAGCCTTGGTGAGGAGCGAGGCGCTCTCGGGTACCTTGGGTACTGCCGACTTCTGGAACTTCTTGGTTGCGGGAGACATGCCGAGGGGTTTTAAGTCGGGCTCGTCGGCTTCAGGGGCGGCGTCGTCTTCGCTGATGATCTCGTTGGAGGCGTGCGCGCTCCACGCAAGAACGTTCGATGTGACCTTGTCGTGAACCTTGTGGCTTGACATGCTGAATTGGGTCTTGTAGGTTCGAGCTTAAATGTAGAAAGTGAGTTTATGTTTTGAAGATGTTGTTGGTGATGTTGCACAAGGGGGAGATATCCCAGTAGAGGTTTCTGGAGAAAGGATGTTTGTGGTGGTGATATGTCGCATATGAGGTTGATATGCTGTGAGTGTGCTGAACTGAGGGCTACACAGGCAGCGAGAGCTTGTGTGCAGTTGGTACTGATATCAACAAGCTATACTGAGTGCAACAGTGCTTGGTGTTGGTGTGTCCAAAACGGACCGTGTCACTATAACAGGAGAGACATATTCAAGGGCCAGAGAATCGTCGAGGCGAAGGGATTAAAGGATTTTGAAGAGTAGTAAGACTCTGGCGATACCAGAGAATAAACAAGGTATTGGTATTGGCCGTGCTTTTTCTTGGCAGTATGGTGTTGGGCTTATTTTATGAGGCGAAGTGAATTCAAGGAAGAGATGATTTTTGGCAGTGGGAGTAAATTATAGGGTAGAGTAGAAGAAATCTGGAAACAATGGAGGGTGTGTAGGTTGTGCGCGTCGCAGGAGTTATTTAGTGGTTCAGGCGAAAACGACGGTTGCAGAGTCCGTCGACCGTCAAGCAAAGTGGTGGGTTGCCCCTCCGTCCCCCTGGCTGGGTCGGGTGGTCCCTGTCCTAATGTACTAGTGGAGGCTTTTTTTTCTCGCCGCTTAGGACCCTGTCCCCTGTTACTTGCAAAGTGACGTCGCTACTAAAAGCGGATAAGCAGAGGGGCGCAGGCCTCGAATGCTTGGAAACGGCGATCCAAATTGTCGCACGGATATGAATAGAAAATAGGTAATGTATAAGTGTTTCAACCAAATAAATCTCAGAGTTGAATCTTGAAGAGAGTTGAGGAAATCAAGCAGAAGGTGGCGGACTGGAATATGGCCTAGATTTATGGTTTGAGTAGGTAGGTACCAAGCTGATACCTGTTGGGGACAGGTATAAACCTGTAAAAGGACAAGCAAGAAAAGCCTGTCTTTTTTGCCGCGAAGCGGAACCGGCGGAGATGCATGTGGTGAGGATTTGTCCAGCTGGTGAGATGGAACGACCGCAATTTGGTATTACGGTAATCCCAAACAGTCAATTACCGTAGACGGCTGACGCGGGAGTTAAAACGGTTGGGTTCGGAAACGGAGGGAAGTCAAGTCAAGTCACACTCAGCCATGGCCTCAGGCAGGCAAGCAGCATTGGATGGAGACAGCGCAAAAAAAAAGGCTCTCGTCCCACTGGAGCAAGTCAATTTCGCTTCTGGTTACTGAGAAGGAAAAAGTGCACAGGCCACACCAAAACTCGAGCCCCATCCAGCGTTCCCGACAACAAATCTCAAGGGGATCGGGTTCCGAAGTTCCAGCGATGCAGCCAAGCCGGACTTGCAAAAGGGTTTCCCAACCATCTGGACCACATTGTCCGACAGCCGCCTAGTCTTTAGATGGAGATACCAGCTACCCAGCAAATGAGCAAAAGCTCGGCCTTGGAATTTGGCAGTCTCCTGTTTGTTGGAATGTTCTCCAGGCCCCCGTAGTTTCAAGGGAAGAGATTTCAGCGGTCAAGACCGTAAGCAATGCATGCCCAGCTGCCATTACGAAGAATTTACGCGAGGAAATGAAGAGGGGGCCAAACAGGTGCCGCTGTACAGATCCGAAAGCAAACAATTACTGAATCAATATAATTTCAAGACTGTTCGAGACCCTCCGTTTCTACCCGTTTACGGGCAAATTTTTTTCTCTCATATTTTGTTATGGTCAAGTCATGGCTCATTCTCAATCAGATTGGACCCTTTCAATCGGGGCCCGTCGGCCAAAAGGGTCAATAGATGTGATCACATCCTAGTCAGCCAGAAGATTCGGTCCTAGGTAGTCATATCCGACCATCGGGGAGGACATACAAAAGAAGACAAAGACTAGGGTTTTGCCTTCAGCCGCTTGTTTGCTGAAAACAAAAAGCCTCAGCCATTTTTTTGAATTTTGCCCCCGGACCATATCCAATCGCCGGGCTTCTCGACACGCCTTACGTATGCTGTAAAAGTACAATCAGGAAAGGTCGAGGATGACTGATTATTAAAAACGCCACGCTTAGAATCATCTACTCAGCCGCCACTGCATTGCAAGAAATGGAATGATCTCATTTGCCCAGAAACCATCCGCTTTTCTTTGTTTCTGCCTTATTGAAAAAAAATTGCCAAGACCGTTTTGACCGAAGTCTACTACAACTCATTGCTTGTGTATATCGCACAAATGCTCAATAGTGTTTTTGCCAAGACATATTACACAGACAGCTGCCGCGGCGAAACGGTGCTCGGAAGTCATATGGAAGACGGTGTGCAGAATGCGCGATGGTGGCTTGCAGACCTTGCAGATCCTGCACATCACTCACAGTTGCCTCTACTACTCATCCTTCCATCTCAAACATGAAGCTTGGAAGCATGCACGCACAGGCGCTTGTTACGCTCCCTGCCAATCGGGACTGCAGGTATATTTGGCTGGGTAAGGTACGTATACCTTGGTTTGCATATATATCACTAGTGTAAGTTAGGTACCGGCGACCAAGGATGGAGCACATGCATTGCATTCGTGGGGTTCCATTGCATTGAGGTGGGTGGCTGGCTAGCTGCGTTGCTCACAAGGCAAGGCAAGGGGGGCAGCAGCACAGCTTGCCTTTTTCTTTTTTTGCTCTTGTGGATTTTGCTTTCGATTTTCAAGCCATTTCACTGCCTGCACAGCTAGTGAGCATGAATATCCCGCCCACCGCAAGCACTCAAACCCCCATTCACGACTCGTTAGCGACCCAGGGAGCACCGTTTTCCGGTTTCTGATCTAAAAACGACGCGATTGGCGCAAAACCCTCCGATTTACTCTCTTAATTGTATCCACATTGCAAAAATGCACCCAGAGAAAAGCCCTTGCTGCTTGACCCTTTGGCTGCCTTTTAGCCGACTGATTGATAGAGATTCCCCCTACCCTGTAAATCATACCTTCCTTATTGTTGTGTATAGCTAGCCGGCGCTCTGCCATGTCACACAATATTCAGCAGGAGCATCAACATCACACACTAACGCAGCGTCGACCTCCTCCGGAACAGCCTCCGCGCATTGCCGGTTGTACAGCAGTACAATAGGAGTAGAAGCTAGCACCGTTGATCTTTGGTTTGTTTGGTATTTTTTGTTGACACGTGCTGGCTGCTTGTGCCTAAAACACGCTCAGAAGGCCCTTGGAAGGCTTCGTCGAAGCGTCAATCGGACACTACGTGGGGGGTTTGGGTGAATGGGTTGGTAGGCAATCTTGCTTCTTTTTGGTGTTTGGTGCGCCCGTTGCTAGTCACGCACTGGCAGCGTGACCATGATCGGCACCGTCACCGCGCAGCAATTTGCTCCTTGTTTCCAAGGCTTTGATGGCTTCAAACTTGTCCAGTTGGGCCTAGTCGCGTATGCATGCCCCCTCCTATGGTGAGACTTGCAAATGACAAAGTAGATTCAGCTGTCTATTTTTTATTTATTTTTTTCTCTTGATCTTGTTCCTTCCTATTTCTGCTGCTTTCAAAACAAACGACCGACCTTGGTTGGCCAGGCGGACCACCCCCTCTCCATTTACGCGGGCAGTCTCACGTTCGGTCGTCCATTGGCCGTCCCCCCCCCCCACACTTGGATTGCAAATCGTCGTGACCGCTGGATGGCAATGCGCCAATCCTCGACCGCCCCTGTCCTATCTCAGGTGTCTCAAAGGGGGCCACGCGGCTTGCAGTCAAATGTCAACTTCGGGGTTGGGTGAGGTGCAACCAAACCACTCTTGAGAGGGGAGGAAAATCCGCAGATGAATACCCAATTCCTGCAGAGCACCCCACGTTTTCCTGCGGCAACAATCGTCGCAGGGGAACACGTGTTGACGACGAACTTGGAAAACCCCGCATTCTAATTTGATGCATGTTGTTTTGTTCTTACTTCCTTGGTCCATACAAAGCATGGGCAAGAGGCTTTCTTTCTAGGGAGAGGAGTCCTTTCATTGTGGAGGCGCAATGCGGAGGGCATTCTCAGACGCAAGAGAGTGGGCGCACACATTAAGTACAATAATATCAGTGCTCACCCCCGAGGTATACTTTTTGGTATCTCAAGGCCGCAGGGGCAGTAGCAGATGGGGTTTTGGAATGTTGGTCAAAAGACGCAATTGTGGTTCCAAGGTCTGAGGAGACCCAATCATTAAACACTGACAGATACACAAATGTCCAGAAACGACCACAAGCATGCACCGATGCACTGCTGCAAAAGTAGGTAGTAGTATGCAGCAAAAAGAGTCAAAAGACCCCCTCTTGCGAATTTCCCGTTTCCACCTGCACGATGTTTGTATAATGATTGGATGGCACAAGTGGCGCGCGAAGGCGTTCAGCAGGAAAATAGGGATATCGGCACTTTAGTTGCTACCCATTGAAGCGGTGAAGACAGGATGACAGTTGACGGTGGAGGCGCGGAGGCCGAGGGAGGGAGCTCTGTGTCGGATCGGTTCTTTTTCCCGAGCTTTGCTTCTTTTCCTGTCCCCTTTTCTTTTCAATCGGACCGTTTTGCATGTTGCAAACGGAGCTCGCAGTGAGTCGTTACATTGCAGCGAGAGAGGGAGAAGAAAAAAAAATTGCGAGCTCCAATCCAACGATCCCGCCGTCGGACCTTGGTGATCCATCGGCTGTATCCAGTAGTAAGCATCGGGGGCTGCCACCTCATCTCATCTGCGCTGCCTTGACGCCGTCCTCCGGCCTAGCCAGCCACCCTCGGCCCAAGGCCCCCAAATTGGCGGTCTACGGTACGGTCTGCTTTCATCCCAGACTACAATACCGTGGTACGGTACAATGAATGCAGATGATTAGTGAGTGCTCTAGCAGCAGCTGGCAACTTTTGTTCCCGAGAGTCGGCGACTCTCGAGGGATCTATTTCCACCGCTAGTGTGCCATTTATTCGTAGGTCAGCCTGTGATTCCCTGACTAGTCTTAGGGGCGGGTGTGATTATTCCTAGGGTGACAGGGTCAAACTACATCCTTGGCACCGCTTCTGCTGGGGATGGCCAGCACACTACTGCGTATACCTAGTACTTCGTAGTATTTCAGTATGTATGGCAGATTTCGGACTTTTTAGTCTGCAAAAAAAAAAAAAAAAAAAAAAATTGTTGGTGGCCCCGTCTTCAACCCAGGGCTTGAATTAGCGCATATTCTTTACTCCCTTGAGGGCAAGATTGATGATCGCTTTGCAAACGGTTTCAGCCCCAGACCAAGAGTCGAGTTCTTCTTTTCCACGCCCCACTCAAAGTCCAGATCATCCATACGTTCATCAAAGTGATACCATACCATTTGTGTCCGCTAGGGTGTTCCCTTCAAAGTTTTCGGTTGCCATAAGTAGTAAAAGATGTCGAAAGTATCATGGTTCTGAAGCATTCCCGGGGGGCAGACTGGGAAGGGCCGCCACTGAAAGCTTACTCGACTTTGTGCATCTTGGCGTTGGGCCTTGGCGATGGCTGTCAATTCGTCTGATATGCGACGACACCTATTTCTGGGATTCTATTCCCAAATTATGGACCCTGAAAATTCCCCAAATTTTTGTCGCGGTGCGAACTTGCTTCTGCGGTTCGTATCTTTTTGCATGGCCCACGATTTTATTTATTGTTTTGCGTTCGGCTACAGCCTTGGCCCCAAAGACATCCCGGCGGAAATGCAAGCCTCTGCACAAAGTGTTGCATGAACATGTCTGACTTGACGATGGTCAATTGACAAGTAGATCGACTATTTACTTGGCATTTCTGTTTGGTGGGAGGCCTTTGAAGCCGGGCTGCCTTGGCTTTATCTTATTTTCTATTTTATTTTTACTCTTCTTTTCTTTTTTTTCATAGCCGCGGTGTCCGCCTGGCCGGAGTTGCCCGCTTCAGAAAATTCTCGTGACATGTCTTCTCGTTTGATTTACCTCTTGTTGTTCGTGTGCCTTGTTGGGCAGAGCCCTTTCTTTAACCATGGTAACTATTTACCTCATCTATGATTGAGCTATGATGAGATGGCATTGCCTCTGTGGGGGTCAAAGGTTGGACAGACGAAACGGTCGCACAGAAGCTTACTGTACAGTACTGTACGCAAGGCACACCAGAGAAAGAATGAAGAGAAGGTACAGGGTAGTCAAAGTAGCGATCTATCATGTCATCAAGTCTTCTGGACATTTGCACGGCCACATAGTAATCCCCAAGCCACAATTATTGCGCCTCATGTCAGGTGATGCTCTCACCTTGGCAGGCTAAGTTCTCATCGAAGCTCGTGCCAAGTCACGTGGTAAGATCGACGCTCGGCCCGGCAAATTGCGAAAGCTTTCGTCGATGGTCCAACGACGTGCCCGCAGTAAGGTACACGACTGCAAACAAAGTCGACGCATCAACGCCCGCCAGTCAATTGACCGCCGACACAACCATGAACTCCCTTCGCGTCGCCAGAACAGTCCTCAGGGCCCGCCCGGCCGCCATTCGGGCCCCTCTGCAGAGGAGAGGGTACGCCGAGGCCGTTGCCGACAAGGTGCGTTCGTGTTTTTACCCTTCGGAGAGCTTCGGGGAGCTGTTGTATTTTTTTTGCGTCACGATTCGTATATAGCTCAACCAATGTTTGCTAACCGGCGTCAATGTCAATTGCAAATTAGATCAAGCTTAGCTTGTCGCTCCCTCACCAGGTATGAAAGATTGAACGTTTACTCGTCCGCGTCTTGGACTTCGATCAAACAAAAGTTCCCCCCGGAATATCTCGGACATCGGAACCTCGCAGCGCATAATGGAAAGCTAATCGCCACAACAAAACCCATCGATACAGTCCATCTACAAGTCCCAGGATGTCGTGCAGGTCAACATCCCCGCCGAGTCGGGTGAGATGGGTGTCCTCGCCAACCACGTTCCCTCAATTGAGCAGCTGAAGCCTGGTCTGGTTGAGGTTGTTGAGGAGAGCGGCAGCAAGCAGTTCTTCCGTATGTGGACCCAAAAACACCTAAAGCTACCAAAAGTGAATTGGAAGAACCTGCGGTTAACATGACATGACCACCATAGTTGCCGGAGGATTCGCCATCGTCCAGCCCAACTCCAGCATGAGCATTAACGCCACGGAGGGCTTCCCCCTTGAGGATTTTAGCGCCGAGGCCGTCAAGGCACAGATCTCCGAGGCCACCAAGGTTGCGAACGGTAACGGAAGCGAGCAGGACATTGCTGAGGCTAAGATTGAGCTGGAGGTAAGAAATGCCTTGCTTGACACCTTCTATTAACTTGAAAGCTTGAGTTGCTGACGTTTTGTCGATATAGGTTCTGGAGAGTCTGCAGGCTGTGCTCAAATAGATTGGTTTTATAGACAGCCCACGGACTGTCGTTGTAACATACTGCGAATAGCAAAAAAGACTCGTTTGTTATCGTTACCCATCGCCGCAGAACCACAGAGATCATGGCGCTGTTACCTCTTGTCACAATTTATTCAATATAATTCCTCCATGTTGGCGCTCTGTTCCTTTCAGTGTGCAACTTCTATGCGCAGTGTTGCATGTTCCAGATCAGAAAGGCTTTGTTGGATATGCATAGATCGATGATTCTGACGTGGGGGGGGGGGGGGGGTTTGATGGATTTGGGGAGGAGCTCAAGTTCTATTTCCTGTTAACTTTCGCAGGTCGCTACTACCCTGAAACTAACCCAGGAGCCAACAGGAAGGTGCAATCGAGATGTCATACAGGACAGCTTCCGCAAGTCAATGCAAGAAGCACTGTGCTCATCACTACTAAGGCAGCTGGTGTTTGACGAACTTCCCGAGTCCGGGCAGCAATTATTGTTTCTACACCAGGTCTTCCTACACAGGTCTTTACTTTGACAACCTTACTTCCAACTCCTATATCGATACTAGTACTCTACATTCAGAGCTTGGCAGACGAAAACCGGCCGACCTTACAGCAGCTTCCAGACAACACCCATGGCAACACCCATGGCAACAGCGAAATCACGAATCTGCCATATCTGCAGCGTCACCACATGCTCCCGGAGCTTCTGCCACTCGTGCGGCCACGCCCTGTGCCCAACTTGCGTATGCGAGATCCCCGCCGACGCCGCAGACACACACAAAGCCTTCGTTGCCAACGACTACGCGCATCCGGCCATGGAGGGCGGAGTCGAATACATGAGCCACGACAGGACGCCACCCGGCGAACCCACTGCTGTCGATTATGCCTCCACAACACGGTCTATACTCGCCAGTGCTGAGGATGTTAAGTCACAAATGCCGGCGGGTGATAGTGAACGCCTGCCGCCAAAGTTCTATTTCCTACCTTGGTTCCACCCCACGAAACATCTTGGTGGCAGCGTTTCCAACAACCCGTTCATCTTGGCCGACCAGAAGAAGGCTCGACTATCGGCGCAGGTTGAGTCGGCGCCCGACATGAGCGAGCGCGCCGCGGCGTCCGAGTCGCGGCACATGTTCAGATGGCATGGCACCGACGCCGAGCTGTTAACAGAACCGCTGCGGAAGTACCAGCATAGGCACGATAAGAAGTACAAAGTCGAGGATGGTGATAAAGAGCGCTGGTCTTTTACTTCCGAAGCGATCGAGATTCGATCCAAGCTTTCGTCACCTATTCATCCCAAGGCACCTGCACAGACAATGAAGCCGCGGCATGAGGAATGGGGATACATCCAAGGCATTGGTAATGCAAATACGCCTAGCAAGAGTGGCATCCTTACGGAGCCTGGTATCATCAGGAGGTCGGACAATGAGCATTTCCGGGAGATGCTGCTCAGAAAGACCTCGCAGGGCTTTGTACCTGTTGATTCCAGGTCACAGTCGTACTGCAGTGTTGACGAGCAACCGCTTTTGGAGACAGAGGAAGCACCAGGAGGCCACACGACTGAAAGTGAGGCGTTGCTAACAGAGAAGGTGGATAGTCCCGTCAGGGCTGCTGACGTCACTTCTGTTGTTGACAGTAACACTGCCCTGAAGTGGCTTCCGAGTGGAAATGACTATACAACAGATCCCTCGGCGGTTGAGAGCTTCACCACAGCCTTCCAGATCCATTCCAATCCCAGATTCTTGGGGAAACTCCATAGTCCCGCATCGTCTGAAACCAGAATTCGTCGTGAGGTGGACAGCATCAGTATGCGAAGAAGATCCAAAGGTCCGAGCCACCCGGACACTTCTCTTGCACCTTCGATTGGCGTCCGTGGCCGCCAGGATACACAGGTAACTGTTCGACTTTCAGAACAAAACAAAGGCAAAAATGCGTTCGAGAGCTATTGTACCGAGCCGTCTTTGGTGAGCGCCCAGATGGGTCGCAAGCAGCGTGCCCAGCAGGCGCGAGAGCGAATACATGCGCTGCGTCAGAGCTTCCAGGAACTTGAGAAGGCTATTGAGCTGCGGAAAAAAGAGGCGTCAGGAGGTTATCATGAGATCTCGGATGAGAGTGGACAACGGACCTCGGAACAGACGCTCGATAGGGAGCGGTTAACGCCTACTGCTTTGAAATACGGGTGTGCTCGAAGCGGGAAAAACATTCTAACTCCTGACGATGAGGCAGAGCAGAGGCATAATGTGGTCGAGAATGACAGTGATGAGAAAGCCAGCTTTGAACAACAGCTCGAGGCGATCCGTCGACAGCAACAGCATCACATGATGGACAAGGCGACACCGGTGGGCGACGAGATAGATGACGCTTACTATGATGACAACCACACATGCATCTGGAAGGCCCGTTACCTATCCCTCAGTACCGAGGTGCATCAGCTGCGGGAAATGATGTCAGAGAGGCAGTCGCTGTCGTCCGCTTCGGCCAATGCCGTCGCCAGTGGGATTGAGGATACGGATAGTAATTTTGGACTGGAGGGTCTGACCATTGTCATGCACTTGAAAGGGAAAGATGATTTGGTCATCAAGACAGACCTGAGAGAGAGATGATTATTAGAATATACCTTGAGGGTGTTTCCATGGGCAAACAATTTGCTTCATTGATAACAACATAGTCTGTTCAAAGGAAAAGGACACTCTGATCCTGTATCATCATTCCGTCTTCCGTAATGGGGAGACATTAGTCTTAGTAAAAATTATTTCTAGCTGATTGTTCTAAACGCCGAGGGAAGGGTTTTCCGCATCGCGATTTTTGAATTGCTATGTTGCTTTCTAGGTTTAGGGAAGTGGTGATATGCTCAAAATGGATGATCTCTCTCAAAAAACGCCCTCAGAAAACGCGAGAACCACAAGTGTTCATGATCATAGTACCCATCATTGTTGCGAGATGCTGAGGTCAAAGCCGGTCCTTCGACTACTCGCTGAGCTCCAGGCGGCTGCCAAACGAACCCGTACTGCCCATGGGGCTTCAAAAACGTGGCTCCTTGCACGTCCTGCACCTGGACTTGTTGGCCACATGATCGTAGCAGCCCATGGCTCCGTTCCTGTTGTAGACGACATCATCTGCCCCAGGATATTTGTCAACACAGATTTTGGGCCAAGCAAAGAATGGCAAGCCATCATACCGAGTTCTACATGGCTTTCGTCCTTTAGCTCACCGGATCTATCAGAGCACTTGCAACTGAACCTGCCCTTGTCGGAGTTCTTGTCAAACTTGCACTCGTGGCATGATCCAGAGAATTTTCCACTTGAGGTGTAGGTTTTGGTCAGTCAGTCAGTGGTGCTCCTGCTTTCGAAAGAGCATTTTCGAATTGACAACCCAAACTCACTCGGATGCAAACGCCAGCCGACCTCCATCGTTTGTGAGACACCAGTCGAGGTTCAAGCTGTTGAGGTTAGCAGTTGGTCCGAGAACAAGCTCTCAGGGAACAAAGTGGGAAAGAGGAGAGTGCCTCACGCAGAATAGTCAAAGCCGTAGATCTCGTACTTATCGTTGGTGCAGGTGGTGGCGAGGTATTTCTTGTCATCGAGGCTGGCACCACCTAGGAAGCACGTTTTGGTGAAGCCACCCTCTGCATTGATAATGGGGAGGAGAAGAGCCAAGGCGGCCATTTTGAGGATTGGAGGAAGCATCTTGGCCACAGGTTCGGATCTTCTGAGGAGGAGATTTGGACTCGGGGAATTTTGGGAACGAGACTGTAGGATTGAAAGGGTTTGTCGGGAATTGTGGGCGGTTTTGTTGAATACCTGTACAAGAGATATAAGATATGACTTGTGGTCAAAATGTGGTCCAGAAAATTAAGCATAGGTCAAGGATAAGCAGCTGGATTATTTGGCTGTCTGACTTGCTGAATTCCCTCCTTGGGATCCTTCGTTGTTTGGAACATGCTCATGCTCTACAATGTCGGCCACGCAACTTCCTGATCTGGGAGCACCAGTGCCAACTTCGGTACCTGCCTGCCTCACACATTCATCCCTGCAAGGCAAGCTAATTGATCCACTCAGTAGTCACTAAATCACTTCTTCAGTCCTCTATTTGTCACTGTCTACTGCTGTTATCACACTCTCTACAATTCGCAACTTGCCAGAGTCGTCATACCCAACTCGACTCTCGTTGACTGCACGCCTCAGCTCATCGGACAAAACCTCCTTCTCGCCAGTGACAGGGTCCCAATCCCAACCCTCACGCATCCACATCCACCTAAGGTACGCACGCAGCTCCTTGTCCAGCGGCAGCACGCGCATCCACTCGGGCTGAAACTGCCCACCATTCCTCTTTCCCTTGCCCTCCCCTCGACCGAGCAGCTCATCCCGGCAGAAGATTCGCCAAGAGTCGATGGCATACGGGCCCTGCGTGATGTGGCCAATCTCCCACGCCGACCCGAGCCCACGACGAACCACCTCACCTCCAACACCCCCAACGTCCTCTTCCTCGGGCCCAAAATCCTCCCCAGCCTTGACATCAGCCGCGTCCCTCGGTCGTGGATAGTTCTTGACGCCGTACCGCACCTCTTTCCGCGGCGGACGTTCTACCCAGATCCTGGCGTACCGCAGCATCGCCTCACGCTTGACCACGCCCAGGCCGAGGTGGCGGATCATCTCGAGCAGCTGGTCCGGATCTGCCGCCACAAAGGCCTCCGGGTTTGGGTATCTGGCTACGAGCCGGCGGAAGGTCGGAATGGCGGCTTTACCAGCCGTCTTGATGAGAAGGCGCACCGCGATAAGGAGCTGGAACGGCGAGTGCGCCAGCTCCTCTTGGATGAGGCCGAATTTAGCTGATGTGAGGGGTGGGAAGGGGAGGCCGGATATGGCGACGCCTCGTTTTCCTGGCGATGACCTGGGTGGTGAGTTGTCAAAGTAGCCAGATGTTAATCCCGATCTGGCTTTAAGTGGCGTTTTCGATGGTGCTGGTGGTGGAAGTGTGAGAGTTGCCGTGCCCGAATACCCCTGTATCTGTGTTATTGATTCAGTAGGCGTATTTTGCGGAAGCACTTTAGGTCGCAGCTCTTCTCTCGATGCGGTAACGATGATAGGTTTCTTTATCAGGCTCCTGTTTTGGAGTAGGCTTCCAGCATTCGGAGATCCATTCAGCCAAAAAGGAGACTTGACAAGACTCCTTCTCCTTGACTGTCCAACAGGACGACTTGGAGGTTGACTCTGTAACTCGCCCATATTGCTAGGATGGGTCGACTCAAGTGAGTCAATACTGCTGCTACCGAGCAACCTATCCAAGCAGCTCAACATTGCTTCCGAAGACGTTGTGTATTTATCCCGAATCTCCTTGCCATGATGAAGATGCACATGCGAAGCAGCGCACTGCAGCATAAGGTCCCAGTCTTCAGCCGGCGCCATCAGGCCAGCTTGGTACAGCTGATCGACAGCTTCGGGACAGGCGGTCCCGGAAGCCACGAGACCGGCCAGAAATTCCAGCGTCTCATCACCATGGACATGAAATCCGTGTAGCAGGCTCCGCGCGGCATCGTGGGTGATGTGAGTGGGACGTGAGAAGTTCCCGGGCCGGCCTTGTTGCTTTTCGAACCCCATTCCACAGAGTGTTGTTGTCTATTGGGTTTTGTCAAACAGTATAGGTAAGAATTGGTCATGAGCTGCGGGCTTATTTGTGTCGTGATAGCCTAACGCGAAAGAATAAGTAAACCAGATGAGGTGCTGTGTGAATTGTGGTGCGGCCGGGACGATTTCAAGTTGGTGGCGACTTGGAATTGACCACAATCATCAACCAGCGCAAACTAAGGCTGATTGACAGCACCGAAAACGAGATGAGCGGCTGCATTGCCTACTTCAATGGCAAAGAAAAGGAAAACAATAGATGGAAGAAAACGAAAGATGAAATAAAACGAAAATTAAAAGTCAACGTCAAGTCGAAACGACAGTATCCGTGTGCATATACAAGCACGAAAGATGTCGCTCTTTGATGTGTGCAGAGTTCTAGTTTGTTGAGTAAGCCAATCGCGATATATATGACAAGAAAAAAAAGTCCTACCTTATGTAGCAACATAGATTGAGCCACCTTTAGGAGGTAGCTTTATCACAATTCCTGAGACATCTCGCAACAAAGCAACATGATTCTAAGCACCTAGAGATCTACTAATGTATTCGCAGAAAATCCAGAGACTCAACAAAAGGGGAACTTGATACACTCTACACCACCCTGTGGACAACCCGGTCTAACCCTTCCCGTTGACTCGGCAGAAGAGACAGACGCGAGCCCATATAACATACAAGAGACAAGTGAAAGCAGCAGTATAGGCAAAGCCTCGGTGGTTTTTGGTCGAGGCAGAGTGGCCGCCTCACTGACTTTTTGTGGGAAACCTCTTCCCCCCTATTTTCCTGTCTAACTCCTCCCACCCCGCTCTCGATCAACTCTATAAAGTCTTCTCACCCACCTCAAATTATAGTCTTACAACCGTTGAGGCTTCGAGTTGACCTTGGGCGGGTCGTAGACAACCTTCCTCGACTTGAGGGCGGCCCACTTGTAGCGCTTGACCCAGATGCTCATGGCGGTGAGGACGCTGGTGGCGACAAGGACCTTGAATCCCATGCGCTTGCGGTCGTCCATCTCGGGCTCGGCAGCCCAGTTGAGGAACTCAACGACGTCCTTGGCCATCTGCGAGGTGGTGGCGGGGGTCTCGTCCTCGTACTCGACAAGGTCGTCGTAGAGAACACGAGCCATGGCAATGCCGGTACCGGGGAAGTAGGGGTTGAAGTTAAGGCCGGCACCGACCTGGGCACCCGCAGGAGGCTCCTCAGGGTAGCCGGTCAGCAAAGAGAAGATGTAGTCGCAGCCACCGTGACGGGCCTTGACAATGAGCGACAAATCCGGGGGCAGGGCACCGTTGTTGGCGAACCGGGCGGCTTCATCGTTGGGGTAGGGCGAGGGAAGGTAGTCGGAGAGCTTTCCAGGGCGCTTCTCGATCTCTCCCTGGTCGTTGGGCTCAGTGTCGTACTCGTTCTCCTCGGCAAGAGCCTTGGCCTCGTCGACGGTCAAAATGCTGCCGACAAGTGTGCGGTAGGGAACTCGGCTAAGGGAGTGGCAAGACGCGCAAACTTCTCGGTAGACCTGGAAACCACGGCGGAGTCTATTGTGTGGTGGTTGAAGTTGAGGTTAGCGACTTGTGCACGCGATTCCGTACGGAATCTTGGCCATCAAGGAAAACCGGGAGTCTTACGCTTGGTGATCAAAGGTCTTGAACCATTGCTCGTGAACCCATGGGTACTTTGTCGGGTGAAGACTGTGTGCGCAGTTAGCTTTGATGATCTCAATCGTGTATGTTGACGTGTTCGAGAATTCCAATTCCAATATATGCCGCAATCAGTAGTAGATTGCCGTCTTTCGTTCACGTCGGATATTGAAATCAATCGAGATAAAGACACTCACCCCTCCTCAGCCGGCGAGCCTGCGTTCGCTGTAGGCCCGTACAGGTGGTAGTACCAAGCGATTGAGCCAATGGCAACAGCTGTTGATGCTGCCGCGGCAATGTTGAGCCGGACGGGGGAAGCTTCGGCTGCTGAACCGGAGCTTGATGAGATGGAACGCTGGGTACAACGAAAGACAAAGGTCAGCGAGAGATTCTATGCATGGCGACGAGATATCCGTATCCCTTCCGGCGAATGCTTCGCAGCCAGGTGCATGTCATGTTGGCATGCGTCGGCGTATAGAAGGAGGTCCGGGGCAAAAGACAGAGGATGTAAAATATCCACCTTCAATGTGTTGACGGCGCCATTTCTCGAAAAGGCTCGCGTCGAGGTCGAGCGCAGACACCTCGCCGCGAACATCTTGTGAGCAAAGTGAGACTGATGCTCAGCTTCGGAAGAAAAGGGATTTGGTCGGGGGGTGTGGCGGGACAATTGGTCGCCGATGCCGTGTTTTGCTGTCAAGTATCAAGATGGCTTCATACGAGCGTGGATGAGCGGAAAAACCAGGCAAACGTTCAGAAATGACTTTCCGCTCATTGGCTGGGCCTGGTCCGAGCTTGCTGCTGGGTGTTGCCGAAGAATTGGATACAGTGTGCATTGAGCCGGGTACTTCTCGCACCAATCTAATCACGCGCGCTGACAGGTGACCAAGCAGCTGATTCAAAGAAATCGAAGTTCGGATGTGGCCTAGCCTCCAGTATCTTATCTACCGTAGGTATCTTGCGTAGCTTACCTACCCTGCACAGATCCTTAACTTTGTCCAAGATAACCGCAGCTGCCAACCTAACCCATGCAGGTGATCAATACCAGAAACTTTGAGGTCTAATATCACTATATGAACGTATAGTATACCCTTTTCCTATAATTTTTGATGATAATTAATTGCCTACATACTATGTACTGTATGTGGTGCTACGATCAAACCGGTCTGTTCTCAGTTCCTCAAAACATTCACAGCATCTGGGATATCCCAACCTTTTGCTCACACGTGGCAGTCTTTGTGAGATGTTGGACATGAGTTCCTTCAATCCCTTTGTATGTCTGATGACTCTGATCTACGCGCAGAGCAAAATCCCGACCGGCACTTATTCGGATATCGGCCCTTTTCAGGGAACCTGTTGATTATTTCTTCCATCTTACAAATGGCTTTTTTTGCAATCTATCAACCTTGCGCCCACTACGGCTGTCGCAAGTGCTGCATTATGCTACCGGATGCGATGTGGAGTTGGAATTTGGACGGATTTTGGCCTGAGGCACTCGGCGTGTCGTTCTGATACGTGACAACCTCCCACAGCCCCGTCTGAACTCTGCAGCCGGTTGATAGAGCGATACAAAGAATATTGATACCCCCCGGTATGCTCGTGCCGTGCGCCTTTGTGTTTGTGTTGCGCGTCGCCTCAGAATAAAAAAATTGGGGCACTGGATTTGGGCAGCTTACCACGTCCAGTAGGCGCCAGCTTCCAGCGATGCACCTAAAACTTTGACCACTGTAACGTTCCCCGCACGCTGTTAGCCAGGCACAAGGGGCACGCTTAGGGGGATGGATGCATGCTCACCGACCTTTGTACCAATATAACGATTGTGCACCATGTCTGTCGACCACGGAATTTTTTTTTTTATGAGGGTGTGCCGTCAAATGCGCACCTTGATGGACAGCATATTTGCTTCTCAACATGGTTGCCGCATGTTGTCCAGCCTACATGTGCATGCCGCCATCCAATTGTACAAAGAAAAGATAACAATAATAAAATTTGAAGATGCGATCGCGGTTAGGAGGCAAGTAAGCAAGGCAAGGCAAACAAACAACCAAGCAAGCAAGCTTAGACTCCATCCTTAACAGTCGCAGGACCGGGATCACAACCCCAACTGCCGGCAGCGGTCCCCAGACACAATAAGTCCATTCTCTCTATCGAGTTGAGACATGTCAATCGCATGGACGATACTTTTGCGTACCCTCCTAGCAAGTCCTAGACCCAAAACGGCTACTGGATGAGGTGCTCGCGACTATTTGTTGAACCAGCAGTATTGCTGCCGTGTCTGCCCATATTTATTTGCCGTACAACCCATTTTACAGCAGTGCTTTTCGCGCATGTTTGTGTGTCCGGCCTTTGACATCCTTGACTGCGCTTCCTGAGTCGGAAATTTCGCACGGGTGCGTGCTCGCCACTACAAGCAATTCTTCGCCACTTTTTAAAACAGCTTGTGGTTCCCTCTCTCTTCACTTCAATTGCACTCCGGCATTGGTTGTCATGCGTCGGGTTTCATCATCATTATAAAATTCCCTTTGGTAGAGCGGCTGCGGAAGCTGCTTTATCCACTGCACCACTCGCTCTTTTCATTAGGGCCCTTCGACGGCAGCACCCAACCCGTCGCTCAATCTCAAGCTTCTGCTTCCAATGTTATTATAATCCTCACCATAGTCCATCCCATTATCATGGACACAAGCGGCTATTTAGAGGCCTCGATAACCGTGGCTGGCCTCGCGCTTATCACCGCACTCAGCACACCCGCCATAAAAAATGTCGCTATCCGCTCCAGGACCATTACCGGAGGTAATTCCACGTCTTCTTCCTTGCCTTGTGTCGAAGCCCAGGGCCACGCCTATCTCTACGAGGACAAAGATGGCAAGGCCACGGAACAGTCGATGGCCAAATTCTCGGACCTTTGGCCAAGAATCTTCGCGTGGACGAGTGCCGTAGCAGGACTGGGGATGTCCATCACTGCATCTGTGCTTAGCGTCGGCCGGTCCGGCGCTTCCGGGTCAGAATTTGGCATGTTCCTGATCTGTGTCGATGCCATTACATGGGTACGTAATCCTAACAAAGCTATGAAGCTGGAAAAGATCCCTCACATATTACTGTCCTTAATAAGCCAGTGCGCTTACCTGACCAATAACAGACAATGTTATGCCTGCAATGTGCGACTCTGCCGGTCAAGCATCAATATCAGAGAAGGTACAAACTCAGCCTGTACGCTCTGGTCACCTCAACAGTGCTGTTTGCTTCACTCGTCACTCGTTTTGGAGGCCCACTGTTGCAGGTAGCCAAGGATGCACGCAAGACACCCGAGTCAGGTGCTACTATCACCATCGCCGTGAGCTGGTGTGTTCAGATGTTGGCAGCCATCGTGGCAATGCTAGCCTTTTCCTCGTTTCCCCAACGGCCGGATGTTTATCACGAAGGACGCCTTGTCGACCAGCAAAACACTGCTTCCTTGATACGCCGGATGGGATATGCCTGGAACAAGGTCGTATTTGTCATCGCAAAAGAACGGCAGCTTACAAAGGCCGACTTGCCTGATTTAGACTTTACTAGAAGGTCCAAGAACGTCAACGTAGCTTTTCTCGCTCAAAATCTCACAGGTAGGCTGTGGCGCCAGCTAATTGTCGCCCACTGGGGCAGGTTGGCACAGCAATGGGCTTTATCATTCACAATCAGTGCGCTGGCTCTCTTCCCGCAGTATGTCCTGTACAACTTCCTCGAGATTCTTGAGAAACCACGTCGGGACGATGGGAACAAGTTCGACCCTGTTCTCATTGCCTGGGTGTTCAGCCTCTTTGTGAGCTTGCTCTTGCAAGTGTGGGTGAACAACACAATGCGGTGGCTTACATACACCCGGCTGGAACAACCTGTGCTCCAACTTTTGCAGTCTCTTGTATTTCAGAAGGCAATGCGCCTCAAAGAGACTGCTTCTCCGCCATCCAAGTCTGAAGGCGAGGGTAAAGACAAAGACCAAAGCGGTTCGGGCTCAACCAGTAAATCGGCTGGACCGGACACCCGGCAGTCGATTGTCAATCATATGAAACTAGACAGGTACGCTTTCTCCATATTGGTTAGGAAAATAATCTGCCGCTAACACTGTTTTAGTAACCGCACGACTATGTTCAGCAACTACAACTATCAATTCCCAGTAGCAAGTTAGTCTCCCATCGCACTCGAGTTTCTTGTTTTTATTTTAACAACTTGTACTCTGTAGTTATCAAGCTTGCGCTTTCAGGAACCTTCCTCGTGCAGCTCATGGGTTTCAAGAGTGTTGTGGCCGGCATGTGCTCTTCGCTCGTCGTACTCCCAATTACACACCTTCTCTCAAAGAGATACGCCAAAATCCAGTTCGGCCTGATGAAGTATCGTGACGCCAAGGCCAACCTTCTTACCGAGGCCCTCCAAGGCATGAGGCAGATCAGATTCTCAGCACTGGAGAAGCACTGGGAGGACAAGATCCTAAAGAGTCGCAGCGAAGAGTTGGCGCAGTACTGGAAAGTGATGTGCTGGGCTGGACTGACCATGATTGTGATCAACACCGGTCCTTTGCTCCTCTCTTCGGTTACTCTGTCGGTATATGCTCTCACTACGACGAACGGAATAAGGGCATCTGTCGTCTTCGCAAGCCTGGGCCTTTTTGACCAGCTTGAAGAGGCTATTTCATACCTCCCTTTGCTTCAGGTCTATCTCATGGAGGCTTGGACCAGCTGTGTCAGGCTTGAGAAGTACTTTGCTCAGCCCGACAGGCAGACAATCTCAAGCACCGGTGACCACATATCCTTCGAGAACGCTACTGTGGCCTGGCCAAAGTTTGAAGAGGTTGAAGGCGAAAACACCACCCCATTCGAGGAGCGCTCGCTGCTCAGGAATGTGACTCTAGACTTTCCAAACGCTGCGCTCAGCATTATCAGCGGCAAGACGGGGTCCGGCAAGAGTCTGCTGTTGGCTGCTATCTTGGGCGAAGTTACCCTGGTGTCTGGAACAATTCACACACCACCGATTGAGGAGCTGACAGAGAATGTGGACCAAATATCCGACGCGGAGTGGATAATCCCCAACTTGACCGCGTTTGTCCCACAAACCCCTTGGATCGAGACGGGAACAGTCAAGGACAACATTTTATTCGGTCTCCCGATGAACCATAGCCGCTACGCCAAGGTTATCTCGGCATGTGCATTGGAAAAGGACCTCGAGCTGCTGGTCGATGGCGATAGCACCGAGGTCGGTCCCAAGGGTGTGACGTTGAGCGGCGGGCAGCGCTGGCGTGTGGCACTTGCTCGCGCTTTGTACTCCCGCGCGGGTATCGTCATTCTTGATGACGTGCTCAGCGCAGTCGACGCTCATGTCGGAAGGATCATTGTGGATCAGGCACTCACGGGTGACCTCGCAAGGGGTCGCACCCGGATTCTTGCGACTCACCATGCTGAGATGTGCCTGCCGAGAGCTAGCTATTTTGTGCGGTTGGATGATGGTCGGCTGGAGCACACTGAAAATCTAACTCCAGAGGCTCCCGAGCCAACCTCCCGACCCCTCACAAGCTCAGACGAGACGGCATCGCAGGCAGGGTCAAGCAGTGACAACACCACGGCTGCTGAATCGGCTATTACATCTCCGGAAGAAAGCGATGAAGAGGAGGAAGACCCCAAAAAGAAGCCCAAGAAGAAGGGCGTCAAGGAAGAAGGGCGAGCGAGGGGTAGGGTCAAGTGGAAAGTCTACAAAGATTACTTCCAGGCCGGAAAAGCTGTTTGGCTTTGGGCTCTGTCCATTGCCTTGATAATAATGGGACGCATGATCGCTGTTGGGCGAACCTGGTCTCTCAAGGAGCTTTCCGAGAGTGATCCAAGCCCGTCATCAGCCCTAGCCGCCATTCGCACTACAAGTCATCTTCACAGCCATGATTACGCTCACTTGGACGGCCAGGTATATATTGAGAATCCGAGAATGGACCGCCCAATGTCTGCACAAGGCTTGCTTCAGGATCGGCCTGTTGCCTTTTGGATCGGGGTATACATTGTTCTTGAGATCGCTATTGTCCTGGCCAGTGTCTGTAGGATGCTTGTCTTCACTGCCATAGGCTTGCGCACCGCACGAGTTCTATTTCAGCGTATGACACACAGGATCCTGCGTGCGCCTCTTCGTTGGATCGACAACACACCCTCTGGACGGATCCTGAACAGATTCACTTCAGACATGTTCTCTGTCGACCGTAGAGTGGCGATGGACTTGGGCCAGTCGATGTCGAACGTCTTACAGGTTCTGACCATTATTGCGGCCAGGTATGCACATATCATTTTCTGTCCAAGCGGGCCACTTTTTGGCGCCACAACCTTGTGATAGGCTAACCATTTATTCCTTCACTATAGTTTGTCCGTTTCAAAGTATGTCAACCTATTCGGACTGGCGCTGCTGATCCTATACGTGCAAATCGCCAGCGAGTACATCTCAGCAGCGCGCGAGGTCAAACGCCTCAATTCAGTCGTCTGGTCGCCCATCTACGACCAATTTTCCTCGGTGCTGAACGGACTTTCAACCATTCGCGGCTTCGGCAGGACTGCTTTCTATACGGATCGGATGTACGAACTGATTGATACAGCGACAAAGACTCAGTGGGCCCTTGCGTTGTGTCAAAGGTGGATGGCTTTTAGGATGGGAGTGCTTGGAGTTTTGTTCGTGACTGTCGTCGCTGGCGCAGTGGCGTTTGGCCGCGTAGACGCCGCGCTTGCCGGCTTCAGTCTGACTTTTGCTCTGGGATACACTTCAGCTTTGACAGCTCTGCTCCAGAACATGGCTTCGATCGAGCTCGGATTCAACGCAACAGAGCGTGTTCTCGAGTATGGGGAGCTGGAAACAGAACCTGAAGGTGGTCAGGATGCACCTGCTGCCTGGCCCACTCAGGGCCGCATTGAGGTCGAGAACCTTACCGTGGCATATGCTGAGGACTTGCCGCCGGTTTTGAAGGACCTAACGTTTACCGTCGAGGCTGGAGAGCGGGTGGGGATTATTGGTCGGACAGGTGCTGGCAAGTCGACACTTGCCTCTGTGCTATTCCGTCTCTTAGAGCCGCGCGAGGGCTCTGTGCGGATCGACAACATTGATATCGCCAAGTTGAAGCTTGAGCAGCTAAGGAGCAGGCTAGCAATTATTCCTCAAGATCCTTTCCTGTTTTCAGGTACTTTGAGGTCTAATCTGGATATGGAGGATGAGATGGATGACTACGAACTCCTGACGGCGCTGCAGCGTGTTCACCTCATCAAGCCGGCGGAGCCGGTGAGACCATCGGCATATGCACCGACAGCGTCACCAAGCGCAGGAGAGTCGGAAGATGACACACTCTTGGCTACGACGGAAGAAAATGGGGGTCAAGGAACCGAGACCCCGTCCGAGACGGCCACCAGCAGTGCGTTCAAGGATCTCTCGACCCCAATCTCGACGGGCGGTAGCAACCTCTCGCAGGGCCAGCGGCAACTCGTCTGCTTGGCGCGTGCTCTCCTCGCTCGCCCCAAGATTGTGGTGCTTGACGAGGCCACCTCGGCAGTGGACCGCACCACTGATGCGGCGATCCAAGAGTCGATCCGGGAGGACTTTTCAGTCACAGGGTGCACCGTCTTTGTCATTGCGCACAGGCTCAGCACGGTTGCGGACTTTGACAAGATCCTGGTGCTCAAGGAGGGCAGGGTGGCGCAGATGGGGACGCCAGAAGAGCTGCTGAAGCGTGGAATGAACGCTGCTGCTGCTGCTGCTGGCGTTATCGACGGTGAAGATACGGATGAGACTGCATTCTGGGATCTGGTAAAGAAGAGCAGCGAGAAGGAGAAGCTGATTGAGATGATTCTAGGTGAGACCAACTAAGCACTGACAAGCCGAAACGAAGTGGGCGAGAAAACTAGACGTTGAAGGTTAGAGATCTTTTGCGATGATTTTCCAGCAGGTCATACGGCAGTCAGGCTGGATACAGGACCATGCGACGAGCGTTTTCATTGTAATAGATATCAGACTACAGGAGCAGTTCTTTTGTTACGATGCTTTTTTATAAGCTTTCTTTTGTAGTAAAAAAAAAAGATATTATAGAATCAAAAAGGGGTTTCCACTAGGTGTTTGTCTATGTTGAGCTCAAGTCCACTGGGCAACCTCAGTCTTCTACTCTCTTCTCTTCCTTCCATCGTGTTTAATGCGGCTTCGCATCAAAGTCGTTTCGGACGATGGCAGCCGAGTAAACATCTCGCGACAGTTAAGCAAGCTCAACGAAAACCGCACGTTTTGGTCATTGGGAGTTGAATGGCTCCATCTCAGTCTAGACTAGAACTAGACAAATCTACCCTGTAGTTAGCCACCCACCTTCTACGACACAGCAGTGATGGAGATGACTCATTCCCACTGCTGATGGTTTTCAAAAGGCCCGCTGTGATATCCAACATGAATTGGCGGTCAATATTTTTCATGGTGAGATGAGGGTTATGTTGGTTCGCTGTTGAAATATAGCGTTTCTTGTTTGTTCAGCTCAGATCTTGCAGATATTCTGGCAGAATACGACTGGATCGGGAAAGTCGTACCAATTTAACATCAGTAAGCCTACTTACCCGCCCGCCGATCCCTGACGATGTTTCCGTGCCGCAGAGTGAGCTTTGCCGTTGCAAATTAGGTAACTACCCCTCTGAGGGATGATTGATGTCTAGATTCGGTGGTTGTATGAGAGGGAAAAATCATGTTTGTAACACAACAGGAACATATGCCGGGCTTAACTAAGTATCTTAGCTAAAACTAGTATTGCAGCATTTGCCTACCCGCAGAAACTCTGACTATAATGACGACGGCTGTTTGTCTCACTATTCTGCCCGCTGCAAGGAGATCAGTAAGCAACAGGTTGGAATTGATAGTGGTGGATGCACTCTACCTTTCTCGGGTGCTGATGATCGCTGTCATCCTGTGTCGAGAATGTTGCCGTCGAAGCCATGTTGACAACCTCGCCGCCAATGATACAGTCCACGTTGGACCGATGGCCTTGATGGTCGGAGATGATGCTTGTTCCGGTGACAGTTGACAAGCCAGAAAGAGCCCTAGATGGATGGAAAGGGTTGCCTGACGGAGGGCCTGGACGCATCTTGACAATATAGGAAAGAAAGGCTATGGAGACTGCGACGAGAAGTATATAAAGGGACATTCACGATCCCTTTTTACTCCCTTCCATCTCCCTTTTCACCATCAAGCATCACCATCCGACAGCAAGCAAACTACCCTATCCAGCCTTTTTACAAGCAAAGCCCTCCCCCTAATCCAAAACAAGATGCAGTTCTCCATCATCTCCATCATTACCTTCCTAGCCACCGTCGCCACCGCGGCCCCCGTGGTTGAGGACGTGCAGGTCATGCGCACCATCGACGCCCGGGAGGCGACCGCCCCGGCCGGCGGCGAGCTGGTGGCGCGGCAGGGCCCCAACGACCTGGCCACGCTCGACATCTTTGCGTCCAGCAACTGCAACAACTACCAGACCACCGTCTTCGTCTCCGTCCCCGGCGGTGGCAGCGGTCCGGGCAACGGGAGGTGCTTCACGCTCGGGCAGAACGCCGGCGTCAGGACTACGTTTTTGAGGGGCAGCTGCACTCGTAAGACCTTTTATACTTTTTTTTATAAAAAAAAGAAAACCTCCTTTTTGGAGGGGATGAAGACAAGAAAAATAAGCTGACAAATGAGCTTCAAAGTGACCGTCTACACCGACAGCAACTGCAGCAACGGTGCAACGGCTGCGCGCGTGAACACCTGCCTCAGTCGCCGCTGGGGTAGCTTCTCGGTTGACACCTGTTCGTAGTCGTGAGCGGTTCGATTCTTGTTTCAAGGAAGAGATGGGTAAGCAGCAGGAGGGGGCTTTCCGGAATCAGTATCAAACGGCCGTTGATACATTGACAGGAAGGAATGTCCCAGGAGGTGGGATGAAGTCCTTTTTTATTTTTCTTTTCATCTCTCTTTTTTCATATCTATTTCTTAATTTCCTTTTGTCTTGACATTCTCACACAAAGGCTCGAACGCCCACACTCCGATTCTCGACAGTCTTTACCTAGGAAATAGCTTCTACGAACTTGATCGATCAAACTTTCTCATACAGGAGGACATGGCAAAAACTCCCAAATTGTGAGAATGTGGGAGCTGTAGTCCTGATATGGGGCCTTTATATTGACATGGTAAGAATATCAAGATTGACAGTAACCTCTATACTGGCTTTATACAGCCAAGGGAAACAAACCTCTAATGATATTGTACCTAGTACCTAGAGTACTTGCATGACTCTCATGTATGCATATAGTGAATGCCATCGGCATGGATGACAGAAGCGGACAAGCATACTCTCCAGCCACAGGCCAAGGAACCCGTGGAATGAAAGAAGCTTGCCGACTACATTGTTTGGACAATATGCTCCGTTTGCAGGCTACATGACTACGTCTCATCCCGAGCACCGGGTTGTTTATTTGTTGAGCAAGCGGAGCCGAGTCTTTAACCTCATGCATCTGCCAACTCTACGAGAACTTCTAGACCCCCAGACTCGTATTTTGGAAATGCGGCCTGTAAACAAAACAGAACCACCTCAGCCCAGAAGGCCGGCCGCCCCGATTTTTTGGAACCGTACTTGGGGGGGTTCGTAAAGTTGGATCACATATGGAGACCAAGTGCAGGTACAGCAAGCGCGGAGGTAGGGTAGATTCCTCCGAACGAGCAAGCCCCCCTTGCCTCCCTTGTCTCCCCCCGAAAAGAAGACATAAATTCACGCATTGCTTCTTTACACCGCTTTCCGGGTAGATTACAAACGGCCTTGCCGAGCCAACATGCGTTATTTTGCCAGGTTTTTTTTTGTTCAGATGGTTTGGGATGTTTTTTTTGGAACATTTTTTTTCTGAGGGGGAGAGGGGGTGAAGAGGAGAAAGGGATCTAGACTAGAACTAGATAGATCAAGGGACGGCGTTTGGCATAGCACAACAGTATGCAGGCATTTATCCAACTGCAAGGGCGAAAAAAAAGCCGGAAGCGGTCTAGATCTGTTATAGACACAGACCAGACTGGGTGCAACCGGACGAGGTTGGTTCTTTGATTTCCTGCTTGGGAACAGAGCAAACACACACAGAAGTTGTGGTTACGGTAGGCAATACCCGAAGCCGTAAAAACCACTTGATCACATCTCGATAAGACCCTGAAAAAAAGGGTTCGTTGCAGTGCAGCTGGTCACCAGAGACATGAAGAAAGAAAAAAAAAGTTGGCAGAGGATATGCAGGGCCAAGATAAGGGTTCAGTGACAACATACAATAGTAAACGGCAGGCAGGCCTTTCAGCTTGAAAACCCCACGATGGAGATACCGCGGTGCGTGTACATTGGCAGCTTCGGATCTGACGGGGATTTACCATGAAAACAGTGGAGAAACTTTTGGGGGCGCACCCATATAATTTCCCCATAAAAACGGTGACCGGACCAGACCCGAACCCGGACGACAGAGGAACAAATCTTTAAAGTGGGGGCCTAGACACGTTGTAAAGTTGCTATGGATCCTCGTGCTATAAGAGGCATTGTATGATTGGTCAATGGCGCGATTGTAAAAACGCGCTTTTTACGCGTCTAGTTCGCGATGACCGACGCGTCTGCCCAACTTCGCGTAAAGTGGCAGGATAGGACCGCAATCCCCCCTCAACCCCCCTTCCAACTAATCTAACTACTTGCCTTGTTCTCGGAGGCATTTTTTTTTTTGTCTCTCTTTGTAACCGGCAGGCAGGCTGAGTAGAAAGATTTTACTTCGGGGAAATCACAGCCTCTTTTTTGTGTTGTTCATGCACTAGAAAAAACAAAGAGAACAAAAAAAAAGGAGAAACACAAGACGGCATTGAACGGGACGGCTCAAGTGTAAGACATGAAATAAAGAAAAGCAAATATTTGTTTGCCGCTCTTCATGACTTGCATCAGTCGAGACATATCTGCTTCTTGATGTATCGTGCATGAAAGAAACTTGGGTTCATCCTCATTATCTCCCTACCTTGACCTTGACCTTGTTCTTGATCCTCTTTCCCTACAGTTCCCCCGTGCGGAGGGAAATGGAGTGCATGATTTGAAAGAGGGCCTTGCAGAGTGCAGATAGACCAGAAAGTCTGGAGAAAGGAAAAAAAAAAACGACGAGGGGGCAAGGGATGAGATATGGATATGCCTCGTTTCGCTTCTTTGTGTTTCCTATGCATAGACTCAAGCCTATGGTATGCGCCCCTCCTCCACCCCCTCCTCCGATGGTTGCTGTGGTGTCCCCCCGCTCCCTTTCCTCTCTCTCCTTCAGACTGCGACAAGGAAGAGACCTTTCTCATGCAGTATTGGGGAAACTGTCGCAGCTAGTTCTGGCGATATCTTTTTTGGAGATAGTGAAGGGAGTGGATGGTCAAATGCGTCCTATCACAGTGTTCTAGACTCTGGGATGACGACCGAGGTCGATCCGATACTGAATCGGGTCAGTGCTTTTGGTTCTAAGATGAGGAAAAGAACCAAGCAGTCAAAGGGGGTGGACACGCCCGAAAAAAAAAACAAGGCTGCTGATGGAGGGAAGTCGTCATTTTCGGAAAGGCAAGGGGCTCCAGGCTCAAACAAACTCTTTTGCTACGTAAAGGGTCGAACTTCGGAGCGATTATGTTATTGAGCACAGCCCTGGAGGCTTACAGTGCCACATCTGCCGTTTCCGGGATCCGTTTTACACCCGGATTACCTTGTGATCGTTCAAAGTTCACCCTAGATCGCACGGTACGGGTAATGCAGAGCCACTCACACCAAGGATTGGGGGGGAGGATGGGCAAAATGATTTGGAAATTGACGCAATGCGGTCTGTGCCCTCTTTGGAGGTCTGCAAGTCTGGAAAGGTGATGCTTGATAATATTGTCTCTCCCTGTCCCTTATCAGTTGGCACCATCAAGAAAATCATCAATGTATGTATTCAATCTGAAGCAAAGGGCCAAAGGAAAAAAAAGGAAAAAGGGAAAATCGACGGTAACGTAAGCTCTTTCGATAATCGAGCGGCAAAGAGGGTGGTCATGTGGATGGATGTGTGACATGTGTCGAGTGAAATGCGTGCGCTCCATTCACAGCAAAGTGACAAAAAGCCAGGCAAAGCCAGGGTTTCCCAACGGCGGATGACAGATTGGTATCGGCACTTGGACGAACTCGGCTTGGCCTGTCACTCATGTCTGCCCCCCAGACGAACCCTTGTAGTCTGTCTCTTGAACGATGTGTGACCAAAGGTACTGTACTGTACAATACGACCTTGTGGTAAAGTCTACTTTTTGCTGCTTTCAAAGTACTGTACTGTACATACAGTACACCTTGACACATAACAGTGACTTAGATGAGGCCCGCCTCTGCCGCCCTTTGGCTCGGGGCTAAGTTTGATTGATTCGTTGTCACTTTTGCTAGAGAAGTAAAGCTTTTCTTTATTTGGATTCGTCACCGGCGCCAAATCAGATCGGCACAGCACAGTAGAAATAAACAACACAAACAAGACTAAAAATTCTAGGTCTAACTCTAGACTAGTTCTAAAGAAAGGTATTGTCGCAGAGTTGGACATTGTTGAGAAGAAACACACCAAAAAAAAAAGAACCACAGGAGCCCGATCGGGCATAGGTTTGGCGGTCAGTCGAGTGAATCAGAGGAGTTTTTCTCCACCAAAGAGGTGCCCACCCCCACTAATCATAATTCATCTCATGAGGTCCCCGCTTAAAATGACCCGCCCCGAACCAAACTTGCCAGGGCCCAACGCCCTTGCAGGGTGCGCTGTCGACTGTTTGCGGCGGCATCCTGGATTCCTGGGGGGAACCTTTCTCTCTCTCTCTTGCCTCCCATTTGTCACCGACATTATCAGGCGCATTAAGTTCCTTTGCTTCCCTCCCACCCACACCCCAGTCCTGGTCTCCTCTTCATCCCCCCCAGTCTTCCATTCCATCCAAAACACAAACAACTCGCACTTCACTTTTCGCCATCTTATTTCGCCAAACATAACAACAGCCCAGGAGCACCTAAACACCCAGCCTTCTGCTTTTATTGCATGATTTGAGAAACCCAAAATCACAAATACAATCCAATTTTATTGAGGACTTCCCCAGCTTGCGCATAATAATAGCCTTTATTTCTCTTGCGCGCGCGCCCGACATTCTGTTGCCATCGCGACCCGTCGCAAAATCGCAAATCGCAAAACCAGAGCGCATCGTCCCAACAACACCAGACGAAAATTAGAACAACAACAAAACAATATAGCAATTCGATTCAAAACAAAGCGCAGTCAAGATGCTTCTCCCATCTGCAGTCTCCTGCGACGGCAATGACGGCTACGTCGCGTCGTCGCAAGCCTACCGTCTCCAGCCCGCGGCGCAATTCGCCTCACCACCCAGCAGCCCACCGCCAACCGGGCTCGGCCTCAACAACCTCTTCGCGACCTGCCGCAGCCTCCAGGCACTCCTCGCCGCGCCCGCCCCGAGCCTCTTGGCCACCCCTCCCCAGATCATCCCGCAAAAGGCCACCGCCCGCAGCAGCAGCAACAACAACAATGGCCAGCTCCCCAGCCCTCCGCTCACACACGCGCCCTCGCCCTTGAAGCTGCGTCTGCGTCCGCGCAAGCCCGCACAGTCGACGGACAACAACAACACCCCCAACATCCACAACGTAGAGACGCCTCGCAGGCGAAAGATCGTCAAGCGCGCGCCGCCACCGCCACCACCACGCGGCGCCAACAAGAGGCGTCGCAGCGACCAGGAGGACGACGTGTCATCGGAGAGCGAGGCAGAGAACCACAACGACGAGGACTCGATCATGACCACAGCTCCACAGACGCCAAAGCGTGCGCGCATCGCACCGGCGGTGGTCCCGCTCGGCCTTGAGCGGGCCGACTTTCACAACGTGCACGAGCCCCAACAGCAGCAGCATCAGGGCCGCGATGGCACCGAGGTCGAAGTCGAGGCGGACGGTGAGGAGTGGAGCGCCGAGGACGACAGGATCCTGGTGGAGCTCGTACTCGAGAAGCTCCGGCTCTCCAAGGAGGAGTGGCAGGACTGCGCCAGGAGCATGGGCAGGGACAAGGCCAGCCTTGGGAGGAGGTGGAAGAGCTTGATGGCGCACGGTGAAGTCGGCCTCAAGAGCAGCAGCAGGAGTCGACGTGGGCGCATTCATGGGACATGGAGGTAGTCTGTTTTCTTTCTTCGCTTCTTCATTTGTCTATAGACGGTGTTTCTCACTGATCTTTGGCACTTTTTTCGACATGTTCGTCTTTAGTCTTTTGCCCCATGGGGGACTCTGCTCTTTTTAGCCTGTACATTTTGCATGATACCTTTTTTTCTTCATTTTCAAGCCATTTTCTGTCTCTCTCTTGTCTACACTTTCGCATTTTCATCATACAGCCCAAACAGAGCCAGGGCCGGAGTTGTTTTGCAAGATAATCTATCTATCTGTTCATCTTGTTATCTTTTTTTCTTGCTTTTATTCCTATTTTTATGTTTTGGTTCTGCATTTTGGGGTCCAAAAAAATTGAACAGTATCCAGATCCTCTTCTTGTCTTGATCCCAGTCACATTCAAACCTCTACACTGTGTTTTCTTTTTTCTGGAACCCGGACTGGTGAATACAAACAGTTAGAGAAATAGAAGTTTCAAAACAAAACACTAAACTTGTTTACGCCACCAAAACAAAGCTAAAAACTTTCCGCTTTTCCCGTCCTTTATTTGCTTCTCAAATCTTGTCGCCCCCCCCCCCCATCATGCCGTCCCACGCCTCCACTACTCTAGCTCGTCCGTCAAAACCGTCTGTGCTTTTTATCTTTTTATCTTTTCTCCCCCCGATCTTCAACGAACAAGGGAGAAGCTGGCGCGGACTTGCCCGCCCTTGTTTAGGTCCTGTGATTGTCTGTGTGGTTTGTTTTTGTTTTGTTTTTGTAGAAAGCACAGACATTTCTGTCAATCACCCCCGTCAATTTGCGTCTGGACTCTTGAGGAAAAAGAAGTGAAACCAATTTAGCAGCCACATGGGGGGGGAGGGGGGAGGGGGGAGGCTTTGCGAGGAGTAGAACAGATACAGTATTACTTTACATATAAAAAAATAAAAAAAAAATAAAAAAAAAAAAATAAAAAAAAGAGGGCCGTTCTCAAAAATAAAAACGGACGCCAAGACCTGTCAGGGCATGTCTCCCCCAGATCTTTTTTGTGTTTTTTTTGTGCGTCTGGTACGATCTTTTCTTGTATCTTTTGGGCCCATGTCTTACTCGGATTTGCCCTTGTCGCTATCAATCACTTACTCACAGAGTATCCATGTCCGTGCCCTCCCAATATCCCCATTATCGATGATGCCTTCGATCCCCAAATCCATCGCGTATTTTCAGGTCTGTTGGAGATAGAGGGTTTCTTTGAGTCATTTACGGATCTTAGCGACGAACCCAAAAATCAAAAATCAAAAATCAAAACTCATACTACGAGATATGTAACTCTGAGCTTAGTCAATGTTTATTTAATTTGTTTCGTCTATCAACTACCAAGGCCTAGGGACCTAAACCTACAAATTAGGCAAGGTAATCAAACGACTCGAGCAGGCGCAGACAAGACCGGCCGATACATACCTTGGGTATCTAATCTACCGAGGGAGGATTACCAACTAACGAAACTACTATACAGAAAACAATACGACGGGCTAGCTCTAGTAAGAAACAAACTTCAAGACCAATAGATACAAAAGTTGGCTGTGAATAGGGAACGATTTGAGTAACCTCATGACCGCCCTTGGGGTAGTCAGCCTTCGAACCATGCAGAAAGTAGGAGCAATATAACGCCCCCGTCAAAGAAGTCCGCTGGCCTTTTTTTTTCAACACTGCTGGGATCCAACCCAAACAGCGACGTGGGCGTCATGATAACGCCGCCCGGCGACCCAATCCTTGCCGTACATGTCCGGAAACGAGCAGTCTTGCACCACAATCTCGGCAGCGTTGCCGATCCAGCCGAACGAGTTTACCGTGTAGCGGTCATCCCTCTGTAGTAAAAAGCGTAAGACCAAACATGTCAGCCAGGAAAGAGGTAATATAAACTTGATAAAATCTCAGGGCCGGGAGGGAAAACTCACGTAGCTACACCACCCGATACCACCACCATCGCCGCAGCTGACACGGCCACAGGTGCCCCCGTCGATGATGGGCTCGCCGTCGACCTTGCCGAGGTACTCAATGCCTCTGCTGATGGACTCTGCCAAGGCCGGGCGGTAGTCGCCGTTGCACTCGTTGTGGTCACGCTTGCTCAGCGTGGTGTTGGTGGTCTGATGCTGGTGCTGGTGCTCTTTCGCGCGTCTCGCGGCCGTCTTCTCGGCCATGTCCTTTTCAAAATCCGGGTTGAGCTGCAGCATCTGCGCGTAGACGGCCTCGACGGTGCCGTTCAGCTGCACCTTGTCGCCCGGCCGGATCTCGACCATCCACTGCGTGTCGACAAGGGTGAAGCCGGGCGGTGGGAATGTCTGCTAGTGAAATGACCATGGGCCGGGTATGTATAAGTTAAACTTTTCTATACAATAGTTTTAGGATGCTGCTTTTGCTTCTCTTACCATGGGATCGTTCATCTGAGCGTGAACAGTCGACCCGGCAGTGGCGGCAGGATGGATGGCAGTGGCCTCGACGGCGGCCATGGCCAGGGAAGCAAAGGCGAAGAGTTTTATCGTGGGAGCCATGGTTTTTGCTAGTATCTATTCCCTGTATTGATAATTGGTGAGGTGTTAAGGTGCTTGTGAGTCAAATGTCAAAGCGGCAGTCTAAATGTACTTGGGCGACAGTAGAACTGATAGACAAACGAAAGAGGAACAAAGTAAATTGCTCGGTGTCTGATATTTTGTATCTTTTGCTCACTAGAAAAATATGACCAACGACCTCAAGCATCATAACAAACAAGGGCTATGGGGCCTGGGCAATGATTTTCTGTAGGAGGTGATGCACCTTCCATGTGGTCCCGTTGGCTTCCATCTGAGCCTTTCTCTTGACGGGGAGAAGCCCATGCCATACCATACACCAGTAAATATACCTAGGTAGGCACGATAGATAATTAGGTAGGTATTACGCTCCCAAGATAAAGGAGTCCCATCATCTACTACCTAGGTATACGTCAGGGCGTAGTGGCACTTGTGAATAACATGTTCGTTTCAAGTATTTGCAGGAGGTCAGCAAGTTACGAATATTGTGCGGGCAAGGTAATTTGGTCGCTTACATCTAGACCTAGTCATTGTCATTTCTGTACATACCTACTATTTGGGACAGGACTTCTCAGAACTAAAGCTTCCATTTCACTATCAGTTGGTGTTCAATACTTCAACGCGCACCTGTACTTTCATTACCAAGACATGTCCTAAATCAACGTATTTTCTCATCATGTGTTTCATTGTCCGCTCTTGATACCCGTCTTGAAAGCCAGCGATAAAAAAACACCACAAAAAAGCATCGTCCAGGTTATCATTATATATATCTAAGAAAAGGCCATGGGGGAATGAATGAATAAAACCGGTGCGCAAATATGTAGAAGAACAAGAAAGTAGAGTTGCTCAATAAAGTAAGAGCAATGCGAGACCAATCTATCCACCAACATTCGCACATCTGAGGCACTCATCCTCAAATGGTCTCCCATCCGCCATTGTTGACATCGCTCTCCAGTCTTCTCGCGATCAGGCTCGGAATGAGGTGGGACAGCCACAGGTTCCTCAACATTGTATCGTACCGTTTTTGATGCAGGAAAAGCTGCCGCCCGTGCCGGAAACCCATGTCTGCCTCGCCATACTTGTCAATGAAAGGCGCCTGCATCCACGAGCCCACAATCCCATGCAGCACGAAGACGGAGCACTTGCGGATGTTGATGAAAAGCCCAACATTGCCTTGACACCTAATCATTGTGTAAAAGATCTTTTGTCAGCCATGTCACTTTGGAGCCAAGGTCAAACAAACCAATGGAGCTATTGCTCAAGAATTTATAGGGGGAACATACTTCATCCTGTGCTGTTGACAACCCCCGATCTTCCGCTTGACACTCTTGCCTCGCCCCGGCTGGTCCTGTCGGACAGTCTGGAGGCAGCAGATAGACTGCGAGCAAAACACTTCACCGCAGTGGAGACACAAGGCCGGATCCGAGACTTCCCTGCCCGTCGTTGGACATTTGCACCTTGTAACCTCGTCGATCAGCGAGTCGTAGTTCATCGGCAGGCCCACGAGCTCAAAGATTCCTGGGTGGCTGACCAGGGCGGTGCTGTTGTCGTTGCTGATTCCGTCCCTGCCGGGCTTTCCATCCCCGTATATGACATCATGCTGAATCCAGCCTGCCATGACCTGGAAGGTTCGGTCCTCTTGCGATATCGAGGCACATATTTCGTCAAACGATGGAACTCTCAGAGCTTCCGTAAGCCGCTCAATTTCCTCGAGCTCCGGCGAAGGAGACACGTGGTTCACCAAGTCGACGCCGAACCTGACGTGAAGCAGCACTGCACATTTGCGGAGGAAAACGAGAGCATACCGTCTTACGAATTGATAGTGCATCGCAAGACCTCCCTCGTTGAACAAGGGTTGCTCAAATCCACGATTTTCACCCAGGCTGCTGTCGGATTTGTCCAATATGGAGACGTCAGGAATAGAGCTGGCGCCACCGCTCGTCCTAGTGCGGATCAACATGTTCTGCTCCATAACACCCAGGCAAAAGGACGCGAAGCAGCGAAGAGGGTCACCTTCCTGCGTGTGCTTAGCCAGAAGTTGCGGCAACCACGTCTGCGTCGGCATGTTGCGACCCATATGATAGACCACCTTGGTAATCTCAGCCAGGTAGCAAAGCCTTACCAAGTTGGCTATCTCTGCCCCTCTCACGCGCATGATGCCAAATACGGCCTCGCAGAGGAACACAAACGGGTCTAATCGAAGAAGCGGTTTGTAGTCCTGCATCGGGGAGCGCGAGTTTTCCGTCTCTGCGTTCGCGTAAGACTCGATGAAAAGCTGGCAGTGTTGACGCTCACAGTCGCGACGAAGCTCTCTGGCGATTCGGTTATCGCCACCGTCCTTCTGTCCACCAATGGAAATGTAAGAGTCCACGGTCTCAGCGAAAACACGCAGATGCGTCAGGACCTGTTCCGGTATCTTGCCCAGGAACGACACGCCATACTCGGCATCTGTGCCACGCTGCTGAATTTCTGCCGCAGAGATCGAGAATCCTACAGCCCTCGCAAGGGTATCAGTGTGACTGAGCTCGCCGCCTTTGATCTCGGAGCTATCTGTAGGATGATGTGACGGTATGCGGTTGATTTTGAGTGTGCTAGTGAGCCGGCGGTAAACTTCCACCAGCTCCTTCATGGGATTTCCGCTTTCAGACACCGGGTTCGGTCGTCGCGGAGTCTCAACCACAACTGTCGGACGGCCAAACATGGATCCGTAGCGAGCAGAAGTAGACATGCGCGGGTTGGGTACTAGCGGCCCTTCGGGATATTCCCACACATCGGTCGCTGGGTTTGCTACTCTGTCCGCCATCTGTTTGGCTAGGTTCGAGACGGTGTACGCTTGGAAAGTGGGAATAAGATCGACTTCCGCTTGACCCAGATCCCGGCGGTAGTGTGGATTGCGCATCTCATTCTCGAGGAAAGCTGCGAATTCGTTCTCCGGGGCAAGGACTCCAGGATAAGATTCCTCTTTTCCTTTCCAAATGATTGGGAGAAAGCAGTTGCCCAAGGCCTTGCACAAGGGGCAGACGAACTCCAACCTGTCCGTGTTCTCAGGGTGCTGACGCGCAATCTGGTGACTGTGGCGGTTCACCATGGACTTGACATAAATCTCAAAGCAGGCGTAGTGCATGATGTGACCGCAGCCAATGGATACAGGTCCCGTTCTGCAATTCTTCGCCGGGAATCCCTTTCCGACTGTCTGTCTCTCCGCAGCGAAGCTCTCGCCAGCAGAGTTGACCTTCTCCACCATTTTTCTATTCTCGTGTGCTACACCAAACGGTCGAATGTGTTCAGCGGAGCGGTCCAGGTTCTTTGGCGTGTTCACTGCCTCGCGAACAAAGTCCGGATCTTGAAGATCTGTCTGGCGTAAAATGCTGCTCTCGGTCATAAACCCAAACGTACCGTACAATTTCCGGTCGTCAGTATCTTCCTGGCAAAGTATGCAGGTCCCCGACGGGTACTTCCAAAAGTTCTTTTGCTCCTCCGCTGGTGGTGGCATAACGTAGTCATCATCATCATACTCAAAGTCTGTGCCAGCCTGGTTCTCCATGAAGCTCTTTTGTTGCTGCTGAAACTTGGCCATGACACGAGCTTGGCGCTCCTTTGCGGCACGCTTCTTCCTCTCGCGCTCCTCTTCCAGATCCACTGCATTTGCTGGCGAAGCGGTACTAACACGGTCAATGATCAAACCAAACCGTGAATAAGCGGTTTCGAATGATTTTGGACGCTTCTGGCGCATCCTCTTCAGTATCAAGGCTACCTTTGGATGGCAGGCTTTGAACTCGGGCTTTGTGGCGAGAAGGTCCAAAAGAGCCACGATAGTTTTGGCGGACGGGGCATCGGGCATAAAATTACTTCTCGCAACTCGCGTCAAGGCGATCTCGATGAAAGATTGCTCACCAGAGGTCTCCGTCGCGGTGTCTTCTGATATAGCAATCAGGACAAGATGCAGTACCATCTGCAAATAAGTCTCGACTCTGGTTGGCTGGACATCGGGTGTGAGTCTTGTCGCAACCAACGGATAAAGAAGAGAATAGTAGATAATTTGAGCAAACATGCCAGTCCGGGTAAAGTCGGCGAGGCCAACAAATATCCCTGATGGTATGGGCCTCAGCTTCGGCTCGTAGACGATATCTTCCACAGGGCGCCCCGTCACAGCCGCCTTCATCTTCTTGTAAGCATTCTCTGCCTCTTCTCTCTGATTCTTGCTGTAATGAGAGATATACGGGTCAATCTCCTCTGCGAGATCACGCTTCAGCTCAAAGGTACCCACGTCGGACATGCCTTCGGGCGCCTTATAGTTTGTGATATCATTGAGCACAGAATGGAAATTCTCGTTCTCTTGGTACTTGGCCGGCATCTTGTTACATATCTCCGAGAATGAAAGGGGTTTGAAGCATAGAACATGTGTGATGTCACGGCGGATGGTCAACAAATGAGCATTTGGCTCGACTTCTGTTGGCATGAGCGCCGTTCGGTCACTCAACAGCACGATGAGTAGGTGGATCATGTCTTCTACGACATCGAGGTGCTGGCCGTCATCCTGGGCTGCCGACTTCTGCTCAAAGAAGCCTTTGACCCACTTCTCCATGCCAAAACGGTCGATGATCGAGGCCAGTACCCTGCTTGGATTGCATATAATCATGGAAGTTTGCAGGAGGAAGATATCTCGGTGATGTGATACGTCGCGATCTTTGACGCCGCGGTAGGTCCCGGCTTGGTGGCGGAGACTCATCCCGTTCCTCACCCACATACCTGCCTTCATCTGCGACAACCATGCACAAACTCGAAGGGGATAGTCGAGTGCGGCGATGAGGTAATCTTCAGAGGTCAAGTCTCTTCTAGGCCATAGCTTGCGACCCATTGAGCGAGGCTTGCCTTTGAGTTCGTGAGAGTCGAAGCTGAGAAGGGTTCGAAGTTGCGCTGCAGGCATCGACTTCCCACATTCAATGAGCCACGACAATGTGTAGTGAAGGGCATGGTGGAAGCTGATGGGCTGGTCTTCTATGACGAATCTGACAACCTCATATTTCACGGGATTGTCGTCAAATTCAAAATCCGTTATTGTCTTGAATCTGACCTCATCTTTGACTTCGGTTTGAGTGAACCTGGCCCTCTCTGCGCCAATCGAATTGATAATAACGGTCTTTGCAAGCAGCCGGAGCGCTCTGAAGAGGTACATCGAGTCCTTGTCCGGGAGATTGCGGAACGACTCGGAAAACTGCTTACACAGACTGTTGACTTCCCTGGTTATCAGAGACGCATTGATCCACGTGTCTGTCTCGTACTCGACATGGTCTCCAATGGCACGCGTATTAGGACAGATACCCTGGTGCAGCTTTACCAGATCAAGGAACTGCAAAATATATCGTTCTTCGGTACGCAGTCGTTCCTGGACGTGCTGAGACCCAAACAGATACTTGAGATCCGTGAAGAAATGATACATGCGCCTGTTCGTCACGGTCCCGGTCTCAAAGGCAAGAACGGCATTGGAGTTGACATCCCATGGATGACCGACCTGCCTCATAGTGAGAAACGTATAGAGAATCGCCATCAAAGTCGTGAGAAAGTTTCCACGCTCAACAATCTCAGCGGTTATAGACGGTGTCGTAAGCATCTGCAACGAAATGTTGATGATGGAATGATCGGGCTCACGGTCGCCAATCAGATACAGCTGTGCCAACATCGTGTACAGGCCGGTGAAGCGAAGACCAAGTACCCGCTTGAATTCAGGAATAGTGACCACCGTCGAAATATAGAGCGAGCGGAGGTCATTCCTAACCTTCTTCCAAAGCCGGAGGTCAAAAAGCACCAACCAGTCTAACCGAACACGCTGGAACAAATCCTCGGCGACCGAGAGGTTGTGACGCTGTAGGTACGCTGGCGGCACAGTCAACCAGTACTTGCCCGGTTTCGGTGGTGCTGCTTCAGCATCATGCTTTGTGCCCGGTGTCTTGGGTATCTCCAGGTTGTTTTTAACATACACTGTGGGTGCTATCAGGGGCTCGGCAGTGTCAGAATCGGATGGTGTAATATCACGGTCTCTGTTTCTGTTGTTGGTGCGACGGGTAGGCTGCGGTGCTGTAGCTGGCGGCGGTGGTGGCGGCGGCGGCGGAAAGCCTGCAATCGCTGCCTCGTCTTCCTCAAGTGCTTGATCTGCTGTGCCCTGGTCGATATTACCACCCTGCGGCCAGTCGGTCATGTTGTCGTCCGTGGTCTCTCGCGCGTCAACCATAATGATATCGTCCTCGTCATCATCGTCAACATCACCACGGTTGCCATCATCGTCATCAGCATCATCGTCCTCCATGTCTCCGTTGCCCGGCGTGCCAGCATCACCTTCCATGTCCTCGTCTCGGTTGTTTTGGTCATCATCATCATCGTTGTCATCTTCAACATCGGCATCTACCGCAAGAAGGGTTGCATTTTGTTCCATAAGCCTCGCTGCCATCCTCATCTGTACCAGCCGCTGTTGCAACTCATACCATTGGGCATCATAGTTCTGTTGCTCCAGCTCGTGATCGTAAAGCCCATCTTCGCCAACGACAGCATGGCTTGCTTGGCTTCCTCGATGCCATGGCTTTAGCATTTCCTCACAAATAACGCGGCGAAGTATGGCATGGTCGCTCCCCACAGTGCAACCTGCGATGTCACCCAGCCACTCGATGATGGTACCACACATCTGCTCCCTGAACAAGTCTCGGGCGGAGCGAATTGTGACGGTGATCTTAATTTGTTCGATAATCTTGGATATGCGGAGCAGGTTCTCCAAATCAGTATCGGCATATATCACGCTGCGACCGATGGCATCAGTCTCGTCGGCACGCTTTCGTCCTTCACTCTTTGGTAGAGAACAGGCCCGCGCAACCTGATCGGTGACGTCGACGTGTGTATGCTTCTCGTCGTTCCAGAGAACGACGGCAAACTTGTCAGCAGGCTCACTATCAGCGCTACCGTATACTGATGACAATCTTGACATCCTCTCGTCCTGCAAGATGGACTCCTTGGTCTTTTCAGAACGAAGCTGTTCGGGGGAACAGGATACGACGTCGCAGAGGTAGTCAAAGACTCGACCGATCGTCATGGCTATGCTCTCCTCCAGGTCCTGGGGTAATCTGGCATCTTTGCCCTTGTTCTTGTCTGGGTGGCTCGATTCAAAGATTGAATGTATTGTGCAGAACATGGGGGTCTTCCAAGCCTCGGGGTCTCCGCAGTCGCAGCAGCCACTGTTGCCTGGTGAGATGTTAATCCGGACCATGTGGCCTGTGTGGTCTGTGGAATCGAAGCAACGGGCGCAGAGGCAGCAGGTATCGTCGGTGCTGCATGTTCGGCAAGAATATGTAGCTTCGCCGGGTTTAAAGATGTGACCGCACGCGTTTCCTCGGGCTGCCTCGGTGTATTCAGCGCCTTCAACAGCTCCCTGCGCTTCTCGAAGCTTGAGTGTACCTCCTCGTCTCAACGGGCCACCTCTTTCAGGGAAAAAAAGTCTCATATACTCTTCCTTGCCGCCGGCCATAGACCAGAAGAGCGCTTCGAGGAGCTCGCGCGAGGCTTGTTCGGTGTAGTTGAATTTGTGCATCGAGGGCAGCGAGCCAAGAAAATGGCAGAGCTGCCGCTCTTGAGACGACATTTCCAACTCTTCGGCCTCCATGGTTGACTGTTTTGATGTGGTGATCCAGTCACCGATGAAGAGTTGTAGGAGCGGGGATGGGCGACGTCAACGGAGGGCCTAGCTGGAAGGGGCCCAAAGTACGAGTGCGGGTGCACTTATCGATAAGCGTGACACAGTGCCAACGCCAACAGCCCACAAACGAGCTGCAGAAGGAGGACCCTTAACCACCTCCATTTCCATCACGAAATTTTACCTTTATCAAGAAGTTTTCTCTGTTATGTGCAAAGGAATAAATTTTATTGCCCTAATCGAGGCTTCCCAGGCAGGCAACCATCAATCTCTCAACAGTCTGCCGCCCATGTAGGACAAGGTAGGAACCCCCTATTTAGGTACAGTAGTGCAACCGAGGGAGTAGGTAGACCCCTGCCGACATCTCCAATGTACCCCTCAGCTGTGACGTCTAAATCTCGTCCCTTTCCCGGGGAGAGAAGCAACTTAAAATTCCCCAAGCATCAATTTATTTGCCCGACAACCTGCAACGCCCAACTGCGTCGAACAATACCCACCAACAAACCAGCTTCCCGATATCTCCGTCAACATACACGGCAGTCAATATAGTTTGTTAATATCTGGGAGAAAAAGTATAATGAACAATTTTGGCGTCGTCGAGGTCGCTAGCACGCGCACCACAAACGCGCCAGGATGGGCATACGTCCCAGACACGGGCATCAACCCAGCCGTCGCCGCGCTGCAGCCCACAAACCGCAAGCGCGCAGCGCGCAACAACCGAGTCTCCGGTAAACCGAGTGTCACAGACTTGTCGGCACGGCAAGAGGCCGCTGTGCGCAAAGAAGTCGAGCAATTGGACCGGGATGCCTTCAAGGATGCTGCCATCACTGTACCGGCACGCACTGGTGGGAGTCGAGGTTTGTAGCAGCTCGGGCATGATCTTTTTTGGGCCAAAGGATAATATGGCAAGACGTCTCATACATTGCGCAAGCTAACGGCTTCTTGTTTCTACCCACAACAGCTTCCAACAAGCACACGCCCAACGTCCGAAAAATCCTTATGTCGCAAAAGACATTTGCCAACCACGCCAGCGACTACGAAGCTCTCCAAGGCTCCGCCGAGGCCACTTCATCGGCCGCCACGCCGCGTCCCTCGCAACCCCACACACCGGCAGCTTCGACACCGGCGCCCACAAGCCGAACAGGCAGCTCTACAAACAAAAAGAAGAAGCCAGCACCCGCCCCACCGCAGCCGCCACCACCACTGGCCGCTCCGGATGTTGACGACGTCGACATGACCGACGCCCCTCCCCTGCAAGGGGACCGGACCATTCTGCCCCCCTACACAGGCAGGACGCCCGCGCCTCACCGCTTGGACGATGACCCGTTGCTGAGAAGTCACGTCCCCAAGGTTCCAACGGACGATGATCTTCGGCCTCTGCTGCTTGCCCAGCCCTTGCCCTACCCGGAGCTGATGGCACGCGCGAACGCTGCGGAGGGTGACAAGGACGAAGAGGACGACTCTTCGACCCGTAAAAGGTATCCGATGCGCGTGTTCTGCTCTGTGTGCGGGTATTGGGGTAAGGTCAGGTGTATCAAATGCAACACTCGCGTGTGCGCGCTCGACTGTCTCGAGGTGCATCGTGAAGAGTGCGTCACTAGATACGGGCTGTAACGAGATACTCGACTCCTTAAGTTTCTCTTACGGTGAAACCATACTTGTACAAATTTCGTTTGTACTGTGCTATACTGTACTACCAATATCTTGATACCCTTGGAGTAATTTAAATTGGATTTTCAGTGTCTTGTATAATCATGTTACAATTTCCTGGGCCGGTTCAGCGATCCTGTACTACCATCTGCGGCTCCGTCCTCTGCCATACATGACCAACGCGCGGCCCGGAATCTCGTATATGAGTCCAGGGTGATTGTGCCACCCAAGGCACTTGTAGGCTACACCAAACAACCCAAGATTTGAAGCCCAAGACACTGCGCAACCAGCCAGTTCGTCAAGTATGAAAAAAAATTCATTTGTGTTATATACAAGGATCTGTGGCCTATGTTTGTGTCAAGATATGTCCTGGTCGAAGAAGAAAAAGAAAGTTGTTACACTTGGTTTAACAGCTTGCAAAGCGTTTCCCAATGAACCCTCCAATCCGAACGAATTCCTCCCCGGCGTTCCCTCTTTTCAAAATTCCCCGGTTGGCGTTCGACGACCCATGAAACTCGTACAAACGTAAACCGTGCCAAGAAGTGTTTGGAACAAGGGAAGTTGAGGTAGAAAAAGAAAAAAAATAACAAAGGAAAAAGGAAAGAATGTCAAAAAAAATAAGAAGAAAAAAAGTACGCCCGCCTGCCTCTAGTGTCATGAAAGGCCCAAAAATGCAAAATGGTATCCCCCATGTCATGAAAAAAATACAATACTCGCAAAATAACAGTCCAAAAAGCACCCCCCAGACCCTTGATCAAGTCTGGATGGCGAAAAACGCCTCAAACGCTCATTGGATGTTGAGGGTAAAGTTGACGTCTCCAGACGAGGCGCCCCCGACGCAGGTCCCGCTCATGGTTCCGGTCGGGCATGCGTCGCGGGCGGCGCGTACGCACTGCTCCCAGCGGCCCTTTGAGATGTTGATGGTGGAGCCGGGCTGGGCGGCCTTGAGCTCGAACTTGGCGGAGCCAGACTCTCCCGTCGTCTGCTGGGGCGAGCCTTGGCACTTGGTGATCTTGCCGGCTATACCTCCGCAGATGCCCAGCTCGGCGACGTTTTGGTCGTGGAAGACGATGCGACTTTAAAGTGATGGCATGTGTGAGTATGGAGGTGAAGACTGTGAGTGTGGAAAAAGAAGTGAAATATTGAATAGGTAGCTTACGCATTCGGGTCTATACACTTGACATCAGTGACGGCATTGGGGTTGACAGAGTTCGAGGCGCGCATCTCGAGGACTTCAAAGTGCTCCTGCGGGACGCCGACGTTCTTGTGGCCGTGGGGCATTGGGCGAGCATTGGCACCCATGCTTGAGATGGCCAGCAAGACGGAGGTGAAGATAGTCTTGAACTGCATTTTGAACTGATTTCCGAGTTGTAAAGTCGAATGTGGTGAGGTGGGTGATATGAAATAGTAGTAGCTGCTAGTCTAGACTTGGAACCGCTTTTGACTATATGTTGGATGAAACTACCGATTTTCGAAAACGGACTGGCTTTATGACCCTGTAAAGATGGATGAGATCTTTATTTGCTTCGGTGGTAATGATAATGAAGAGAAAACGAATGTAGCTTTCTGCAATAGGAAAGCGGCCGGAAGAAGAGTATGTATTTGAAGACCTAGGAGAGAATCTTCGTATAGGGAGTGGCTTAGGCGCGGTTGGTGGGGGGTGGTCGGGAGGACGCGAGAAGAAAAGGGCAGACACAAAGAATGAAGAAAACAATGTTCACAGAACTAATGACTTGTCCGGAAGTCAAAATATTTGCCAAACCAAAGACACGGTCTGTTGGCGAAGATGAAGACAAAAAAGGGAGCGGGGGGAGGTTGGACAAAGAGGTAGCGTGTACAGTACGACAAACGTGAAAAAGAGATGAGAGGAAAGTGAAAAAGAGAGAAGAGGAAACTAAGTTTTATTCTAGCCTGACAGCAAACAAAACTACTTTAACTATACCTTAACCAGGTATAAGATTACTACTACAAGTTCAAAGCAAAATGTACCCAAGGAAAAAACGGCCGGGGATGGAGAACAGCGTTCAGATGAGCTGCCAGTCGGATTCCTGACGTCGTCTGATGTGGCACCGGGACGTCCGACTTGCGCTCCCGCCCCGTTTTTTTCCAACAAGAAAAATCGTTATCTGTTGCATTCTGTCTAAAATCCCATGTTCCCCGACACACCGACACCCCTGATTCCATAATGCCAATTATCTGTCTGTTTCTTGGGATGAAATAAGGGTGAGGGATATTCCGTGCAAGAACAAAAATGTCTACTCGGTCGGTACTAAGGTATGTATCCGTACAGTAAAACCTTCCATGGTCCAAGTGTCAATCCAAACATAACTTCCGTTCGTGCAATCTGCCATCCGAACAAAAAGAGCACACGAAAACCCGCTTGACATTTCGTTTAAAAAACCTAACCTTTGCGATCGTCGTGTTTTGTTCCACCAGCCGCCCTCTATCCCTCATCCGCCCCCCCAAAAGAAAACCACGAGCCCTGCCCAATCCAACAAATCTTGTAACTACAACCGCTAACGCCAAGCTTGATTCCCTCTCCCGATTGCCGATCCTCTGTCGAATTCTCTCCAAGGATACAAAGTTTGGTTCGCCGATCCTTCTTTTGCGAAAAAAGGTTCAATGTCGCAACAGCCACAAGTTCAGGGATTATCGTAGTGGTTCTGGCAAGGGGGCTGAAACGACGCGAGTCACCAATTGAGAGGACCCGATGGAGAAAAAGGACACCACCAAGACCACATCCCGTGGGGACCCTCTGCACGAAGCGAAAAAAAAAGGCCCCCCCTTCGAGAGGGGAGAAGAAAGAAGGGGGATACCTTGGCCAAGCTGGCTTACATACTCCCGTAAGCGATCCGATTAGGCAAGTAACCTACATCTGACCAATTACTACACTCGATTACACGAAGCAGCTGCTCCATTGGGGAATATGTCCATGAGGAATGGCACCTATGTGAAACGTCCTTCATAAACAAAGATGGAGCCAAAGTTGCAGTGGAAGAAGAAACATCTCGTGCCCTTTGTTACCTTTCATCTGCTTTTTGGTTTCGACTTTGTTAAATTCTCTAATCGAGTGGTGCCCTATCATCGCACCAGGATGACATTTTTCAATCGACGCCATAAATATCAACCGATGTCATCCCTCGAACTCCCAATTAATAAGGTTTAGGACATGCCCGTAGACTGCAATGCAATGCCTTACGAAGTAAGTAGTACTGTGGCACAGTGGCGCTGACGTAATTGACATATATTTACCTCCAAGCGCGTCGCAATAATTCTCCGACAAAACTCCCTTTTTTTAGCAGCGCCACCCAAGCAGAATACTGTATTTCCGTATTGCAGTATCGAGTAACTACTCCGCAGTCTGTAAGCGACGCTCACCATACGTATTTCAAAAATAGTCCTGTGATCACTGGACCACATTGGACAGGCAATCCCGAGCCAGTGACTGGTTGATGCCAGTCGTTATCTGCCGTGCAGAAAATGCCTGATTGCTATTGGCAGACAAGTAAGTCCCTTGTAGTTGGACCTGGTTGCCCTAGTATCATTGACACAGAAGGGCATGCAACGAATGAAAGTAAAACCACCTCCCTGCATATGTCGATCTCGTGCCTGCCAAGCCCACAAACGAATGTTGTTGACAATGCATCTCGGATGATCAACTTTGAGCACGCATTGATCAGTATGTTCGTTTAGTCTACAGTATACTCCTGTTACATGTAAGCAAGCCCAACGCGCTCTTGTGAACATGTTCAGTCCATTGGTAGACGCATACCGAATCCCAATGAAGACCACGTAGGCACAACACCACGTCTCCTAAAAGAGCTCATCGCTCCGAACCGAGCTTATCTACACCCCAGAACTCTTCCGCTGCCCACACACACCGCAGACGCCACAGTCACCCGCATTGACGTACGCGCTGCCTGCGCAGGCATCACTGCTACAGCGCCAAGACCTGGCGTCGAGGCCTGGATCGAGTACATTGGAGCAGACCGCACATCGAAACGATCCCCGCTCGTTGGCGAATGAGCAACCAGAGCAAGCACCAGAAGTATCATGGCCATTGGCTCCTGTGGTAGGTGTGGACGATGACCCCCAGGCTGGCAAGTCAGCGGACCTTTTGGGGACAGGCGGTGAAGGCTGTGGTGCTTTCAATGTCTTGGCTTTGGGCTTATCGTGATTTGGTGAAATTTCTGCTTTCAGTGCCGGGGACGCGCTGCTAGTCTGGGGAGATACTTTGCGACTCGGTCGGTTGCTTGATATTCGACTTTTGCCACCAGTGATGCTTGGTTGATCGCTGTTAAGTGAAGTTGGCCTTTTCGAACTCGTTTTGCGCCCCTCATCGTCTGTATCTGGCTCCGAAGCAGTGGAAATATCCTCTTCCTTGATGACAATCGGCTCCTGTGATTTCCTTTTTGACGATCCAGCAGCTGAAGCCTTCCCCCTAAATGTCGACCACAGCTCTGCGAGTTCTTGCCTCGCATCCTGGTCATCTGGATTCTCGTCCTCGCAGACCTTGACCATGCCATGGCCCTTCTTGTCCACGAGCGTCGTTTTCCCGTCAATGTCGACCGCATCCGGTAGTCCCGGTTCTCCCGGGTCGTCCTCGTAGTCCTCGTCAGTGTCAGGTTCGGAAGCAGTGGAAATGTCGTCCTCATCCTTGATGGTGATCGGCTCAACCTTCAACTGAGTCTGTTTTTTCTCCTTTTTGACCGCCGGTTCCGGCTCTTCACTCTTCTGCTGTTGCCCGAACCTTGCCAACGCAGCCGCGGCCCTCAGTTCCCTTCCACGCTTGCTTCCAGCAACCCTCGGCTTCGCGGCCGTCCGTTTGCCCTTCTCCAGCTCAGCCTTGACGCCTAAATCCTCGCCCAACGCCACCCCGCCCTTGCCAAACTTCTTCAAGATCCTACGCTCCTTCTTCTGCTGATACGTCAGCTCCGGGCCTTTCCTCTTGCGCCTGCGGGACCGGTACGTGCCGCCGCACAGGTGCTCGGGCAGCGGCTCGTCCGGCAGCACCGTGTTGGCCTCCCAGTCGCCCGTCTTGAGCGACGTGCCGCGGCCCCAGAGGCCCTCTCCGGTGTAGCCCCGGCCCCAGAGGGTGCGCATCTGGTCGGCGTACAGGTTTCGCACGGCCCAAAAGGTGCGCGAGTGGTTCATCTGCTTGCAGTGCGCGAGCTCGTGCATCATCACCATCTGCACGTGCTCAAACGGAAGCCAGCGGCCCGTGAGCGGGGATCGGAGTACGAGCTGGATGACCTCACCCGCGTTGAAGTTGCGACCCCAGAACTCGCGGTTCGGCTCGTACTCCTCGAGCGACATTATGGATATGCTATGCTCTTTCATGATTGGTACTGTGATGTGGTTGTTAGTTCAAGCAATTGCCCGCTTGTGAGGGAGCAGCATCATTGCCATCGATAAGAACTTACCGCATTGCGCTGCAATGCGCTCTAGGAAATCCTGCGCAGTAGCTTCATTTGGTCCTTTTAACGGTTTTATGAAGATGACATTTTGGTTTGGCTGTGACTTTTTCGCATTGAGGCGTTGTATGCCGATGGGCATCCCGACAAACTAGAAATAGAACTAAACTACAGGGCCGAAAGCGACAGTGAATACGATAAGGCAACAAAAAAAACTGAAAAGAGAAGATTCGCTAGGATTTGGCATCCGGCTTGTTCAGCGTGTATGTGTTGATGAATGATGAATGAGAGATTGCTATGTTGGTAAAGCCATGAATGGCTGAGGAATGTCCCGTGGAAGGCAGAAGGCGCGATATGACGACGCCACCGTGGTGGGGCAAACTTGGATGTCGCATCACGAAGTCAGCTGACTTGACCACCTAGGTACCTATGACCGTTGGCTCCGGTCGTATTCGGCCTGCATGAACGCCAAGAAGCATTGGCCGCGACGAGTTAGTAGCTGTGGACTCAGCCTCCATTGACTACCTACATGCTTCTAGCTTGTTCGTAGTGTTATGCTGAGACGTAACTTGCCGAAACAGTCCGCCTCCAACTAGATATGTTTAGCAACTTGTCCGCTGGGTACCGTTGACAAAGAGAAATTGCCTTGTAATTCGTCCCTATCACCAATTCGAGATGTGAACGCAGACGGACTCGAGAATGCAGAGTGCAGGTGTGAGTGAGATTGAACTCATTATCTCCAGCAGCTTTCGTATGCTACATGAACCTCCCGTTTCTGAAACCCAACATGAAAGAACTAGAATCCCGACCCGTGAAAGTCGTGCTGTGATTCCCCAAAACGCCCCTCTATTTCCTCCTACGTTCCGTAGCCTCTATCCGGTCCTCTAAAGTCGTCAAGTAGTTGCTCAACCGTTGCACAGAGGCTTGCAGGTTCTGTAATATGCCAATCAGTAAGGAGTTAGTAAGTCAGCAAGACGATCCCGAAAGAGCATGAGACGCCATGGCAGTTTCCCACCATGGCCGATAAATGACTGGAGTGGGGGACAGGGACTCGAGAACCATCCGATGATGCTGGTCTCGCGCAAAGAGGGCCATTACGATCGTCTAGGTATGTGTTCGTGCCATGCTGATGCTGTGTTTTATTTTCAGGTTGATAAGACAAGGAAAGTTATCAGATGCAGTAACGCACGTAGATATCTTCTGTCAACAGGTCATTTGCCGCCTTGTACTCCTGGAGCACGTAGTAGTAGACTCCGGAGCCGGCGAGGGTTGTGCCAAAGAGGAAACCGAAGAGACTGCAGTTGCAAAAGGTCGCGTTAGCAATCGACACGTGGAAAAAGCCTCGAGGAACGAATTGGGGCTGTTCGAAGACCAATTGGCCAACCAATTGAGCAACTTACCCTCCCCTGAAGGCACCGACGGGCTTGCGAGCGGGCAGCGTTGCATTCGAGACAGCATCGAATCGCCGTGTGGTCGTCTGGAAGCTGCGAGCTAACGGCGACGTGCGACCCAACACACGGGCGCCAGCCGAGAAAAGTCGAGCGGACATTTTGGATATGTTGTATGGTAGATGAAGAAGATCCTAGTTCGGTCCAAGGTCTCGGGTTCGCAAGTGAAAGTGACAGATGATCTTGGTGTTTGGACTCAGGAAGTGGTGGAGCCCTCCGGAATCAACAATGGCCGCGCGGAGGCGAGGACTGGAGAGTGGGACGCGGTTAATAAGGCGGTCTAGGCCGGCAATACTCAATGCACCTCAATGAAGGGATGCCGTGGCGAACCAAGCTACCTCATAATGCAAATAGCAAGCTGCAACTGTCGAACCCCTGCGCCACGCCAAGACTAACGCGGGGGAGTTGGGACTTGGAGAGTTTACTACCGGCAATTTACAGAGTAGAGACCAATCGAAGTCCTTTACACCTCGTATGAGGCCACGTTTCGTAGGTGAGGCTCAACGAAGGTTGACGGAATTCTTTTGTAATTTTTACTCAAGCTTGACAGGTTAATGTGTAGAAAAAAAAAACTTAAAACAAAGACACGATCCCTTCCTTATGACGTCTTACTGATGGCTATGTTTTCGTAAAAAAAAACGCAGCTGAAATTCATTCTGGTAACCTAAGACCTTGTGGTATTTTTTTTACATAAAAAAGTAAATCATCAAGTGTACGTCAAGCGGTAAACGCCAGAAAGCGCTCTACAACTCATCGTGCTCATCCTTCTTCTTCTCAGCGGCCTCAGTGGCCTTGGCCTCCTCAGACTCAGTGGCAGCCGGGGCAACCGGAGTCTCCTTCTCGGCCTCAACGGAAACCTCAGCCTTGTACTTGCCGTTCTCCTTGATGAAAGTGATCAAGTCCTCGACAGTACGCGAACCGCTGTAGGTAGCGGGCGAGTCCTTCTTGCCAGCAGCGTAAAGCTTGATGGTGGGGAAACCCTGGATCTCATCGGGGACGTCGTTGGCAGTGGCGTCAACCTTGGCGATGACGACCTTGTCCTTGAACTCAGACTTCTGGTAGAGGGCACCAAGCTCCTCGTACTTGGGGGCCAGAGCCTTGCAGTGACCGCACCAAGGGGCGTAGAACTCGATAAGGACGTCCTTGGTGTCGTCAAGAACAATGTCGTTGTAGTTGTGGGCAACGACAACGCTGACGGGGCCATCGTTGGTCTCAGGAATAGGCTCGGACTTGACGCTGGGCTCGATCTTGCCAGCAACGAAGTCCTCGACGAACTTGGAGATAGCCTCGGTGGTGATCTCCTTGTCCTGGTCGAAGGGGAACTTCTGGTTCTTGACGGTCTCCTGGATGGCGAAGGCGGGGAACTTGTCGGCCTTCAAGTTCAGGTTGCCAGCGTGGGCACCAAAAGCCTTAGCATCGATAGTGGCGAAGTTGATGGCGCCACGGTGCTTCTCGGCGATGGATTTGATGGCCTCGCTGAGAGTGGTACGCTCCTCTGCGGTCTCAGCGAAGATGTACGCCAGAGGAATGCCGGCGGACATGTAGTCGGAGTAGGTCTCGGGGCCAACCTCGCCGATCAAAGGAGTGGCAGCGGTCTTGGCAAACTTCTCAATCTCCTCAACGTCAAACTTCTTGTCAAAAACAGCCTTGCCCTCGTCGAAGGTCTTGTAAACAACAATGGCGGGAGCCTTGACACCCTCGGCCTCTGCAAGGGCGGCATCGGTGCTGGAGCCGAAGGGGTAGTGGTCACGGAGCTTCTCGGCAGCCTGAGTGAAGGTCTCAGTCGAGGCCTTGTCGTCGGTGGACAGGTAAGCGACGACGACAACCTTGTCGGTCTTCTTGAACTCCTCAAGGCTGTCCGTGGTGATGGTGGAAACAGCAGGCAGAGACTGCTTAACCATGTACGAGATAATTCTAAATAGGAATGTCATTGATCAGTAATCAGAGCATGATTTGTATGAGGCTGTTCCCAAGACGTTATCAATAACTTACCCATCTTCCTGCCTCTGGCCCTTGTAGGGCACGACGTTGTCAAGGCCACGGAAGACCTTCAGGGTAGGGTAACCCTCAACACCGTGTTTTTGGCACAGATCCTGCTCCTCTGTGCAGTCGACCTTGATAAGCTTGATGTTCTTCTCCTTGAGAGAGGTGGCAGCCTTCTCATAGTGGGGGGCGAGAGCCTTGCAGTGGCCGCTGTCAAACAAAAGAAATTGTCAGTGCTTGTCCAGTCTTGCAAAATGTCTGTGTGCGGATGGCAGGTGCCAGGGTGCTGCGGGGGGAAATTGTCAGACGACGGAATACTAGCTTACCACCACGGCGCAAAGAACTCGGCAAGAACCAGGTCGTTCTCCTTGATGTATGCGTCGAAAGTGTCCTCCTTCAGTTGGACAACATCTGAGGGAGCATCTGAAGCCGATACCACGGCGGCGGTGGCCAAAAGGCCCAAGGCAAAACTCCTGACGGTGTGCATCTTGTATGGAGCAAAAGATGAATGTAAATGTACTTCGCCTGCACTTAATAACGGGAACAGCTCTGAAGTTCCACCGTCAATTGTGCGACTGGGTTTGATGTACAAGATAGGAATTAAGGAAAATAAAAAAGAACTGAAAGGAGGGTCGTTGGGAAACCTTTAGGACTGCAGGCTTTTGTATCTAGTCAAATGTGGGAAACGCCATACATGCAAAGCTCTGGGTCTTTTGAAGATCTGTTCCAATGCGGTTTGAAGGACACCTGTCTTTTTTCCAGGGACCAGTTGGGGTAATGCTGCGCGGGCTGCTACACTCAGCCCACAGTACAAGGGAGCTTGAGGTGGGCGCATGCACGGAGTGGGGTCGGCGCAAGGGGAAAGCTCCCCACCAATTCCGGGCCAAGGCTGGCCCAACCTTGCCAAAATTCTGCTTGGCAACGCGGTCTGAGCTTCTTGGTGTGACGGGCTGCATCACAATCATCTCAAAGTATTGCGCAAACTTGGGACACAGAACATTCCGTTTCCTAGTTTAGGCAGGCCAGACCCCGGCACTAGAACTAATTCTAGAATAGAACATAGATCCAGGTGAGGCCAGTCCAGATAAATCGATACTTGTCCTCTTCCGGTCGATGAACAGCCGAGAGCCTTGAAATTATTCCTGCGGCGGACGTTCAGCCGAGTCCCGAACTGCTAGAGACTAGGAGCTCCACGTTCGCCTTCTCATTTTTCTCTATGTATTATAAATCGGAGGGTGACGAGTGTTCCATTTCGGGTGCGGCACCAAGCATCACAGCCTCATGAACAGAAGAAACCCCTGTGCTGTAGATCCCACAATGGGTATGGGTATGTACGGAGTGCCACCGAAGGAAACCAAAACCTGGCCTTGGCGCCACCGTTTTTGTGTGGCATATCTGGCCTCTGGGGACATTATTCAGGTAACGTATCCGAATAAGCTGACAGTTGCAAGCGTTGGTCCATTTCCTGCGCTACCTTGGCTTATTGAGCTGCGGCGAGCTGGTACATGTAGGCCCACCACATTCAATCAATAGCAATAGGACACTTCAACAACTCACTCTCCCGTACCCCGTAATTCAATAAGTACCACAGTGTAGGTAGCGTTAAAGACTGCCGAATGTTATCGGCTGACAAGGCTTGCCAACCTTGCCCCCAAGGATTACACTAGACTCGTTCAAGCTTAGTCTACGATCTGTACCTCACGGATTCTTTGGCCACTGGAACTGAACCGGCCTTTGCCAGCCTTCAGACCTTAAGAATAGAAACAAAACCCCTTGTCTAAATACCACAGCCACTATCGAGGCAACCTCGTACCGTGCATTTTGTGCAACCCTGTGGTAGGCAGCCATTCCCATCACTTGCATACGGAGAAATTCGTAAAGTACTTTTCAAATGCCATATCCCTCCTGACTATAAATATTATTTCTGATACTGAAACTGCCTTTTCATCGAGTAATCATACGTAGATAATACTTAAAATAGGTAGTTACGTGATCACCGGCATTTTAACCTCATGCGCACAACAGGTTCAACACTCATCCATTAAATTATAGACGCCCTGGTGGTCTTAATAACCTTGTTTCTTACAGACATTACGTTTTACCCATGCCAAGTATCACACGAAATATACGTCGCCAATGTTGTTATTGTCGGCTAGTTACTGCTTGTCTCCAGAATACATTTTACAGAACAGTTACCAGTGTCACTGGTCATCTTGTTCAATTGGGCACATTATTTGGTCCGTTCCCTGATTGAAGCCGGGACAAAGCTTCGCACAGTATATTTTGTCAAGCCTGAAACACCTTCGCTCATATCGCCGGCACTATTTCCAATTCAAAAACCATCGGCAAGTAAGATACCCAACAAGCCGTTCAGGTTCGGGGACAGGTATTTGGATATGGATGAGATTTGGACTTGTAGGTGGTCCATAGGCACGAGCAGTCCGTGTTATTATTGGGCAAGGGCTGTTCCCACTTCGTTTTGGAATCCTGGGCGACCTTGGGAACAGAACTTCCGACATCTGCTCCTCTAGGCAGGTAAGCTGTTGAGTGATGATGCCTTCCTTTCCCGGCCGAGTTGGGCCGCGTTGGTGGCACCTGACGAGTTGGATAGGTGAGTTAAGGCAGGTAACCGGCCAAGCGGACCAGCACCTAACTTGGGAAACTCGATCATTTCCAAAGGGATTCGGCTTCAACCTGCCTTATTTGCATCCATGGCCTAGACACTCGGCAAGATGCTAGACTTCTGGCAGACCTCATCACCAAATCATCAATGCACCTTGAGCTCATACTATTTCTTGTCTTTGTCCATGTTCCCTACCACGACCGTCGTGACCACAAAATTGTTCCAATTACTTGCTTGCTTCACGCTGATAATCTTATTCGTGCCGACGTCACTCAAAACTCTCGTGGCTCTCGAGTCTCATAGTTGACTTTCGGTCAATTTTGCTGGGCAGGCTGCGTGTCGGAGACCTGGGTGCTCTCTGCCGAAGCCTGTGGATTCCTTTCGTATCCTATTCAAATGTATCGCCATGGAAGGAATCCATGCTACAAGGCGAGCGGCTAGCCATGGAGCCCTTAACGCTGCCTATAACAGTCAAGCCCGGCCGACGCCCCGCTCCCTGTCACGCCAGGGCTCACGAACCCATCTTAGAGGCGCCAACGAGTATCCAACCCTGTTGCCTCTGCCCAGCCCTCTTGAGAGCATGCTAAAGACGACAACAGAAACGGGAGATATTGGCGCTTTCTCCATCAGGCCTTCAGCAACATTCCACCAACTCCCTCGCCAGCGCTCTGCCTTCTGGAATGATGGGTTGAGGTCGACGCCAAGAAGACAGACAGAGTCGGTCGAGAGGAGTGGATGCCGTGTCCGCAGAGAGGATGATCGCAGACGACTACCATCATACCGAGACCCATCTACATCAGACATCATATCAATGTATGGATCGGGAAGTCAGAGGTCTGGGTCTAGCTCTCGTCCTGTCATCCTCGACGAGATGGGCCCGAGATCATATTCCATGACAAGCAGCTATGGCGCGCGACATTACCATCAACCGCATTCCCATTCTAGTGGTTATGCCTACGGATCCTCTCCATCTTACCTGCAACGACCACGCTCACCCTTCCCATATCCCACCAGGCTCAAGCGGCTGGGGGTTCGTCCTTCGTCGCCGGCTCTAACAGAGAATGGGAATGTTGATTATACTCGGATGATTGGGGTCGACCATGTTTCATATGTGCGTATTGGCTCAATTATTATGTTGATTATGTTTACAGGCGACTGACCACTTGCAGAGGACCGACTATCATAGATCATATAGACAGCCGCCGATATATCGTCAAAGCAGTCGCCGAAGGCCCCCTCTGTCCCTCAGGTCAGATGTCAACCGCCCCATGCGTTCACATCCAAGCCAAACCTCCTATAGATCTCAAAGAACGTCATCGTCTGGAGCAGGGCTTCACGAGCAATACGCTCATGGCCGACCGGTGAACCCTTGGGGCCATCAACAGAGTGAGATCAGTGATTACGACTCCACAGATATGAATGCTAGGAACTCAAGCTTTGGATCAATCATCGACAAGTACCGGTATTCTTCGCCTGTAGATACAGGCTCACAGAATCCCCATGTGCCCTCAGGACCGTTTTATTATGACTATTCCGAAGACTTCGATTATTCCAGGCAGGAGAGCAACTATCGATCTCGCAGTCCCTTAGTGCCAATGTCAGCTCAAACCACAAACGCCCATCGCGCCCTCGGCCACAGTGATGACTGCGTCAGCTGCCCCAAACGCCGATTTGCTCCCTCTTTCAGCGATTTATCGACTCCAAACGCAGATGATGATATTGAAAAAAGTTGGGTTCGGTGCAATGACCAACTTACAGAGCCCCATCACCCTGTACCCCCTTCCACACCTCTTGGGACGCAGGACTTGGCTGCAAAACCACAGAACGACGCTGGATCTGTCATGAAACTGTTAGGACCTCAGGCAGTTCGTGACAGAAGTCAGATATTAACTGTGATACCATTCGAGACAGATACGGCCAACTTCCCAACAGTCACGCAGCCAGCCAAGAGAGAGACCTGGTGCCCCCAAGCAACATTCTCGGATGAAAATGAACAGGAGGCATTCAAGACTGAAAGGCAAACGGCAAAATCGTATGCCGGATCCATATCTTCGGTCCAGTATACAAAATTGACTGGAACGATACGCCGTCCGCTGAATGGCATCGAGAGTCTGACCGTCAGCGAACCGGCGGAGATACCACTTGTTCGCTCTGGGGATTGTTCAGTTGAGCAAACAGAAACCCCAAGTCCTCGTGGCAATCCAACCGATCCGGTTAATCTTCTCAACAAGTTTCAAGACCCAGAAATACACTGTGAATGTGCACCGATGGGCATACTTGACAAGCAGGCAAAGTCCCAGAACCTCACATACCTTGAGTCTAACGAAGGTCACGGGGCAATGAAGCATAACAGGCTTTGGCATTCCCCTTCATCAACAAATCTAACTGAGAAGTCCCGGAGTATCCAGTCCGTTCACTCACTTAACAACGGGTTTCTTGGAGCCCCTTGTAGGGAGAATGATCCTCAAGCCCTAATGCGTCGCCATAGAAGGAACCAGGCTATGTTGAGAATTAGCCAGAGCAGTGGGCGGAACATACCAGCAGGTGATTCCCCATCTCGGATTGGGACCCCAATTTTAGCGCCCAAGCCCATTTCTCCAGCAAAGGAGCTCCGGGTCAGGAACAGCATACCTCAGCTTATGAAAGCGTTGCCTGCACTTCCTGGAGATAGCCCTCCGGTATCTTCAAGCCCGGACTTTCTGAGCGAAGACTCGGATCATGAAAAGAGATCCAATCAGATGGCTCCCGTCATTGTGTCAGTTATGGGAGGCAACAGCAAGAGTTTGATCCATCCCGTTAGCCCAGAGACGCGCAGTTCCGAAGCCACTGATAGTACTGGGGGACATTCGAATGCTTCGGATATCGCACTGCGCATGATCAGCCCAGCGTCAAGGTTGTCCGGCGACCAATCCTGGACACCACCGTCAGAATCTCCTTTTGCGCCTAAGACGGATGGAATCGGTTCTATGAGCCATGAAAATCCGACCGCCCTCTTAAGGAAAGGGAGAAAACTACGACTCAGGGTGCTTCGAGACGCATTAAATTACTTGGATAACCATGATAGTGGTACAGTCAGGAGGCACCCAGAGGCCAAATGCCCTAACACCATACTTGAGATCTCGGATTCCTATCCTGATGGGCACGAGGTTCGGGACGGCCTTGTTGAGGATGCAGCTGCTCGGCACGAGACCGGCCATCTTGAACATGGCGAATTTGATGAAACGGGATCCCTGCCAGCCTCCAGACCACTGTATCAAGCAGACTTAGAGGATGGTCTGAATCGTGGTAATTCCTTGGATTCACACCTCGAGAGACCACTATTATCCGGGACTACTATAATTGCAACTACAACAGTCGATACGTATGATCACCCTGAAGTCAATCAGCAAGAAATAAGTTCGGATAAACATAAAGGTCCACGAAAACATTTCTCCAAAATAAAGCTTAGGTTTACCGAGTCCCTGACAAGACGGAGCGGCCAAGACCTAGCAGAGGAGCTCAGAGGTTCAGATTTCACTGACCCACCTGCTCGCCCAGGAGAGATTGATGAGATCCAATTGCTTTCATCGGGCGGAGAGGCCGCGTCCTTGACAGAAAAGCTGAGATCGGGCAGAGCATCCGAAGTCGCAAGGGTGCATAGCAAAAGGAGGGTTAGACAGCGGTTCTCGAAACTAGTCAAGGGGGCTAGACAGACATTTCGTTTGTATATGTACAAACGGCCCCAATCACGACCGCAAGGCATACCACCAGTGACCTGATGCCATGGAGATGGTAGGCTCAAGGTTTCGGCTACTACAACCCTGAAAGGTCAGACTTTGTATCATTGGAATTCTTCATATTGCCTTCCAGGCTGACATTTCTGTTTGTCTTGCTTGTCCTTTGTGACGGGATTTTGGGGATAGTTTACTGTAGCGATGCGGATGATTAAGCCGAGTATGTCTGGATGGGGGAAGTTGAAGGAGTGGCAAGGAAGATTACGTTAATGAAGAGTCCACAGAGAGAACCATAGAGTGAGGTCTGATATTGAATTGGATGGTCGTAAATTACGCTTGCAGCTTGGTCCATGACAAACTCACATGTATGCTTTGTTTGTGGCGCTGTGTCGTTTTGTTTGGTCTAGGCAGATTCGATATGGGTTGAGAAGGTAAATTCTACTCTGGAAGAAAGCGGGTAGATACTGACAGTGTGGCCTTGAGGACGTCTTGGAAACCTGAGGCTTCTTAACAAGGAGAAGAGGCACAAATTGAACTCTCGCAGTTCGAGTCAGCAAGGGACACAGATGTTGTATCATTAATGCTTGGCAAGTTTGATGCATGATATATCTGGGGTATGTTTCAAGCCAAAAGGGTCAACGATATAAAACGTAAAAAAAGAAAATAGTATTCCTTGACCCCAAAAGAGATAAAATGAAAACCAAAGTTTCCCCTTTAAAAGACACCACCACCGACAATAAACAGCCGCTCTTCTTCACGCTTCACCCACTGCACAATTTTGTTGGCGCCCTGGGTCATCACGGCACGCGAGGCGTTGGGGCCGGCGACGCAGTAAAACTCAAAGGCCGGCGTAATCCATGCCAGACTCACCGAGTCGGCAGCGGCGCGGTGCAGCACTTTCGAGTGCGCATAGCGGGCGTGCACGGCGGCGTGGAGGCCATGGTACAGCGTCATGAGGCGGCGGCGGGTGACTATGTCGAACCTGGGCTGGTCGAACGATGAGGCCACCAGCTGGACGTTCGCGCGCGACTTGTACAGGAAGTGCGCGATCTGGCCTCCACCAGCGGGTCCCGCGACGGCGTCGACTAGTGGCCGGCCCGCAGCGGTGGCAGCCCGGATCAGTGTCAGGGCGCCGTTCTTGGTCAGGGTCTCTGCTACCCTGTCGCGCATGTCCTTGAGCTCGAAGAAGGACTCCTTGTCTGGGCTGATGAGGATAATGGCAATTTCATCCTGGGTCGATGGGGGTGGTGACGCTGCTTCCGGTACTGATGTGGGGTCGAGGTCCTTGTTATCGAAGAAGCTGACATACATGTATAGGTAGCCCCTGTTGTTGAAGGCAGGTAGGCATAGCGGGATCCAGTTTTCACCACCACCGGCCTTGATGCCGTCGGATTCGAACAGCATGTTGAAGATGAGCTCCAGATCGGAAGGGTGTAGGGAATGGCGGCGGGGGCGGATGACGCTGACAAGCTTCCCGCCGGCGACTATCAGCCCATAGAGGAGCTTTTCGGAGCGTTGTTTGAGGAATGCATTGTTGATTGCGCGTCGGTGGGACTTGCGGAGCTTTAGGCACTCGAGGGCGCCAAGCATAGCGGATGGAGACCCTTTTGTAAAGCTGTCTGCCAACGCCGAGAGAAGCGACTCGGTGCCCTGGAGGGGTTTGCGCAGGTCGGAAGAGGGCCGGTTGACGAAGATATTGGTCAGCGTCGGCAGTGTCAGGGTGGAAAGAATCTGCATATAGAGAGCGTCGAGCTGAGCCCGCAGCTGCAAATCACTCTCACCCAGGCGGCTGATGGCAACGAAGTACAAGGGCCCCTGGGTGCATATAACGAAGCGGGCATTGCCAGCCGTAAAACCCTGCAGCGGGTCTTTGGCGCCCTCGTAGAAAGAGATGATGGTTTGGACGACTCCCATGTATGAATTGATTAAGCTCAAGTCACCATGCCTGCTCCAGATCGGCTTGCCGGCCGACGATAGGATCATGTAGTGCTTCAGCTTGGCCTTCCACAGCCGCAGGCGTTCCTCATCCTCCGAGCCCGTTTCAGAATCCGCCGGCGCATTTGCCGAGTTGACGTCGTCGAACTCGTGTTCAAAACCAGTCAATTGATCCATCGGGTGTGTGGAATTCGGGCCTCTGGCCTCAAACGGTTGCACGCTGGCGGACTGCGACCTCAACAGCTGCCAGGCGCGGCTCTTGCGGTTGATCTCTCCCTCAATCAGGCTGGCCAAATCTCCGGGTGGCTTGAGCGTCGGCGCAAAGCTCATGACGCTCACGGCATCGTCCAGACCGCCGATGTTGGTCGTGGGCGTTGAGTAGCCGCTGGGGGACGTCCTTGCGGGAGTCGAGACAGCCCGCGTGCCGGGGGTGGAGAAAGTACCACGGGAACCATCGGGGAACGAGAGCGTTTGGATGTCGATGGGGGTTATCGCGGTAGTCGGACCGGACTGTAATTTTGACGTTTCGGTATTGCTCCCGGGCGACGTTGGTTGGCGGGGCCGAGGTGGGAGTGGGGGCGGAGGCGGAGTTGGGGTCGAGGTCGCAGGGTCGGGGCTATCAGCAGTGCCCGCGACCGAGGAGTCGACAGTATCAGGAGCATGGTCTTCTTGAGCCATGTCTGTGATATAACCCTCTCAGGTCAAACATAATATTTCACTGCTTTTGTGATGGACAATTTGTCATGTGGCTTTGGTTCCGCAATGAAGTCAGGTCAGGCGCGCGGATGGGTTTATTGCCTGGACTTGACGACTGCGTTCAGAGGCCATTGGTTTCAATCGCTCATTTTCAATATTGAAAACATTGGCACAGCTTGTCTTTGAGGTCAGGGTCCAGATATATAGTCGCAGCTCATTGCGGAAGGGTTCAAACATGGGAATTGGAGGGACATTTACGCCGAAGAGGCTGACCACTGACGACATAAGGCTCATTAAGAAGTTGGCGTTGAGATCAAGGACCCACCTCCCATGTGACATGACGGGATGTGGCCCGTTTCAGCACTAAGGTACAATCGATAAAGGACCCCTGCAACGGCGGGGAGCTGGAGGGTTGCCTGATTGTGGGGCGGCGCATTGAGCTACCAAAGCTGTACGTATGCGTGTACTGTACAGTAGTACAGTGCACTCACTCATCAGCGTGGTACCGAGAGGTGAGCTGCCACCTTTGATCCCTACTATCCGACTTTTTGTGATGAGCCATGCCTCGATAATTGCCCTGATAGGTGACCAAGGCGAAATGATACACGGCCGAAATAGACACTCAGTACACCTGATGGCTCCGTTCCACTCGCTGTTAAAGAGTAACGTTGTCTGTAATGGCTCTTGAACCAGGACTCGCTCCAGGCTCCCCAGAGAGCTCTGGGCGCGAATCACCGATACCTCGCCAGTGGAGGAACCAGCTTGGAGTTGGTATGTCCTGCATTTATGCTTTTTTCGTTTCCCGTTTATCTATTCCCTTCCTTTCGCGCTTCAGCATATGGAACTACCTCTAACACATCTCACATGCAGAGGATGCTCCCAAGGACAAAGCCTTTAGAAAATACGCCTCGGGCGTGGAGAGAACACTCGCCCTGTTCGAGACCGCTCTCCAGGAGTGGGCCGACTATATCTCCTTTCTGAATCGACTGTTGAAGGTCTGTCGCTCTGTCCACACCATTACCAATAATCAAGTACCAAGCAAGTACTGACACGACCTCGTACCCAAATAGGCTCTGCAAGCAAGACCGAACAACATCACCACCGTCCCCTCGAAATCCCTGGTCGCAAAACGACTTTCGCAATGTCTCAATCCTTCGCTTCCTTCCGGCGTTCACCAGAAAACACTCGAGGTCTACCAATATGTCTTCACCATGATAGGCAAGGAGGGCCTCTCCCGGGACCTTCCTCTATACTTCCCGGGTCTGGCATCGACACTGTCCTTCGCCTCCCTATCGGTTAGATCACCATTCCTTGAACTACTCGAGAATCACTTTTTAGACCTGACCCCGCGCTCCTTGCGCCCGGCGATGAAGTCCATTGTGCTGGCCCTACTCCCCGGACTGGAGGATGAAACTGCCGAGGATTTTGAGCAGACTCTGAAGCTAGTAGAACGCTTCAAGACGGCAATACGACCACCCAACAGCAAAGAAATCACGCACATACACTTCTCGGGCGATTCGTTCTTCTGGCAGTGCTTTTTCTTAGCTTCCATCACCAGCCAGAGCCGACGGGCTGGAGCTCTGGCTTACCTGGTGCGAAACCTGCCGAATCTCGGCCAACCCTTGAATCTTGAGGCCGGCGCCCCTACAAGCAAGGAGGATCCGACAACGGCTCAGCTTGCCCAGATGGTCACCTCGCCCGAACCTGGACTATTACTGAGATGTTTTGCGGCTGGGCTGGGTGACGAGAATCTTCTGGTGCAACGGGGATACTTGGACTTGCTGGTGTCCCATGTGCCACTTCATTCGAATGTCCTCCAGGTCCGAGTGAAGCCAACCGATCTCGAGCTTCTTCTTCGTGCAGCCGCCGGTGTGGTGACACGCCGAGAGATGAGTCTCAACCGAAGGCTTTGGGCTTGGCTATTAGGACCGGAACCGACGGGAGCCAGCATGGAAGGAGAGAACGGCTTGGAATCACCCTACTCGATCTCAGACAACCATGCCGGTGGCATGACTGGGAAGACGGGTTATTTCGAGGAGTACGGCTTGCAGGCCCTGAGCAGATCGCTCTTGGCTATGATCAAGACCAGCGAGGAAGGTGGTCCTATTGAAAGGGCCCGACCGTATCGCATATGTTTGTCCTTGATGGACAGATGGGAGATCGGGGGTCTGGTGGTTCCTGAGCTCTTCCTTCCGATAGTTGATAGTGTGCGGAATTTCAAGGCGACAGCACTCTCAAAGCCGGACTTCAGCGAGGTTCTCCGAAGCGCCAGTGTCTTCTTCGATGGAGTGGAGAGTGGGCTGATATTCGGGGAGCTTCTTGCTTTGATCGCATCCGCTATCGGCCCAGGGAATACAACAGCTGCCGAGCGCGCCGACAAGATGGCCCTGGTCCGATTCGTCTTGTCACACTTTAATGTCAGAGAAGAGGAAATGGTGACCACACATGCGCCACTGACGGCCTTATCAATACTCTGCATGCTCGAGGATGCCAAAGAAAGGGTGAAGAGCGGTTCAGCATCTGAAGAAGACAAGAATCTCACGTCACAAGCGCTTGGAATAGCTACCGATTTAATAGACCTTGTTCCGGAGCGGGCATTCTCAACCTCAGTTGGGAAATCATCAGAAAAAGCCGAATCAGGATCCGCCACTGATGCATCTACTCTGGGCATACTGAAGAGAATCAAGGACTTCTATGTGAACGAGCAAGGGAGCCTGGAAGTCAGCCCCGCCCCATTTACACCACAGCGCACAGGCGAGCTACTACTCAGCAAGGCATGCTCATTGAACTGTGAAGCCTTGCATACAGAAAGCCAAAGAGCAGCACTCGGGATCAAGAGTTGGATGCTGCTGCTTTTGTTAAATAAGACAAGTTCCAAGACCTCATTCGACGTCAAGAATCTCCTGATATCTATGCATGATCGACTCTCATCAAAAACGCCACTAGATTTCATTGCCTTCTCCTCCATACTGGTCCTCTCTACAACACTCTTATCATCTGAGCGCATCCCTGAGCTTGAACTTTCGAATATTATACCAGAGCTTGTGCGGCATGCTTGGACATACTTGTCTAGTCCAGAACCAAAATATCACGTCGAAACAGCCCGTAGCCTATGGCAACTTCAGACTGCATTGGGACCGCAAAACAGGGATGTTGAGGCTGCCATATCTAGCCTTATGACGAACAAGGAAAGCACCGAGACCATCATAAGCCCAATTGCTGATTATGGACGTGCATTTGGTGTCTTGTGGACACATACAATACAAGACACTGCGTCTGACCGCAAGACGCCTCGGACGCCTCGCCTTCACGGAGATACAAAAGTATACAAACCAAGACTTGCGGGGGCGGAGTATTATCATGTAATGCTCACACGGCCGTTATTCTTGGTTCTCGATGCATTGTTAGATGAAGGGACTCAACAATTTATGAGTGCAAAGACTTGGCTTAGCACTTTGATTGGGGTTGACAGGTGAGTGCTGGCTTACGTTACCGTCCTGCACATTTATTGGCCCCAACTGACTGACAGTAAACAGACTCTTTTCAATATTGGCTGGCAAATTTCTCAGTCTTGGATTCTTGCGACTTAACAAGGCTGCACCTGATATGGATAAGATCGTTTCGTTCTCTAGTAACGACGATCTCGATCTATGTCTATACTACATGAGAGGGTTCTCAACCGTTCTTCGATTGTCGCCCAGCGATGTCTGGGCTGTCTTGGCAAAACGTACCATCTCAGACAAGGCTAACGAGCAGCATGAATCAAACGGTAAGCCCTCAAAGTCCTGAAAAAAGGTATCTCTCTAAAAGAAGGTAGCTTGGCTAACGGAGGAAATGTGTGTTGCAGACGGGGATAATGGCGTGTCTCTTTTGGTATTCTTTCTTCAAGTCTGCATGCGGTGTGTCATATCGGAAGCTCCAGCAGAAGACAACGAGCTGGATGGCAGAACCACGCATTTGTGCCGTTCTGCACTTGCGGGTCTACATCACATTCTCCTGAGCCCTTACGCAGTATCGCTTGCAGAGCTTCACCTGGAGGACATCCTGATAGAGAAGGTCATGAGGTCCCTGACTGGTTCAGATCCTTACGTGCAAGTGCTCTTACTAGATGTAGTATTTGCTTCGCTCAAACTGCGAGAGACGTTGACAGATCAGCCGCTGTCGCCAACATCAATTTCTGAGAAGCGGCCAATTGTCGACCCCGCAAGAATGGGACAAAACTCAGGGACTGGAGATGTTGTGGGACGACCACTTGGACCACCGCAGGCTCTACTGAAATGTATTCAGGCTGGTCTAAGCTCGCCTAGTAGTCGAGCTGTTCTCGACAGCTGGGTCAGCTTTCTCGGTGAATGCTTGCCATTTTACTCGGATTCCATCTTCCAAGTACTTATCCCACTTGTTGAAACTCTCTGTGGACAGATCAGCAGTACTTTGTCGGGGCTTCAGAAACTTTTTAAAGACGCTGGAAGCCTTCAAGGAGTAGCAAAAAGCGGGCCAGAAACCACCTTGATCTCGCTACTTAACGCCCTCGAGCAGGTGTTGGCCAAGGGGCATGATCGACTGATGGCAGAAGAGGCACGCGTGTCGCTGGTCAAGGGCCCGGAACAGCCGCAAGGCTTCTTTGGCAATATCTTCTCGTCAGACACCCCACAGTCGAGGAGCGCCACTGCAAACGACAGGCTCACTGTACTTTTGGCATTCCAGGATGCAGTACGCATGTGCTTCAGAATTTGGTCGTGGGGCCAGGGGCCGGATGTGGGCACGCAGGATCTTGCGAGTACCGCGTCGTTCAACTACACCTCGTTGCGGATGAGAAACCGGGCAAGGAGGCTGCTCGAGCACCTCTTCACGGCTGAGCCCCTGCAGTGCATGGAGACAGTGGTAGAGATATGGCGGGGGTCGCCGGGCGCGACGCAGCATCAGGCCGATGTGTTCAACCTGCTGCCTGCTCTGGACAGCTCGCGGCCAAAACATACCATCCCGGCTCTGTTTAATGCCATCTACAGCCGGACGAACCCAAGCGCCTTGGACTCGTCGCGCAAGTCAACGCTGACCGTAGAGTTGCAGGATTATGACGTCGTTATATTCCTGGTCGAGTACGCGCGGTCACTCGAGGATGATGCTATGGAAGAGATCTGGCAAGACTGTATCGTCTTCCTGAAAGAATTGCTGGGGAATCCCTTCCCACACAGACAGACGCTTCCTAGTCTGCTGGAGTTTGCGGCAATCCTGGGAGAGAAGGTTGATAACACAAACTTTGGAGAGCAGAAAAAGATGCGGAGGGAGCTTGGGGTGAGTATTTCCTCTATTCGTGGATTTTAGTCCATCGATTTTGCGTCCTGAAAGACTAAACTGACTTGATATACAGGATCTGTTCCTTCGTCTCCTTACGGCTCTCTTCACCACCAGACCAATGACATTTACCGAGCTGAGTTCACCGGAAAAGTCAAGAGCTCCCGAGTTCTCGCAGAAGCCTGCACCCCCCAAGGGCCCATATGAAAGAGCCGAAGACGTGGTAGAGGTTTTGACCTCAATAGTGCCAAGCCTCCACAAGATCCTGATGGAATCCGATAGGGTGCTGACGGCGGCCGCGTCGATTTCCACAAACGTCATTGGGCCTACTCTGAGGTCCAAGTCGTTCCCTGACACTGTCACCAAGAGCACATTAATACTGTTGCAAGAACTCGCCAGGTTGCCTAACAACCAAAAGACTTGGAAGAAAGATGTCGCTGACGCGTTCAACGACGCGAGATTCTTTGCCTCCCCGTTAGCCCTGGTGCAAAGCGACTGGCTTCCCCTATTACGGCAGTGGACCCTGAGTGACAAGGACAGGATGCCTGAGATTGTTGGGCGCATTGCTCCGCCCACAACTGCCGGGATAGTGTTTGGTGTTGGTGCAACCTCGGCTAGGCTGGAATCGGATCGGAAGACACAGCTCAACCTCCGACGGGTCGCGACTTTGATCCTCGCCTCAGCGGCCGACACGTTCGTAACAGAGGTCAGCCTCATTTTGGACAAGATGGTAGAGCTTCTAGGGGCAACGGCCACGTCATCTCCATCATCAACGACGAGGGCGGAGTTGTTTATGGTGGTGCGGGCGCTCGTGCTCAAGACAAGCGCTGTGCACCTGGCACCGCTGTGGCCGATCATCAACGCGGAACTGCATGCGGCCATGTCAAGCGTGGCAACCCCGGACCACAGCGCAGCTAGCGACACGTACAACAACGCGAGCGTCCTGCAGGCATGCAAGCTGCTTGACGTGTTGATCTGCGTGGCACCCGACGACTTCCAACTGCACGAGTGGCTGTTTGTCACTGACACGATCGACGCGGTCCACAGACCCGGCTCGGCGCACTACCAACCCGTCGCTCTCGTGGACGAGTTGTCGGAGGAGCTGGGGTCTAGCGGAATGGCGGGGGCGGCAGATCTCGTGGACGTCGCCACCGGTGAGCGGAGGAGGCCGATGTTGGGTCCTGGAGGCATCAGCGACGAGGTCAGCCTGGAGAGGCGGGATGAGCTCGTGGCCAAGATCCTTCGACCTTTCTTTGGCCAGCTGAGCATTTATGCGTTCGAGTCGACGTATGCGATGGGTCCTTTGGACTGGGAAGGGTGTGTAAAGGGGTTGTTGAAGGATTTGTTTGATGAGAGGAGTATCGTCAGGGCCTTGTAGGTTTTGGGTGTCGGCGATTTAGCGTTTGCGTGCGTGGAATGAATATTATTATTATTTTATCACGTTGTTCGGCGTCCGTTTAGATATATATTAAATCTTTTGTCGATCTGGGGCCAAGTTATCCAGGGGAATGATGAAAAATAAAGCATTAGCTCTCAGAGCCGGGGATATAGGCAACCAAAGCCTTGCTCGCGCCGGCCATGCAGTACTGCACAACGTCGATCTTCTGACTGTCCGGGACACACTTTGAGATCTGCCGCAGGTCACTAGTCCGCGGAAGGTATAGTGCGTGATCGTAGGCCTTGCACGAGGTGTGGATCTTGTCAAGGTTGTAGGGCTGCATGGTGGAGAGGTCAAAGACGTCCTGCTGACCGTAGTCTACGCCTCCCCATGGCGGCGAGGCGAAGATCTTGGTGGTCTTGGGGTCTATCCTCAGGTTCTGGGGTAGCGGGGACGAAGAAGCAGAGCTGTTACCATTGCCATGCTTCTGCTGCTGCTCCTGCTGCTGGGCGGCGAGAAAATCGAAGCAGTCGCCGTTGACCCAGGTGATCCACTCGCCGCACCCGTAAACCTCTGCGTTGTGCTGGGCGCAGGCCAGGGTGTCGGGGTCGCGCTCGATGGCGACGACGCGGTCAAAAGAGCCGGCCAGCGCAAAGGCGATGGCGTTGCCGCCGGCGCCGGCGAACAGGTCCACGACGGTCGTCTTGGCGCCCGACGCCGTCATGTCCTGCGCAATCTGGTTCGCCACCGGCTCCGGCGTCACGCCGAACCACGCGTCGTGCGTCAGGCGGACGTCGTAGTCGTACCACGAGAAGATTGAGTAGCGTTGCTGCCAGTATCTGGGTTTGTTTGTGGTTAGATTCCTTGGTTTTTTTTCTTTTCTTAACTGTTTTACTCATTTTTATAAGCATATTTTGGCTTGGTTGTTGACCATCTCCTCCCTTGCACTTGCGGTGATACACGATGGATCTTCACCGGATGTTCCTGCTTACTTGCGTATATCTTCTGGAACGTCTTCTACGCTGCTGTAGTGAGGACTACGCCCGGTCAGGGGTAATCGTGGTGCTTCTTGCATTTTGATGTTTTTGAAATAAAGAAATGAGAAATGAGAGAGTGTTGAATTTTGTTCTGTCTGTTGTTTAATAGGTTCGCTCCTGCTTTTGACTTTTTTTCTACTGATTGCAGTCCGATTGACGTACGGAAACAGTTTAACTTTTCCGTTTATTCGCAGAATTTATACAAGGCTCAATAAAACCGGCCAAAAAAAGTATTGATTGAGTGTTGGAATTTGGTTTTCAATCTATCACGACGTCTACAGTGAGAAAAGACTGGACATTAAGAGGACCCACCGAGAGCTACGGTTTCCCCACAGTTACAAGGCTGGCGTGGAGCTTGGGCGGACCTTCTCAAGACGTCAGAAAGCCAGAACGAGGTCAAGCTTTGTGACCAGCTGGCGGCAATTGGATGTGGTAATAATTGTAACCAACGACGTGATATTGAAATAACAAGAAAGCAAGAACGCCAATTTTAACAATAATTCCCAGGCAACAATACTAGATGTGTGTGAACTTGATGGATTAAAAAAAAAAAAACGCCAAACACCACACCTCGAGCCGGCTTCGGCCCGTACCACCACCACCATGTTCAACGCCCTCAACCGCTTCATATCCCGTCTCGATGGGGATGTACCCCAAAAGGACAACGGCACCCATGGCCAGTTTGGTTTCCAGGTCCTGCGCAACAACAACCTGGAGCTGAAGATCGAGCCGTGGTTTGATTTTGTCGTCGGCATCAATGGCCGCATGCTCGACAACCCGGACCCGCGCTTGTTTGCCCAGGAAGTTCGCAACTGCGCCGGCGGCACAGTGACTCTGGGCTTGTGGAGTGCCAAGGTTAGTCGATTTTGACCTGCAACGCAAAAGCCCAGCAAGTGGGAAAGGGACAACCTGCTAACACACACAACTCACACCAGGGCCAACGAACCCGCGCCCTCCAAATCCCCGTCCCCGTCGACGCGCCCTCCCTCGGCCTGACGCTGCAGTGGACCCCCCTCTCCGCCGTCTCCAACATCTGGCACGTCCTCGACGTGCCCGCCAACTCCCCCGCCGACCAGGCCGGCCTGCTCCCCTACAGCGATTACATCCTCGGCTCGCCCGACGGCGTGCTGCACGGCGAGGGTGGGCTCGGCGAGCTGGTCGAGGACCACATCGGCCGGCCGCTGCGCGTCTGGGTCTACAACAACGAGTACGACGTCACGCGTGAGCTCTCCATTCAGCCCAGCCGCGACTGGGGCGGCCAGGGCGCCCTCGGCTGCGTCCTCGGCTACGGCGCACTGCACCGCCTCCCCGCCCCGCTGAGCGAGCCTGTCAACGCGCCCGGCGAGACCATGTTTGACGGCGGCGAGCAGTACGGTGCCCCGCTGGTCTCGGACGGAGCCAACATATTCGTTCCCGGCGGTGATGGATCGATGCCACCGCCGCAGCAACAGTCGCCCTACGAGGGTGGTGGGGAATTCCTGGTCCCGGCGCAGTTGGCTGCCCCCGCGGCGACGACGACGACGAGCGCCCCGCCGAGGGGGAAGAAGAAGGATAGGCACCACGGCGCGGGGGGAGGCAAGGGCATGATGGACGACTACTTCAAGGAGCAGGAGGCAAAGAGCAAGGCGCTGGACAATGCGCCGAGCGGGCGGGTCACACCCGTCGCACCGCCGCCGCGCGCTGGCGGTAGTGGACCTCCCAAGGCTGGCGAGGCTGCTGCGCCGCCACCGCCGCCGGCGGCCAAGGCGGACGCGGCTGAAGGGGAGGATGCTGGTTGAAGCGGCACTGCAGAGAAATGTAGAGAAGCATGGATTTGTCATGATGTCTTCTTTTTTTGATGTTTGTTCTAGACCCAGTATCAAGCTGGCGTAGACCTGATAGACCCTGAGGCATTGTGTGACACATTTGTCCTTTTGGCTCCTGGCCCGATTTGATGTTTCCCGTGAATGCAGCAGGTCGTTTCTGTACCTTTCTCTGTGATGTATTTTCGTCCGCCTAATCATCACGTTCTTGTAGTGTTACAAGTATCCGCAGTAGCAGACAAACCATAACCGGCCTCGTCCGATACGCAACGGCCTTTTTTCGCCCCCAATGATTTCCCTCGCACCAACATCACCCCCGAAACCCCTTGCAGAATAAACCTAGTTGATAAAGTTGACACAGAAGAAATGCAGGATCAAGCTGCACACAATGTAGTCGGCGAAAGCCCTGTGTAACGATTCGAAAGGGCTGCGTCAGTCCAAAATTCTCTTGGAATCTCGCGGGGTAAATTTAGAATCGGGAGGGCTTACCTTTCTGGTGAGACTGAAGGAAAGTCGGATGCGTTCTGGGGGTTCTGTTGGATTCGGAGGGAGACTAAATCCGGCGGGGGGCGATATCAGCAAGGGATTCACTAGTTCGATCCTTGCGGGGGATGGGTCCCGGAAATGTGTACCTGTCAAGACGAATTGGCCCACGGTTGAGCAGAAGCCGGACAGGAAGGCATTGAAAGGCTGCAAAGGAATACCAATTCGTTAGCGAGGTCCACCTCTCGAGATCAAAGCCGCCCGCCGCATTCATATATTCTCCTTTCGGATGATGCATACAAAGTTTCCGGCAAGGATGCAGTAGAGGAACTGCAGGGCGCCGTTTACGACCAGGAAGCCCAGGAAAACGTCCAGGAGCTTGGTCCTTTGCGGCGTGGACTTGAGGTAGTGGTCAACGACGTTGGTGACGGTCTTGTCCCATGATACCGCCGACGAGGACGATGCTTTCGGTGCCTTTGCTGGAGTGGGTGTGGCTACTACGGCGGGCGCGGCGGGTTGCGCCGATGGGGTCACGGCTCGTTTCGGTGCCATTGTGCTTCCAAGGTTTTGCTGCTGGGAAAAAGTTTCAGCGTTTTTGATTCGACTCGTGGAGCGTAGACTTGAGATTCGCCTTCTGTCGTATATGGTGGAGGTTGTCGTCGTTGAATTGCTGGCTTCAAACAGGTGTCCACCTCGCCGGTCATGGATGGAGCTACTTGTGACGTGAGGCTTTTGGAGGAGCTCCAAACGGACACGCAGCTCAAGCGGAGGTCTTGGCACGTGCTCTCCACATACAGTCCAAATCTATTGTGGGGCGTCTTCAAATTGGTAACATGCGTTACCTACCCTGCACAGTCTCTTCAAACACGTACACTACAAACCCGGCGCCAAGATCTACAGCAGTTGAAAGAGTCGCGACACAGCTGCAGATCATCTGCCATCTCAAATCTTAATCCCAAAAATACCTACAATGTACGATCGTCAGCATTCAAGCGTCTCAAGAATAGTCTCTTTCAACGATACGAACTCAGGTCGGTCATGGCACAGAGCTGCTATACACCACTGAAAATAGTATCAGCCAAGTCTATTGAGAGGATGGCTAGTCTGCAGGCAACACAGAACAAGAGGCACAGCCTATGCACAGCCTTCCCGCCGCCGGGGGACCGATTGCTTCGGAGGATCCGGACGACACTCCGTCCTGAACGAACCACACCTTCGTCGATTTCTGTCGGAAGGATTCCCAGGATCTACGTAGGTTGGTGCGTTGTAGATTTATTGATTTTGGAAAGCGCAAATTGGTAAATTAGTAAGCACCTTACAATCAGAAACTGTTGATGTGGTAGCATTAGGCCCCCCTCTATCAAACAACCTCAGCCATTCTCATCTTAGCATCCGATGATCCGGCAACCTGGACCACATGCCAGACTACTGGTAAATCTAGCCCGAGGAGAAATCAGAGGAAAAAAAGACGGGGAGAAATGAAATTATTTTGAGCCGAGGCGAGAGAGCATTCAGTTGCTGGGGTTATCGTCAACGGGGGCGCAAGTTAGGCCTCCGTGTCGTGGTACAGGATTAGAGAAAAGCCATGTGCAACGATAAGAAGAAGGAAGAGAAAAAAAAGAGACAAGTTCAACTTGTGCAGGTTTACGATACGTTAGACTCGTCACACCAACATAGTCAAAACAAATCTGCTGTTGTGAAACTTTTTAATCTTTCTGCGAGATATGAGATAGAAGGAGATAGAAAGGGTCCTTGTTTTTTTTTCACTTCTGTTTGTTCTTCTTCCGCGGCGAGACTACCTATAGTTCATCTTTGCATGACACCAATAAAGAAAAGGTAGAAAGGGGTTCAAATTAAACTTGAATAGCAAAACCAGGTACTGAGTAGGCACACACCACCCACACATAGACGCATGCATATACACACAAAAAGAAAGCCACCAGGAACCGCCCTGTCGTTATCGTGCGGGCCGAAATGCAAAAAAGAAAAAGGTCCAAGTCGTGAATCAAGCCCTACGAGGAATCAAGAGACGCTAACGTCGTAAGCTTAATGAAGACGACACTACGGAGCGAGGACGTCCCGGGAGTCATTTCAATGCTGGGTTCTGAAAGCAAAAAAAGTAGACTAGTCCCAGGGAAAAATCGAAATCCGATACGAAGGCGTCAAGTCAGATCTTTTTCCGACCTAGGCCCAACTAGGACTGGATCGCCTGCGGTTAAAAGTCCCGTAGCCATTCAAGCCTATTTCTCAAGGTATGCTTCACGACTCGAGATGCTCACGAAAGTATAGTCCCCTGGCGCAAGGATGTTCACTTCCAACAAAAGATTAAAGTTCCCGCCTTCAAACACGGGGGGAGAGATTTGGGACGAGCCAGTATTGACTCGCTGTACCTATTGAGAAGGAGGGGGAGCGGCGGCAAGGCAAGGTCCGTAAAAAAGGTGGCTTTGAACTGACGGCATCAAATCCGTCAAACCCCTCCCCCCAAGGAGCTTCCAAGAAGCTTGGGCGACGGGCAACCGGCCTACCCGAATGATCTTCCCGCCCGATGAATAAAAACCTAGATTCTTTTGGTATCGTCACCAGCCCAAAATACTGGCAACAACCCTGCGAATTGTTAATCTGAGTGTCTGGAAGGAGTATAGCTACACACGAGTACCTGAATAACGGCAAACGTGGTTCCTATCTTCTCTGTGATTGAGTTATCTCCGGGTTATCTAGTTCTAATGATGAAACTCATATCTAACCGGGCTTGTAAGTGGACGCGTTTGATTATATCCAAGTGTGCACACCTATGCAAATCCGCGGGGAATTTTCACTGTACAGTAGTACCGTTATACGGCTTGAGGGTAAACTGTACCTAATGCGGAGATTGAACAGTGAAAAATCGGGTAACATTTACAAGGAGTCTCTGCTTCCGAAATATCCTAATAAATCATCTCACGCGAGAATCCGCCGAGCAGTAACGCAAAGAGGAAAGGACAAAAAAAGGAACCAAGGAAAAAAAAAGGATGACGGCAATTTTCATCCTCCAAAAATGAACTCATCCAATCACAGCATGTTCTAGACATGACTTGCCAGATTAATGTTCAACAAAAAGACGGAGTAGAGAAGGACACAAGAAACAGGTGCAGTTGGTATTCAGCTGGCGGTTGGGAGCGTAAGCTGTTTGGTGAAAAGCCATCAATCACATTGCATCTAGACTAGGTGCTTGATGTGTGTTCTATTAGTCTATTTCTAGGTCTAGAACTAGTGGTACGCGTTTTTGATCGGCCGCATGGATGGTGGCTTCTTTTCTGCAGGACTTTGGGCGGCCCTGGCGCTTCTACCATGTACCTAGTATTTTGACTGCTGTTAAGGTATCCATGACATGTCACATACTCACGGCCTGCCAACATTGCGTAGCCGCGCACTGGTGCTGTTGGCTGGGATCCATGTTAAATCACCCTGCAGCTGCAAACCTGACGGGAAGGAGGGGGAGGGAGAGGAGAGGAATAGAGCCTCAGGGGTCAAAACCAAACCACTCTCGGGTGGTTAGTCTAGTTTCTGATTAACTTCTCGTGTTTTCACAATTCAGCCAAGTAAAAGGATTTGACGATTCAGTTTTCTTTCTCTTTCTCTCTTTTCTTTGCTATAGTCAGAACTCTGAAAGACCGTCTTGTCACAAGTTAACAAAAATTGGCATGTGGCTGGATCCTATTTTTTTTTTTTTGAGTGCGGTGAATAATGTCAGCCCTTCTGCGCTACGCCGCGCGAGAGGGGGGCCAAGGGTGGTTTGTACGGGTAGTGCGAGCCTGATCTTGGCCTCCCACCAATCTCAAAATGTCTGTGTGCTTCCCGACGAGCCGACCGGGCCCGGATTGGAAGACTTTGTGATTTAGCGCGGAGTTGCATGCACCCTAACAGTGTAGCGCCCGCTGCTGGGTTGGGGGGCGGAGCTGGCCGGGCCCTGGTCCAGTTCTTCCCATTGTCAGCTCGCCGCCCGTCGAAAAAAGTCCCCCAAGCGGTCAACCTTCTGGTTGCCGAAAAAGAAGATTGCAAAGCAAGGATGTCGAACTAAAAATGAGCGGCACAGCCTCAAGAAACCATTGATCTCTTGGGTTTTGAGGGATATGTTTGCAAACGGCAAATCGGGAGGATGCATAGGCGGCAACAATTGATCAAGGAAGAAGTTCTTGGAAGTTGTTTTCTTCTTTTTTTCCTTGTGTGTTTGCCTGCCTCCGTACCTACTTCGTATATTTCTGTTTGTAATCTTTGTTGTTTCCTTTTTCGGATAGCGACGATCTTTAAGCTCTGTGGAGTGTGACTGATGGTACCCCATCGCACACGTCGATCGATCTCCACAACTGGATGAAATGAACTCAGCTGGCGACCAACCAAATCCAGCGTCCACCCACCTGTCGCTTGGGATCTCGCTGTCAAGCGGGATCATTTCCCAGTCATGGATTCATTGCCAAGGGAGGGTTGGGAATACGTACGGTGACGCAGCACTGTACCGTACATTACATGCCCCCTCAAAGGAATACGGTCAAAAAATCCCGGAAATGACTGCCCATTGCATATTCAATGTCGACATAATCACCACATAGCTATGTCAGTCCAAGTGTACTCCTGTGTTTTGATTTGTTCAGTCAGTTAGCTTCATCATGTGTCGTGCTTCTGTCGGAAATGTTTGATTTACTAGGTTCCCATGCCCTTGTTTGTGAGATTCTCCCGACAGCTATAGGGGATTTCTCTTTTCTTCTTTTTATGGTTTACCCTTAGTCCCGGGAGACCCCCCATGGCGGAGAGAAGCAAACACAAAGGTAAAGAAAGAGAGATCGGCAAAAGGAGTGACCACCACCAATCGCCAAGACTTTTGTTCTGACAGGGACCGGGGTCTTGCTTTTGTGCGTGTATCTTAGCCTATCATCCCTGTCCCACACCCTTCATCAGAGTCGCTTAAAAAAGAAAATGCAGGTACTTGGATTATGGAAGCCTGTTGATTGGTGACGTCTGGGCATTTTTTTTGTGTTTATGAGCACACTGCACCGCCTAGACTTGTGGGGAGCTGTCGGTTAATTAGGCGTGTTAGCCTTTTGAGATGCCGGGCGCCTGGACATGGAGTGGCACTGTGGGTTATTGCGATTGCGTCTTGTGCGTCTCTTGGTGCAAGTCCAGGCTCCACCTTTTGCCAGCCTCCCCGCTAATTCACCTTGGTTCTCTTTCTTTTTTGTCAACTTGAAGGGCTGTCATGGACGCAAATCGTTCTGCTCCCTACCGCCGGACCCCTGCCATTTTCCCTCTCGCGCGCCTTCTTTCTGCGTCGTGGTGGGGGGGGGCCATGGATTGAGATGTGATGTTGCGTGCCGGGGTGTGGTGGCACGAAAGGGTGTGGTAGGTTAGGTAGACATCCAAAGTGTACTGTATTTCCGAAGACATGACAGGACAAGAGAGGTCCGGATGTGTCTTGTCTGACAGGGTCGGCCGGTCTCTCCAACGGCAGACTCGTTCCCAAATTTCGAGCAAGCAACCAAATACCCAACGTGGGTGGAACCTTCCTTGCTTGGCCTTGCTCATCCCGTGTCGTTCGGCCTGAAGGTTCTATTTTTCCCTCTTTGTCCAACGTTTGTTAGTCCCGTCTGGATTTCACCTTATAAACGTCCATTCCCTCTCCGTGCTTCCACCTCGGGCCTCCTTCTGCCCATCAGACAGCAATTCACTTAATCATTACATCCTGTCAATCCCACAAAACCAAGCTAGGTTTCTGTTGCGCAACAGAACGCTTTGATCCATTACCACAACATTAGGATTACATTGGTTTCTTTTTTTTATCTTTCTTTTTCAGCATCCCGCTCGGACGATCCAGCCTAGCCTACCGTCAAAAAACCTCTAATCAACCTTCTCTTTTCTCTCTTTACCTCACCGACACCCTCGTTACAAACGAGTACAACGGCAATCAAAGACAGCAAAGATGCATTTCAAGTCAGTCACATTCATGCTGGCCACCGCGGCCATGAGCGTCAACGCTCAAGAGGTCACCGGTCAGCTCGGCGATGCCAAGATCGTCACCAACAACCCCGCCGGCGTCGTGTATGAGGCCCACCTGCCCGAGACTGCTTTCACCAAGGGATCGGCCTACGCAGAGGGAGGAAACGTCAAGGGATTCATCAGCGCCACTGCCTCTCCCGATGGTGTTGGTGTCGTCTTCACGGTCAAATTCTCCAACTTGCCCAAGGAGGGAGGTCCATTCAGTGAGTCTATTACCTGCCCACTATCAGTCTTTTAGGCTGTCTCTCAATGACCTAGGACACCTTGTACTGACCAATACACTCAGAGTACCACCTCCACGCAGCCCCAGGCTCCAATGGCAACTGCACCTCGACACTCGCACACTTGGACCCGTTCCTGCGCGGCGAGAACCCTCCTTGCAACGCGTCTGCTCCCCAGTCTTGCGAGGTTGGTGACTTGAGCGGCAAGCACGGCGAGGTCAAGTCTGACCCATTCGAGGCTACGTACACGGACAAGTTCGCTTCGACACACGAGGGCATCGGCGCCTTCTTCGGCAACCGCTCCTTCGTCTTCCACTACGCCAACAAGACCCGCATCAGCTGCGCCAACTTTGTGCGCAAGGGACACAAGGACCACGATGGCAGCTGCAGCTCGGTCGGCCAACCCAAGCCGACCGCTCCCTCGGGCGTAGCCTCTGGAACCGGAGGCGCCAACCCCGCGCAGACGAGCGCGCCGCCAATCACTGCCGGCGCAGCCACGCTCAGCGTTGGCATGGCCGGCTTCTTCGCCGCCGCGGCTGCCGCTCTCTTGTAATGAGGAGCAATTGACACGATAACCCAGCTAGGGGCTCTTTGTCGGACTTAATATTTGAAGCGTCTTGCTTCCTGTTTCCATGATACCACATACGGGGGCAATCTCTGCATTAGAGAATGGGGCGTTTGGGAGTTTCTTTTGTTGGTTTTTTATGTTTTTGATTTACTCTTCACTTCTTCTTGGTGCTCTGTCTATTGGCCATGGCTACTTAGTCCTACTGCTTGGTGGACATACAGACACTTACTTTTTTCTCGATTCTGTTGTCAAAAGCTTGTAATCATAATTCTTTTTAGCACATAGCTTTCTGGCGCACGGCTTCTCGGGTCAATTTGCAATTGACCCGGGCGTGATGGAGATACCGAGACTGGACTTAGTCTAGAATTTTTGACAAAAAAAGTAAACTTTTTTCTAAGCTTTTTTCTCTCTCTGTCACCTCTATTGCTATTGTTCTTTGTCTACCGCGGTAATACTTGCGAACAGCGCGCATTATTTTGATGCTCCTCTCGGTGTTCTTTGACGTGGTCCGACTCAACACAGACTGCCAATTGACTTGGCTTCAGGTACGTGCGGCATGGAGTTTTTTCCCTCGTGGGTTTTGCTAGCTCTGAAGAGAACGGTATGGTTCGGATGGACGGACCAACCAGGCGATGCGCAAGGGACGCGAGAAGTCCAACGGTCGTCCGAACCTTGAGGCAAACCACATGCATACTACTGGTAAGTTGTAGACTTTGCAGCTCACGACAGGGCGATCAGCTGTCAAGAGATGCCGGTCGGTCTGATCTGGTGGTGGGTAGCAGACTCGGCTTTGGAAGGGGGGGCACGTCATCCTTGCCTGGAACCGTTGCAAAGGAAAGAAAAGAAACGCCCAACCCCAAGTAAAATAGCAGTGGGAAGAAAACATTGTGCAAACAAATTTGTACCGTTCCAATCCAAAGTATGGAAATAATCGGAACCAACCGAGACCCATTGGAGCGGGGCGGGGTCTGCCGCTACCGACAGTTTGAGAATTTGTAGTGACGGAAACCGGGACTAGAAGAATATAATTCACGTAGCGCTGGCTTGGGTCTAGATTAGTGAGTATCTATTTTGATCATGTCTTTGAATTGGCAAAAATAGTTCCTGGGGTTTTCACTTAATTACCTAATAAGTGCCTAGTATACCGAAAAAGCAAAAGCAGCAAAAAAGAATAAGAACCAAATACACGCTTCTTTTGTTCCCAACCACCGTGCGTTGGTTTCGCCAAGAAAACCCCGGCCGTTTAAATGATCTGTCACCAGGGATCCCCTCGCCTGTCTCGGATCTTTCATCCTTGAACAACCAAAAAAGACTGTAGGTACATCATCCTTAATGCCACGACAACTTTGCCTCCTCCTCCTCCCCAAATCTCTGATGCAATATGCAAATGTCTGAGCAGCCTCCTCCAACGTTTGAGCGTTTTTTTTTTGTTCAGACCAAAATGCACCAAAGCTTTTAAGAAAAAAAAAAAGGGAACAAGATTGAGGCAGGAGTGACGGATGACTGCTTTCATCTCGGCAACTCACCCAACCTACTCGGTGTGCCTTGCGAAGCACTAAATGCACAAACGAAGTATCAAGGGAAAAAAATAAAAGAGCCCCTGGCCAGTCGCGTCAAATTAATCACCTTTCGATTCGCAAGGTTGACCGCCAGAATACGTTCCGGTGACGATGGAAAAATCTAAACAAAGTCCCAAGAGGCCAGGCAATCATACTTCGTCCTGAACAGAAAGCATATCATCGGGGCTTTCTCTCCGTGCTGATTCGGAGGTTTTTCTTGTTCGGGGGGAATCTTCATTGCAGCCCAATGACAAGGGAATGACTTGGAGGCACCAGGTAGATACAAAGCCACCCCTGAAAATTCGCGGTCTTTGTCATTCCTCTTCTCTTTTTTGCTCTTTAAGGGGGGGCATATTCTCGCTTGGTTCACCTTAACTGGGCGAGCTATATTTCCTTGATCAAAGTCCGCCTCAGCCAGTCTCGCGATGTGGCGTTGGCGTTGACCTGAATTGGTTGTGCGACTTGTAGGTATGTAGGTAGCCGACTTGAGGGCGGATCTTGTTCTTTTTATCCATCGTGACTCTTCTCCTCGTGTCACCAACCTAGTTCTCGTTCTCTTCACACCAGACCACTTCTCTACATTGATTTGCTCGACAGGTTCTTGTTTGATGTTCTGCTACAATGGTCCTTGTGTCTGCTTCTCTCATATTCCAGGACCAGTTTCGAAAAAGAATTTTAAAAAAATTGGTTGGCACATAATTCGCCGTACACCTCAGATCTCGAAAATGATTTACCACATCTATATTAAAAACATCCCGTTGTGATGACGCTCTCCCGCCGCTCGTCCCGGGTGGCCTCCCCCACCACCATTCCCCCTTATCCCATGCCTGATCTTGAGATGAGATACCCAAGAGCACCTCCCAATCAGATGTTCTAGACTAGTTCAACAGATGAGATCGAAAATGCAGTATTCCTCACATCAAACCCACCACCCCTTTCCAATCAGCCCACAATCCAATCATTTGCATAAAAGCCGCTACGGGTGGGAGAGACGGGCCTTGATTTTCGAGAAGAAACAAGAGAGGAAAACAAAAAAAAGGGAAGAGAAGTCGTATTCTTTGTACAACATTGCGTGGGACGAACAACATCCGATGGCCTTGCCTGTTGAAAAGGAAATCGCATCTTGACCTTGTCATTCGTTCAAACAGTTCTCGAGGCAATACTTATCAAATCAAGTTGTGGTTACACATATAAACGCAGCTCCTCGTAAGGGCGAAAAAAACTCTCACAAGATACGTGGAAGCGGATGATGTACCAAATCCAGCAGATCTCTGACAAATGTGAGAAACGATGAAAAGGGTTGCCTACACCGGCTCTTCTTGCTTCTTTTCTCTCTTTTTTTTTCTTTTGCTAGAGTAGTCTCCCCAATTCTCTGCATTTGATAATCCTGAGCCCTCACAGCCATCACAGTATCACCGATGGGTGTGGTAGGAGGCCGCTGTCAGGTGGGCACCCCGGGATCCCGAATTTGTCGCACGTAAGGCATGCATGACCCATCTCTTCATACCAAATGTAAGCCAAGGAGGCTGCTGAAGAAAACTATTCAAAAAAGCAGGGCCGAAACTGAGAAACAAAGAGAAAAAAAGAAGTGCATGTCGTGATACTCTTGCAAAGGTGTAAATTGTATTGGTCTGGTGTAACTGGAGACTTGGATAATAAACGATAGCCTTTCTTTTGGTTCCATGTTCCCGATAAACAAAATAAGCTGTTTCTTTGTCACATGAAGTTCACAGGGGGTAAAAAGAAGGCGTATACATACCATATCGGGGAATGGAAATGCAAGACATTTATGGCGATTGATCACGTCAACAAATAGAACTCCCGGTTCCTGCGGCTCAAAAGGAACCGCGTCCTAGACATTACAAAAAAAATGCTTGTTTTTTTCCTGCTTGCAAGCTTGTCAAACGCGCAAAAAGAAGGTCGGGAGGTTGCGCGAACCATATTAGCCATCCAACCATCTTCTTCCCCCTTCCCAAAAAGAAGTCCATCTTTCCCCATTAATATGGATGCCATGCAAGATTTATAACCCGCCCTTGCCGCACAGCATCTGCATACCTACCAACATTTTTTTTCTCTTGTGAAATCTGTTCCCCCCTCCCTCTCAAATCTAAGCCCCTCCCCTCCGTCAGAGAGAGCGGGTCCGACTTATGACAGGCTGTGCTTATTCTCGGAGGGTCGGTAATTTGGCCGTGATCACACCCCCGCGTGCCCCAGAAATCCCCCCATCAGCACTTTGTAAGTAATGGTTGTTCCGAATGTGCATTGCGGCCGACTGCTGCGAAGAAGAAAATAGAAGCTTTTAATTGCGTTCCAACCTTGTTCGGGATGGGTTTAGTGGTGATGGAATAAGCATGTATTATATGCACAGATAGTGTGCTATCTTTTATTTTTTTCCCCCTCCAGCCTGCTTGGCAAGAACGGGATAAAAAAAGGCCACCTCCTTAATAGAGTCTAGAACTAAATCTAGTGGGAAACGGGAGGAAGCGAGTCCAACAACGGTGACTCGTTTTTCTTTTTTTTCCCCCACGTCATTCTATAGATACAGATACCAAGATTTTAGTCATCATACAGTAGCCCCATCGGCATACCAAGATTTCAGCTGCTTACATATCTACAACATAGCCCTCCAATAGATGACCTCTCTCTTGCTCCTTCCAGCTGGGGGCCCCCTCTCCCGTCGTATTTTGTCGCTTTGTCCGAGCTGCCGGGATTCCGGAGCCAATAGAGCGACCAGTTAGGCGAATAGGAGGTCAAATGGCGCCCCCTTTCATTATCTATTTTGTTTTTTGCCCACCGCCATCTTCGCCAAGACCCCTCCCAAATGTACAATGGTTCTTGTGTTTTTGTGCTTTTGTGCTTTTGAAAAACCTAATATGCCCTCCAAAAAAAAGTCAGGGAGGGTTGCCACCGGGGAGGGTGTAGGGGTTGCCCACGCCTGCAGATGGGGGGGGGGGGGCGTGTATTTCGACTTTGCCAAAAGTCTCCGGAAGGAATATGATGGTGATGTGATCATCAGTCCTGGCTCGCCAACTCCGACCCAGCAGACATCTACACAAGTCCAGCCAGCTGAATGCTACCATCCTTTTCTCTTCTGGCGTTGCATGGGTAAAACAAAGAAAGCTGATAAAAGCTTTCCCTCCTGAAGTCCTCTGCTGAGCATCTATTCCGGAAGTCATGACGACAATCTTTCTGCTCCTTTGTGGATCGCTGTTCTTGACATATAAAGTCCCGACCCCCCCCCCCCCCCCCCC